>OW388296.1:54913295-55358316 GCA_936450465.1 Gibbula magus | reverse complement strand
AGAGAGAGAGAGAGAGAGAGAGAGAGAGAGAGAGAGAGAGAGAGAGAGAGAGGAGAGAGAGAGAGAGAGAGAGAGAGATGAGAGAGAGAGAGAGAGAGAGAGAGAGAGAGAGAGAGAGAGAGAGAGAGAGAGAGAGAGAGAGAGAGAGAGAGAGAGGAGAGAGAGAGAGAGAGAGAGAGAGAGAGAGAGAGGAGAGAGAGAGAGAGAGAGAGAGAGAGAGAGAGAGAGAGAGAGAGAGAGAGAGAGAGAGAGAGAGAGAGAGAGAGAGAGAGGAGAGGAGAGAGAGAGAGAGATGAGAGAGAGAGAGAGAGAGAGAGAGAGAGAGAGAGAGAGAGAGAGAGAGAGAGAGAGAGGAGAGAGAGAGAGAGAGAGAGAGAGAGAGAGAGAGAGAGAGAGAGAGAGAGAGAGAGAGAGATGAGAGAGAGAGAGAGAGAGAGAGAGAGAGAGAGAGAGAGAGAGAGAGAGAGAGAGAGAGAGAGAGAGAGAGAGAGAGAGAGAGAGAGAGATTATTGTGAAACCTACGAACAACGAGCGATCTATGGTTAGCTCTGCACTAAAATTCGATGACGCGAAGCACCAAAAGCTTACTGTTCACCCTCAACTGTATAACTTTCTCAAATTCATACTTTTAGTCTGAAAAAATATCATTATGTACTAGTGGCTTTATAGCATTTCAGCGAGTTTGCATTCCCATTAAATGTTTAGGCTTAACTCGTATTAGATTTTTTAAAATTTTTATTGCATGCTTAGGTCCCCATAAGTTCTTCCCACTGTATAAAACATCAGCGTGGGGGACGTTCTGACGTCTTTCGACAGAGTTGTATGGTACAGCTAGTAAACTTTCCATACTTGCAATCTAGCTGACGTATCATAACTCATTTCGAATCATATATAGAATATTTACGAGAAAACAAAATTACAGGGGAAATTGTGTAATATTGTTATGGACTCTAACCGCCACCAAATTGAAAGTAGGTGACTTGATTAAAGGTCAAAACTCGAAACAGACTTGCAAATTTTAGAAGTTCTCAGTAAATGTTACCATTTAAATTAAGGTGACACTTATCGGTCTTACGGATACCCAGGCGTTTTGCTTTACACTGCCCGTTCCAATTGAGATTTTTTTGTGAGCTAATAGTGGGTAATATTGTACAATATAACGAACTTTTTAAAAATGTATTTTGCAACTACGTGTTTCAATGTGTCTAGTGCATTATTTTACCAACACATGTTGTAAATTCTGTAATATGATGAATTGTTGTCTTTTGATGAAGTATAATGGACGATTCTTGATGAGTAATTATTTTGACAATATATAATAAAGCCGACCCGATTAAATTAAAACCCGGTTACCCGTTACTGTCTGGACAGAACATCAATGCAAACTAAGAGAAGCCATTCTGAAACCATGTATTCCCTTTGATTAAGTATAAGATATAAATTATATTATTATTCTGACGATTTTGCTCGGTCTTTCTCATGCAGTCATGACCAAAACAATGATTTAAAAACCACACACATTTCATTCAGTTTGGACAATCGTTTTCCTTCTGAGGCCAATAAACGAATTCATGCATTGTCAAATATTCCACCCACGACTTGTGCAAGTTGATTGTGATGGAAGCCCTCGATTCAGACCCTCAAACTGTCAATTGCCTTGATTTTATATCAGCTCTGGCACTGGCGATGTCTGTTTTTTTTACTATTCCCGGCTTGTAGTAATGTTTCAAAAGAGAGACATTGCAAGAACATTATGCATTTTCAGATCCTGCTTCCACAAACTGATGTCTGATGTGGCTTTATCAACCTCACATGTTTTTGTTTGACATTCGAACACGTGTTCAACCACGATTCAATCGTATCATTCATATTAGCAAGTGCATGAGATTCAAACCCTTTAAAATATAATTTGGCATTGTCTTTTTTTCGAGATGTGTCATTGTCTTTTGACAGTTGTGTGCATATTCGTAAATGGTGTTTTAAATAACGTGTATCTACCTAATATCGTATTCAGGATTCTTTCACTGATTTATTTCAACGTTTCCTACACAACGAAATTAACTATGACTAAATGTGTAACCCCGAATGTGTTTATAAAATGGATACGTCAATTATCATTTATCACGCCATCTTCATATGCCGTGATTTCTGACACCAGTTCAGCAAGCCAATCGCAAATCTTTCAACAAAAGTTTTCGGCGCGAGAAACTTGGGGAAATAACTCCATGCAGCCAAACTTTCCTGTTCGTTTTCACATTACATTAGGAATGTATTAACGAATGATTCTGAATGTGCTCAAACTGGCGATCGTTTAAAAGTCATGATGTGATTTGCCTGCTAATGACTGGGATTTGTCTGCACTAATCTGGAACAGAACACGCGCCTCTTGAAATCCCGATAGAGAAAAGTGTAATCCCCTTGGTGCAAGATAGGTCCCCAAAATATCAGCTTTGGGGGGTAGTGGCTTTAGAGAAGTCGAAATTTTCATACATGTTTTTGAACGGACGACAGCCTGGAATTTCGGGCCTTTTTGGCTTTATGGCAATGCCAAGCACCAAAAAATATGACCTGGTTAAATTATTTGCCAAACTATAGTAACAATCAATGCTTACAAAATTCAAAATATTGCTGTCAGTTATTTCAAATAGGAAACCTTGACGTGTCGATGGTCGAAATTAGAGTAAACGAGTTCATCAGGGAATTATCACAGTCTAGTGACACCAAACAAGTACAAAAACATATGCTGAGGAACTCACGGCGCATTTTAAATGTTCATGGCAGATCTACATTCAAAGGCAATCAGATCATCTTAATAGATCACAGAAAGTTCTGACACAGACGTTTGTGTGAACAGCGATAGAACTGAGGGATAGTGAAATCTTCTGGTGCATTTGGTGTTTATGGAAGCAGACCTTTATCTTTCCTGACCAAATAGGACCGGAGTGAATGGAGAAATGTGTAGATGGACACAACATATGGTTATTGTCCTGAGCAATATAAAGCCAATTCCAAATATTAAAATGTTTGACGATCGCTACCAAATTAGGTAACAAAGTTTTGATTCGCCCATCTATTGTCCATGCTATTTACTGGAGTTTACACATCACCGTGAATGCCATTGCCTGTCTCAAACAATCAATTTGTTGGTGGAATTCGGGTGGAAGAGATGATAACACAGGGTTAAGTATGTCAGACTGTAATCCAAGGAAACAGTCTTGGCCAGCCTTGAAAGCTCAAACATGGGTAAACTAGTCATCTGGCTGAAAGGGTGAGCTATGACAAGCAGAATTATTTGACGATTAACGAAATTTTGTCGTCGCCTTATCATTGGTTCGCAGGCCAAATGGGACAGTCTGTAATTCAAAACACATGAATTAAATAATGAAAATTCAAATTTGCGGCAAATGATTCATGAGAATCTGTTTAATAAAAAGAGAAAAAGACAGAACATTACATTTTATCAAAAGTTATAAAAGTAAAAAGTATTAAACCGCATTTCATCAAACACTAGAGAAAATTTCATTCGCTTAGTTTAAAAAAAATACCTCTTATGTGACCGTTGATGAATTGAACCAGCAACCATGCCAGCAGCTGCACCTCAAGGACTAGTATACATAATACAGAAATGAAGTTGATCATTCACCCGGCCGGCCATTCCAATTGTTGCTGAACTGATGAATTGCCGTCAATAACTTGAAATACACCTCTGAACCTGCATAATTCGTTTCATCCAACTTGCCTCATATATATATTAATACCGTTTGCTAAATTGAGCGAATGTGGTCGATAACATTCCAATAATTCAAAATGTGAATTTAGACAAAATTGGATAGCGAAAGTTAGTTCAAATGTTAAGGTATCTCTTACTATTAATAATTCGTCTGTCATAATGAAAGTGCGAATTAGTCTCGTTTTTATTTTGATGGTACTCTTCATACCTGTAGGTGTAGATATCTAAAGCTTATCCAGACACATTAACATTTATCGCTATGATATTAATTGATTAATTAAAGCTACCCTTACGGTTTGATGGGACCAAGAAGCAGTCGACCACAGGTACCTGTATTGCTAGTCAGGAAGCGATCAAGGATTCTACAGTCGAACCCCTTTTACTTTAAAGGCGCTGTAGCACCTTTTTATGAATATTATGTTTTCTCAAATTTGCCATTTGTCATTAAAGTTTAAATAATATATTATATTTTATGGTTTAAATAATATAGTGCTACCGTTATTGAGTAAAACAACTCGTTACACGACCCGATAAGCCGTATCCATAGACAACGGTTATCGGTATTCGAAGAAAATGAGGCGATGTATAAAGCGACAGTTGCGTGGAACTCTTCAGTGTGGGAGATAGATTTGTAGGTCTCATGAGAAATCGAGAGTTCTGACAGCAAAGATGGTTGACCATTCCAGAGAACTTCCTGTGCTTGAGACGGAGACCATGTACCGGTGTACATGTTATCGGTGACACGTAATCGATAGCTTACAATAAGGTAATCCCGCCAGGGGCACGGCAACTTTGTCTGCAGTAGAGAACTGTTCTACACGCAGAAAGGTTGGGTGCAATGCTACACTGGATTTCAGTACAGTACCACCAATGGTTCGCTACTTCCAGCCGATGCTCGCAGGTTTCACCGCAATGCATAGCTACATGGCGTTGCGGGTTTTCTCCCTGCCATAATACTAGAAGCCGCGATATAAGTGAAATACTCTTGAAAGCGGCGTTAAACCCTAACTCATCTCACCTCACCTCACGATAAGGTAATCTCTTATACCTGAGCCAAAGTTTTAATGAAAACAAATTTGAAACACAAAATCGGTTTAAATTTGATGCAGTTGAGAGTGTCTGAGACAACGTGGCTGACTATAAAACACCTTTGTAGAGGCAAAGAGGTGTCCAGGTTCGAGGGTATGGTTCAGCATACTAAAATGTAAAACCTTACAGAAATACAGAACCCCTCTGATTATAACGAGTTCACTGAGTGGATCACATGTATTCTACAGACACGTGTCCTTTACCATTGCCATTTTGTTTACAAGATTAAAGATGTTAACGAGGTAATTTTATAACCTTGGCGTTCCCAATCACTTCATATTTTGAAAAATTATGTTTTAAACCTACAATAGTTGTGAGAAGTTTTTCATTAAGTAGAAACACTTAAAAGAAAAGTTGCTTTAATCATTGACTCCGGATTTACAGAGCTAATTCGTTGTTGTTTAATCTTACACGTCATACATTTCCACGTCCGTGGCAATTCAGAGAGTGGGAAATCAGCTCCGCTGGAAACCGCTCGTAAAATCTCCAAGAGAAGAAGAAGAAGAATTCAGAGATTAGAAAATCTGAGACATTGGTTTTACATTGACATTTACATCTCGAGATGTTCTACGTCCTCGTCTTGCTAAGAACTATTTCACCAGTTTAATAGCGGAACTGAGATGGCCTCAATTTGCTGGAGCAAGATCAATTATTATTTGCATAAACGTGTGAAGTCATTTCCGATGGTATCCTAAATGAATTTGAAGTCAGGTTTATATTAAATGGCGATTTGTATGAATTATCTGCCTGTTTTTCTTGGCATTTGCTTCGCTTACACTAAGCACGTCGTCATGTTTTATTTCCGAAAGCATGACTTCCAAATTAATTTCAGTTAACTGACATATTTGAACTTTGACCTTTAATCAGTATAGTTCAGTACATCGAACCTAGCTTTACATGCCATGTCAATTTATCGCATCGTAGACAAAATAAATGTTTAAAACATATTTATTTAATAATTTCAACGTTTAATTTGTTTATCTTTATATTTGTAAAGAATTTCCGTCCATCTTATTCTAGCGGACCTGTCATATGATGCTGCTTTCTTTTACCTTTTATACATTTGATTCAACCGATGTTAACTTATTATATAGAGAATCTCACCCAAGTGTCTTCTGATATCAAATATATCAACAAAAGTTGATTAAAGTTACAAATACCAGTATAACCTGTATAACCATCTGAAGTTTACATAGGTATGTACTTGAACAGAAAAAAGGTGGTTGTTAAGAATAAATTCTGTTGTATAGTTGATATTCCTGAAGCTGGTAACTTCCGTTTGAAATACATGTAAGTTTTCTTGATCTATAAAATATCATGTAAATGTTTTGAAATCAGAAATTGAAAAGAAGAGATCAAATTTATGCGGCAAGAGACGCTCAGGGGTCATTAACGTATTTAAAACATACTAAAAAGTTGTTTTAGCAGGCATCAAATGTTTTATCCATGAAATAGGTTAAGACTCTGGATTAACTCTTAAGTTTAGTTTTAGATGTTAAACTGTACATAATCGTGAAGTTTTATATCTGTGAGAGCCAGTCAGCCAACAGGAAGATCGAGGAGATTTTACTGGCGCATCTTGTAGCCGACACATACGACGACCGTGTTCGTCATTATTAGATTTAACACTCAAAGTAAAATTTCAAAATATAGTCCTTGAAAAAACAGGGATAAAATTCTCGTTCCCAATCTCAAGAACATATATTCTATCAGACATGTTTTTTTTCATTGCACTCAATATGTGACTTTTATCAACTTATGTTTTTCTATTGATATCAAAATACATGAGCGTGAGATTCTCTATGTACTGATTATACTGACAAATAGTTATATATGTCTAAGTACCGAGTTTTTGTACATGATCCCAATCTCAAACACATTACGTTCCCTGTACTTGACTCGGGCTTCATGTTGTCCACCATCCTTGGTCACCCAGGGCTTCATGTTGCGATAATCTACGCTTTATCATACCTGGGACTCTTCATCAGGAAAACACGTACTTAAATTATCCGCCATAATGCTCTTAAATTACAACGTTTACAAGACATCGCCCACACAAAGAAGACATTGTTTATTGTACACAACAGGGCTAAACAATAAGTAATGAATATTATAACAGAACAGTTTAAACTTTAAAAAGGTAACATTTTTAATTCTATAGTCTAAAAAATCTATAGTTTAATATAAAGTCTTTGTTACAACAGATATTAATAAACTACATCATCTTCATACCAAAAGTTCTTCTCCACTCCAAACTATGTACACATGTATAACAAATTCGTTGTTGACGTTTCAGAGTGAACAGTATACAGCGAAAATACTTCTAAATTGAGTGCATGTCTTTACAATATAAACTTATTAATTGAGAAAGTCCGGCACTGTAGACCATTTCATTCAACAGAAAATATAAGATATGAATAGATAATTGCAAGCCAGAAAAACAGTGAATGTTTATCCATCAATACACATATTAACATCATTATTATATCACCACAGACTATTTCAACATGTTTTCGAATATTCATCCCAAACAAACACATGGTTATATTTCAAGACGACACATATAAAATAGTAACCAAGAAAAGGAAATAAACAAACAAGAACATTATACATTCATGTTCCCAATACCACGTAAATCTAGAATACGTTTAAGGAAATGTTACCATTTGCATTGATCACGTGCTTTACACCTTTACGAGGGTTAAGCTGATTTCCCTTCCTAGTTCCATTACGTAACCAATAATATGTGTACCGACCAAAATGTGTACATTCACTTCAATGCTCCCCTAAATTAGACCAAAGAAATTATTGAATGAAGAAGTTTGCTTTCTAAAAAACAAATAGTCATTGTATTATAAACTTTAACTATTAAAGATAAGAATAACGAATTTTATTTGGTAACTTTTCATTTACGTTGCTGAATTTGGTTGATCAACTCTTCAGTCGACAATAATTATGTGCGTACGGTGCTAATGGTGAGTTTTAATTAATTAATTAATTTAACTCAGATTGGACTTTACTATTCTGTAATAGTGGCGTGCATCAAACGTTGTTCTGCAGTGGATAAGAAGCCAGGCGAGCTATCAATAATTTCAAAGCCTCAATGATCGATGGTCGATAGTTGAAGGTTGCCAAAAATGTGTAAAGATTAATTAAGAAAATTATAGCATCTCATCATATTTTTTTTTCGTAATACGTGACTAATTTATTCTATGAAAATCCCCAAAACATATTCTATCTATGACACGTTATGGTGAATATGCATTAGCGGAGCAATATATACCTTGTCCAAGCTTTTGAACTTTAATATGGAGAGACAAACTGCCACGTTAATATAGTCTAATTGCAGCTAGTATACTCAAAAATGTGAAAAAAACCATGAGAAACATCTGAAACATGAGAAAACCGTTAACGATATACCTTAGCTATATATAAACAATATGGATAATAATATAATTACATCAGATGCATTCAACCCTTTTTATGATATGGGCATCCTAGCCAAAATAGAAAAGCCGAAATCTGTAAATGATATATCACAGTTCGGAATGATCCGATATTGTCAGTCTAACAATACTTTCTCTGGTTGTCTTAAGTAAACAAAATATACATATCAAATCGCATAAACAGCATGATTCATCAACATATGCATTTTTTAAATTTTGTGACATAATAGTGTGTAGTGGTAGAGTAAAACATGACATCATAAAATGACGTCATGTTTTAATTTACCACGATACACGTTTATATCACATTTTCGGATTTGTCATCACCATTTTATATAATAAAAATATGTTATATTTCCAACGGTCATATAAGGCGTATATCAGATTTAAAAACGAATTGTTACTCCGTAAAATACTCCTTTAAGCATAGGACGTCATCGTTGATGACCACGATAAAGTGAAGCGATACTAAAATCATAAATAAACTGTAATGTCAAATATACTCTACTTAGCATGGCCATTAGAATTAGAATAATGTAACAACAATATTTTGAACAAAGTGTTACTGTTTGAATTGAAAATAATATAACGAAATCAAACATCAAGCTTTTCAAACACACCTGGCATGTTTTATGTATACATTATTACATTGTTACGATTATATGGTTTAAAATTCAAAGTTCATAATTTTATACGATATCATAATATAAAAACAGTCACCATAGGAAAAACATACTATTGTTGGTGTATGACTAATGTAGTTCTGGTGGGATATGATGATATTCAAACAGAAATTAAATGGTAATAGCGATTTATTTTGATGAATACAATCAACTGAAAACGCAAATGAAAAAGGGTTGCAACTTTGCTTATTTCCTAATCAATATTCATATTCCCTATAACATAATCAATATTCAAAAAGAAGCATTCGTATTTAAGTTCAATTTCAAATATAAATTGACATGTATTTGTTGTAATTGTATGCCATTAGGAATATTGAGTGTAATAAACTTTCACTGTCTTGTTCAAAATGAAAGATCCATATTTGAGAAAAACATGAATTATTTGAAATTCAAACATCAAATGCATTAAATATATTCATATATCGTATGAAAACTATTCGATTCATAAAATATAACATTGCGTGTGACGTTATAATTCGATATTGAATTTTGATACGGAATGTAATACTTCGTATAAAACATACCAAACATGTGTTCGATATTTCAGATCAGATATCCAGATTTGAAAAAATATAATTCCCATGACGCATGAAATATTATATGGCATTTGCAATTTGATATGAAAATGTAAAGTTTCTCATTGTAAAATTACATATACTAAACATTCCTTAGGAACATTCAATATTCATTACGTCGATAATGGAAATTTAATATTTCAATGAAGCATGATTTTTTCTGTGAAACTATGGAATCTTTCATATTCATTGGCATTCTCATACATTTTTACGTCCATATTTCATGTTTGGGAACGTATTCCGTTCAGAGTGACGTAAGCTGGGTTTTCAAAGGCCGAGTTTCCTTCATTGTTGAAATCGAGACTTACTTGTTTCATATCGCTTCGCCCGTCGTAGTTTGCTTTGTATTTGCTTGCGTGATTGTTGACTGCTCTCCTGAAATAGATTAAATCTAATTAATAGGAAGTCAGTCAGTCAACAGAACTGTACATGTAGGTCAACTTGAGCAACAATAGAAGGGAAGTACATTCAAGTTGTATTGGATGGGAACTGAAGAGAACATGCTGAGATGCATGGCTTATATGTGCAGCGTTTTCATACTCCAGACCAATAGTCCGGGGTGTATGGTAATACAAAGGATTCCGTCCGTCCGACCGTCCGTCCGAAGACCGATCACAGAAAAACTATTACTCCGATTCTTCTCAAACTTTGGACAAATATTTTACCCTATTTGGAGAGATGGAGTGCCGAATAACAAGCGATTTATAAATTTTTTTAAATTTTTTTTACGAATTCGTGTTATTTTTTTAATTTTATTTAAAAGTCACTTTCTGACATCTTCATTTGTTCGACCAATTGCAGAAAACTTCTCATCCGATTCTTTTCAAACTTTGCACCAATCTTCTATACAACTTCGAGAGGTGCAGTGCCAAAAAACAACCGATCATATGATTTTTAAATAATTTTTACGAATTTCTGTATTTATTCATTTGTAGTTTTCTGAGACCTAAATCCGTCTGACTTATTTTCTGAACGATTGCCGAAAAGCTATCCAAACAAATCTTTCAAGTTTGTTCTCAATCTTCTACTTAAAAATAATGATGATGATAATACTAATACTAATAATAATAATAATAATAATAATAATAATAATAATAATAATAGTATGTTCTAGGAGAGGTGTCTGCAGAAATAAAGCATTTTTTTTCATTTCATATCATGCAGTGACATGACACTGCATGATTACCTAACACTGGTAATTACAAAGTATACATGTATTACACAAATTTAATGTATTAATCTGATGGAGCTATATGACAGCATGTCAAACCTATTATGTTATGAGACAAAGAGATTGCATCTGAAGGGTTGGGGTATTAGTGAGCCATGTTTGTTGTCCTTTAGATATGCATTTTATTTCTCTTTTCAAGAAGATTGATATCGATAAACCCTCGGCTTTAGATTGTAATAGTAAATATCCATTATTACACGTTCTATATTTTTATAAATATTTCAGAGAAAAAATCTAAAATAGGTCGTCCATCATGTGGGTTTTTTTAGGTGGTAAATGATCACCATATCACAATTTATAAGCTCCATTTGCCAATGATACTTTACACAAGAGTTTAGCTTTCTAGAGCTTTACGTTCTGAGGAGTCAAACATGTTAGGGCGAGGCGCCTGTGACACTCCTGGGGTACCATAAGGTCACCAAGATCTATAATAGTATCAAGGTACCCCTACATTAGATATCACATCTCCAGAGCCAGGGGTTCATGACAAGTCGATATGAGACATGTTTGGTTGGCAATGTTTAATAAGTCATATATAACTACTGTACATGTAAACTGGACGTTTAGTTTCTGTTTCTGCGCATACATAAGGGTGTTGCTCAATGTTCAATGGAAACGAGTTATTATTACATATTGATGATTTAGGATGAATATGCAAGTTGAGTGATAGCTATTTACGGAAATAGTATTTTCCACGTATTAAGATAAAAAATATATATATTAAAAAATAATATGAACAACACCGAATGTCATTTTATTTGTGAATTTACTTAAAGGCGCTGTAGCACGTCCTGCTATCTGAAATAAGGGCTAGATAATACTCCTCATGCAATAAAGGGAGTTCTAAAATTAATGTACATGGTTCGGTTAAACCACGCGAGTCCATTTCCCTTCGAGTGGCCATTTTAATGTGTTCACGAATTTGCAGCTCGAAGTTAAGTCAATTGATCTGACTGATGTAGCGATACCTAAACACCTAAATTTTAATTTTGGCACCATGATGGAGTTATCATTCATCTTGCTGTCTGAACTCTCAAATTCTCATGAGACCTACAACTCTATCTCTCACACAAAAGAGTTCCATACCACTGTCTCTTTATACGACGCACACTTTTCTTTAAGGATAACCATTTAACCATTTAACGGTTTATCGGGTCGTGCAATGAACTATTTTACCCTCTGACGTAATAATATATTGTATCAATAATATATAATATTAATAAGAAATGGAAAATTTGAGAAAAGAAAATTTGCAAAAAAATGTGCTACCGCACCTATAAACAACCCAATTAACAATACACTACCGGTAACAAGTAAGTATGCCTGCTAGACACTGACCTCCAGATAACCATGATAAGGACACCTATCAACAGAGCACTCAGGATTCCCAGAACTATGGACACAATCGTATCTGGAAATAAAGTGATTATTAAAAATAAAAAGCAAATTATTTTCCATGTTGATATTTTTGGATTTAAGGATGGATTTCCGGATCAGTCTAATAGGGTAATGGCCACGTGATTAAACATTGCAGCAAACAATTGTTCATAAATGTCATTTTCTACATAACACCGCCAGGTGCAAATTAGGTTTATTCACTTAAAGTGATTAAGAAAGTCTACATTGAAGTTACATTTAGAAAATAGTAAACATCGGATGGTTTAACTGGACCAATCAAGGTGCTCGAGACAATTAATACATGATTCGCGAATAATAACTGATTTTTAGAATGTCCACTACCTGCCATGTAACAATGTTCTCTTCTGTGGATATGAAGTGGTTTCATGGTATTCAAGATGAGTGGTCAAGTCGCAACCCTTCGATGCTTACATGTACTCTTTTCTCTATATATTGAAGTTCTTTAGTTACTGATTGGGACGTTTCGATGTAAAAAATGTGATGTTCATCAACATGCATGATTGTCAACTTTTTTACATTAACATGTGTGCTTATGAAAATTCATTCTCAGGTTTTAATTGATTTCCAAAACTTAGTTTACGGTATAGACATGTATCAACGTACATTGTTTAATTACCAACTGAAAGTCTTAAATTAATTAATGAAAATAATTGCACAGACATAATACTCACCCGTACGGAGCATGAACGAGTGCTTCTTAATAGTCGGTCTCACTGGTGTTTGTGCTGTGGTCATTCGGATTTCATTCGGCATGTCAACTACATAGATGAAAATCCTTGTTTGATTATGTTTGACTAATATATCTTCTGGAATGTTGTTTTTGAGATTACAACAAATTCAAATAATAACTAAGTTAGACGTATGATATATCTGTTAACAACAACAAATATGTGTATTATAAGATGTATCTAACGAGTGAAAATTTGTTTAACCTTATCCTACCAAGTTTTTATTCAACAGTAAATACAGGTTTTAGACACGTGTATGTGAGAGATATACCCATACTTTTCCGAGTGTATCGAATGATACCCTACACTTTTCCCGGTGGGGCCCTTACGAGGCGTAGCCGAGTAAGGCTCCGCCGGGAAAAGTGTTGGGTATCATTCGATACACAAGGAAAAGTATGGGTATATCTTTCTTATATCCCACTTACGGTCGAGTGTAAACGGATACCATTTCATAATATTTCTAAAACAAATACAGCTGTAAAAAGTTTGTGTATGAAACGCACAACCCAAATACGGCCTCATCTGTGACAACTCCCGGGTACACTAAACTCGTGCTTCGTTGTATGGTAACCCATGGTTGGGGCTCGAAATCTAATTGATATGGCCCAATGACGGTATTGCCAACGCAGACGCACGTGCATATCGCTGAAATGTACAGCTAACGCCATTAACTGAATGGCTAATGTCAACATGGCCGAAGTTTAGTGAAAACAGAACTAACTTCAGTATGTTAAGACATTTTGCATCCAAAATTAAATAACATTGTTATATAAAAAGAAATACAGAAAATTGTGATATTATATCACGCATTATAAGAACCTTATTCATTTGGTCATGAACAAATGTACATAGTTTCAACTGGCTTCGTGGTGTAGTGGTTAGTTCGTTCGGCCAGAAATCAACAGGACACATGTTCGATCCCAGGTGTCGTATATGTTCATAAATAACATTTTATAAGGTATCATCACTTAGATTTGGAAATTTAGAAAATTGACTCCATTGATTTCTCAGTTGTTAAAAAGTGTAGGTTTAATAGAAAAGTGTAGGTATATCCAAAAAAGTGTAGGTATATCAGAAAAAGTGTAGGTATATCAGAAAAAGTATAGGTGTATCGGCTAATACACCTACACTTGTAACAAAAGAAACCATAGCAACGAGACCGGAAGTGGGGTATAACACATCTTAAGAACACCTTATCAACACTGGGAGGCGATTTACATAATCGCCCTGATCTGAGAAAAATAACATTCAGATGGAGGATATCTGTCGTTTCTTGACTTATACCATGTTTATCTCAACGAGTGAGGTAGAAAGGTTATATTTTCACGAGTGGCGCAGCCACGAGTGAAAATATACAACTTTTCTACCTCAAGACATCAGATAAACATCATGGTATTATTAACGCTCATAACATGACGATGGTCCAGTTCAGGCCTTTTGTTATTAATGTGATTCTATTTAATTCATTCATTATAATGTTACCCTTGGTAACTTCCGTTCATATCCTGACATTGACTATGAGCTTACCTCTATCACAGTTAGCTCCCTTCCATCCGGGTTCACACCCGTCCACACATACCCCAGCGGCCCTGTCACACTGGCTCCCGTTGATACAGTGACCGCAGAGGGACAAACAGTCCAGTCCAAACGTTTTAAACGGGCATTCTGGTGGTTAAAAAAAATGTGTATCTCGTCAGTGTTTATTTGATTAATTAGTAACGTGCAAAATATGAATGCTTTTGCCTCTTGAGAAGAAAGAAAAAAGTAAGTTGTAATGGCGTTGCTCATTTGGTCACTCACACTGATTTCAAATATTCATCCGCATTGGGAGGGTATAAACCAGTAGTAGCCGTTATTTACCATTCACTGATGTGTGCGGATAAGCGAAGCATGCATCTTATTTTAATATTATTTAATTATCTTTAAACACATGTATACTGTACACTCAAGTTAAATCTGTTGTATTCACTTGCCCCCGTTGCGGTACTACCTATCACAAACAAACTTACAGCGACCTCACCTCTCTGACACTGTAAGCCATACCATCCGGGCTGGCATCCAAATATACAACTTCCGGTCACGTGATCACATTCGGGCGTGTTTTTACACACCCCACATTGAAAGGCACATTCATCACCGTAGGTGGTGGTGTTACATTCTGTGAACAAATAACCATGTATTACTACATACTATTATTGCAAGTGTAAAGTAGACGAAGAAAATCTCTAGATAGAGATTATTACCCGAGGAAGTGTGTCATATGACTTTTACGAAACGAGTGTCAATTTGTGTATTGCCCGAGCGAGAGCGAGAGCGAGGGCTATACACAAATTTGCACGAGTTTTCGTAAAAGTCATGTGGCACACTTTCGAGTGTAATAATTTTTCACTCGAGTAAAAATAGACAGGAAGCGGCCCACTTCGCTTGCGACGGCAAGCTACAGAGACGTCACGAACAATTGTTTTATGACGTCACAGACGACACAATACGGGAAGTCGTGGTGAAACAATGGTTGCTAGGTAAACTAGATATGTGCACATGTCTTCGTGCCATGTTCAAAAGATATGCTTGAATTGTTATGGAAAGCAACGTTATATAGCACCGAATTCAGTTGGGCCATACTGCTTTTTGTGATCTTCGAGCGTAGCATGTTGTACGTGCATGCCCCGAACGTTGGAGCGTATCGCACAAACACTACTCTTCTCATAAATGAACCTTGTTTAACTATTTAAAATATTCTCGGAAAGATATCATCACAAATACCAGGGGGTGCTTAACTTTTTTCTTTGAGTATAGTTACCACCATAGTTTCCGGGAAATACCAGGACAGTTTTTTTCGAAAAGCCGAATTCGAGGCCTTGGCCAAGGACGGGGATCGAGGACAAACTGTCTTGGTATGTCCCGCTGCAAC
The DNA here is from genome assembly GCA_936450465.1 of Gibbula magus. Taxonomy (NCBI): domain Eukaryota; kingdom Metazoa; phylum Mollusca; class Gastropoda; order Trochida; family Trochidae; genus Gibbula; species Gibbula magus. The sequence continues at coordinate 55,342,504 of OW388296.1, read as the reverse complement.
GAGGAAACTATGATAGTAACTGGCTATAATATATCTCACGTATTCCGCGTGACATAACATGAAACATGAACAGTTAAATTATGTAAAATACCATAACCTTTTTGAGGCCCCTTCTCTAATGTATGAATGAAGTGCGTAGTACTACGGATGTTCAGCCTAAGCAATTTTAGCACGTGATTCTGGCGTGTCAAATTAGGCGCACGAACTAAATGTTTAAAGATTGTGCAAGTTCGTGCCGTTAATGAACATACGGGGAATTTGAGACGAATTTTCACAGTTTCTCAGTTTCCTGATGTTTTTTGCTGGTTTTAGCGGATTCGGTCGCCTTAATAGCGTGGCTCTGGAAATTGAAGGTGGCTTTTAAATGGGATTAAAATCCGTAGGATTTTTAATATTTAGGAACATTCTTACACATTGTTTATTTTGTATGTTATCTTAATGGTATTTCATTTAAATTTATACGATTCAAACTACTTTATTTATCATTTCTAATATAACTTTCTAAACATTACGGTTGTTGTGAATTTTGGTAAAATATATCAAAAATATGTTTATTTGATGAGTCTGGTAAAATATATCCAAAATAAACTCAGGGGCAAAAGAAACTATACCAAAATATGTTTTCAAAAGTTGAAACTAGTTTTTCAAATCGATTTTTTATTATCAAACTATGTCACAACAACGCAACTTCATAATTACCGAGAAAAAAATCATTCTTCTAACCAAATATGGACTTTGTCACACGTTTTTCGAGCAAAATGGTATGCACGTGCATCACGTTAATATGGTACCAAACTGTATCAAAACCACGAATCTGCATGCTTTGGACCTCAGTCGTAACGAACACAACAAGTGACAATCCGAAACTTACCACAGAGGGACGAGAGAGAGCGATTGGTGTGTTGCAGTTTGGAGCACGTCACGACCACGTTGCTCGTATCTTCAACTGCACCCGGACTACGATAAGAAGACTGCCGACACGAATGGCACAGACATGTGGGACCCGGGATCGGCCAAGAAGTGGAAGATCCAGGGTCACAAGCGCAAACGATGACCACTACATCCGTACGATTCACCTACGCAATCATTTCGTCACAGTGACGTCATCAGCAGCAATAGTGTTACAGCGTGTTATCAGCAGAAGGACAGTGGTCAGACGTCTTCGTGAACATGGCATTCGAGCGTACCGGCCTTTTCGCCGGATGATTCTAAGCCGAAGTGACCGACGTGACCGACGTTAACGTCACCAATGGGCAAGAATGGTACAACGGTGGCAGAACAGGAACTGGCATAGAATTTTGTTTACATACGAAAGCAGGTTCCATCAACACACAGCTGATGGCCGAGTGTGTGTTTATAGTCGGAGGGGAGAGAGAGTGTTGTGTCCAGGACGCTGTGCCATTCGGCGGCGGTAGCGTCAAGGGACCACACAACAGAACTGGTTGTCTTTGACCGTTATAAGAATTGCAAAGGCTACATCGACACCGTTTTACGTCCTATAGTCCTCCCTTACCTCCTGAAAAGTCCAAGAGTAACCCTCCAACAAGACAATGCTAACCCCCACATAGCCAGGGTACCTAGAGACTTCCTAACGTTAAACAACGTCAACATTTTGCAATGGCAAGCGTGATCATCAGATTTATCACCGATTAAACACTTGTGTGATCCTTTCAACAGGCAAATAAGGCAGAGAAATCAACCTCCATCAAATCGGCAAACGTATCCAGGCACTTATGGAAGAATGGCAAGCCATCCCTAATGACGTCACCAGGCTCCTTGCAAATTATGTGTGTCGATGTGTGCAGGCCTTATTCAAAGCAACGGAGGCCATACCAGATATTGACAGTTTTCTAGTGTTCCCTTTCTGAATAAAACCGTTCTCTGTAGGCTCTAAAATGATTTGTTATTATTGCAAATTGACATTTACCCCCAGTGCCATTCATTGTATTCTACTGCATTAACCGTACGTTCAACTTTTTCAAAATTTCGATCAAAACATGGTCAGTAAAATTGTCTTTAAAACGGGTATCATATTATTTATGTGACATATCTGATAATGTTGATAACAACAAAACAATGTTGGTATAGTTTCTTTTGCCCGTGAGTTTATGTTTATTTGATGAGTCGTTTCTTTCGTTTTCTTACGTCTTGCTCTTTGTCGATCAAACGTTTTACCTAATGTTGATGTCATTGTCGTTGATAAACTGTAATTAGTCTTGTTTCAAAGTGGCTTTGAAAAGTGTCCGTGTATCAAATATCAGGATTGTTTTGTTAAAAGGAAGCTGTATACAAGGAAAGCATAAGTTACACGTTGCATATACTGTTTTTGTAAATGCGAAATTCACGTACTGTCCATGCACAATGGTCCGGTCCAGCCTGGGTCACAACCGTTCGGACAATGTCCACTCTCTATATGACAAGTGTCCTCCCCGAAACAGTGACCACACGATGTGCAGTTCTGACCATGGGTGTTGCCTGGGCATTCTGAAAATATGGTCAAATTAATAACACATTTATTCAGATTTAATAATCATACTTACAGAAATGCTCTCCCCTTTGTCAAGGTATAGGAACCACTGTCAGTGTCAGGGTTACTTAATGTGATGTCATGAACTGTTTCTATGTCACATAATCTCTAATCTCTAAATAACCATATTTGAAAAAACTACAATTATATACTTTTAACTCGAATCGTCGCTTAATTGTTTATTTAATTACACTCTTTCGTCCCAAAATTGCGTTTTGACATTTGCCACCATGTGCAGATGTTTTAAAAAAGCGAAAAAGGGATTCACATGTTATTACAAAACAATACCGTTACAATGTAACATCGTTACATTTGTAACGACACTACCTTCAATAGTACAAATTATTGTCCTTTTGTGGGCCGAATACCAACAGCTTACCACGGGGCCTCATGGTCGTGTAAGCTGTTGTTACGGTCAGTGCTGGCGATAGTTGGCTTACTCTGAAGGTGTGGTTTCGAATCCCGCATGCCGAATTCCGTGTTTCATTTATGTTTGAATCCCACGCCGTCAAAGTTACACTTAAATTGATTAAAACTGCCGATAGTGTCGTGAGATTTTATTCAATACCTACTGATGTCACACTTCTCGGCACTCCAGCCAAGTTGACAGTCCCCTGGACAGTGACCAGTGTCCACATCACACACTGACCCGTCCTTGCAGTAGCCGCAGGGCTGGCAGTACGGTCCGTAGGTTCCTGCTGGACATTCTGAAGAATATGAAATAAACATTACTTTTCAGTATCCGTACGCAGTAATATCATTCCTTTCCAGCAGTAAGGTCTGAAGAAAAAAATGATTATTTACCACTTTCTCACTATGGTAGAGACAATAGATTGAGTATTTACTGTTAAGGTCAGTTATTGATAAGATCAATAGATAAAAGTCAGAGATTTTGAGATTCATAATCAGTTAAGGCCACCGATAGAACTGTTCAAGTATCTGGAATGTCTCTCAGAATGAACTATTTTGTTGGATCCAATAAGAACATGCCTTATGTCTTATGGTTATCATTGTAATCGTCATCACCATCACCTCAATCCTCGTATCAACACATAACACACTTACATGTATGACATACCCTCCCAAAAACGAAACGCATATAGGAATGTTTAAATAATTCTTTTATTTATTTTGTTACAATATATCGGGGTGGTAAAGCAAGTGATTTCATCAAAATTTCACATGGAGACAGTCATAGTATCACGTCATAGAGTGACTTCGGGAAAAGTCAGGTAGTGAGTCAAACTGATGCGTTTGGTGGCGTTGACGTCAGTACCTCGTGTAACCACCATTGGAGTCAAGAACTGCACGGCATCGTCTTGGCATGGAGCGAATAACTCTTTGAAGCTGGTTCTATGGTATTGCAGCCCACTCGGTCCTTAGTGCATTTGCATTTGCAAGTCGAAAAATCGAGTTTATCAAAAACACAAATCCATTATGCGTTTCTTTTTGGGAGAGTATATAAAGACTTATTACAGTGAGTATTACCTCTATCACACTGGTCTCCCACCCACCCCGCCTCACATCTAGAGCTCGGACAATGTCCAGTCAGCACATCACAGGTCAATCCGTCCCTACAGTGTCCACATGGCGTGCAGTCAGATCCATACGTGTAGTTTGAGCATTCTGTAGAGATGAAATATAAAGTTTAACATGTATCATGCAAAACACACTGATACCCAGATAACACACACTGGTATTGCTGAAAACAATACGTCCTAAATAAAAAAAATCGTCCTCTGACAGCTACATGTACCTACATACAAATATAGGGATGTAACGCACCCAAACACTCCTCCTCGTTCTGGCTTGGGAAATAAAGAAAACACAGTCGGTAGCATACATAATTAAAGCCAAATAAATTCCCTTTCGATTGAATGTAAAATTATCAAAATCGGTTTTTGGCTGAGCTACATTGATTGAAGTTTTTTCGAATTTAGGACGTATTGTTTTCAGCAATACCAGCCCCTGTGATTGATGGTAAATCGTTATTAATGGTGGGTAACAATTGGTCCACTGGCGTGGTTAACTTTTATAGCAAGTGGTTTGCCACTGGTAGGTAGCAAATATCACATCTCGAGTCAACTGATCATAAACTAGCTGAAATGGCGGACAGAAGTATGCCTTGAATTTGCCTTAATTTGATGATTTTACTTCGATTTCTATTTCCACACGGTCCTGCTGTTAAGGGTACTGCAGTCGACATTATAATGTTCAGAGGAATTTTAAGAGATATTAAAGCCTTTTCTACTAGTTTATTTTGAGAACAGGAAGATTTTCTGGATAACAACTTCTTTAATATGAAAATACACGACGTTTCGGAGTACATACTCACTCCTTCATAAGGTGGAATGTAAGGAAATAACAAAATATGGTACATTTATATAGCAAACAAAACAATGAGGATTTGCAATACAAACATGAGGGGGGAGGGGGGGGGGGGGGGGGGGGGGGGGGGAGGGTGTATATAGATAAACAATGGCCTGTAGGCTATTGAAGATGTATGGCCAATCCTCATTGTATACCATTCTCATGCTTCACCCCCTCATGTTTGTATCACAAATCCCCATTGTATACCATTCTCATGCACGTTAATCTCTCTGATTGAGTTTTCTCACCATTGTTTTGTTAGCTATATAAATGTACCATATTTTGTTATTTTCTATAAGTTGACAGTAAATGTACCTTTATCGGTTAAGAGGGGTGTCGGATTAGTGGACGTCTAAGTTATAAGAATATTTGGGACAAAATAATCACGACAGTTAAGAGGGAGTGTCGTATTAAAGGGATTGCACTATATTTAATAACTTTGATATGTAACCCATTTCATTTCAGGTCATCAATCCTCCTAATATAATGATCATATCTTGTTACATAAGATTCGAAGCGCGATTGTGCAATTAAACTTTAGTGCATTGAGGTAAAGCCAATAATAGACCAATCTTACAGCTTCTATACAATTTAGCTTCAATCGTTTATTAAAAAACCGACTACTTATTTCGCTCTTAATACTACTTAATTCCTCTTAGTTCGTTTCCTTATAGCTTCCGGTACAAACCGGAAGTATGTGCAATATTAAGTCGTACTGACCCGCGGTAGGCAACATAGGATCAAATAGTTAATGTCTTACTACGTATCTACATTGACATGTTTTTACAGAAATAATTGTTTGAATCTATATAGTTCAAGTGTGTTTTGTCTACTTAACCCAATTGTGGTTCCGATATGGTTTGACATTTTGCCTTTTAGTGTGATATCTTCCGGTTCTGCACGAGTCTTACTTCACCGAAGCGCTGACGTAAATAAACAATACAATTAAATTGTGAAGATGTATTCCTTTTTCAAAAATATGAATCCTCTCTATGCATAAAATACAAGCCATTTGAAACACATTATTCAGGATGTTCGTCATGCTCTTCTCACTTAAGCCATTTTCACATGGACACATTTGTTTATGTGAGTAAACATGTAAGTAACTTTACTTCGGGTGGTAAGTGAACGCATTTGCTTACATGAGTAAATATACCCCCTGAGGAAAAGACCTACGTATATTTACTAGATCCCCTAGAAGTCTAGTAGAAGTATATTTGCTTATAAGTATAAATTCTCCTTGAGTATTTGTGATCATGTAAACTTTATTTATGTTTGCTTAGGTGAATATTTCACCAAACAGTAAAAGAGCCATTTAGTCTGCTATATTTATAAAACAAACAACAATATTAGATATATACTAATAATAACAAACTCTAGAGAAATCGTTCATCTATGTCATGAGAAATAAGGACAATCCGATGCAATTCAGTTTCGACGACATGTACGCCTAGATTAGCGCGGGCCACTGAATTTGATGTTTTCAGACATATTTCCGTTTATTGCATGTACGATGTTGAACACAATAACAAGAGTTTAAAGACCCTGAATCTGTCAATTGGCTTGTATTGTCGAAAGCATATGAAGTCGACGATCCAGCCCCTTTTACAATAAAAAAAATAAGGGATGTAACGAGGTCAACACCTCATGTCCGTTTGAAATTATATTTCAGAATGTTGTCATCATTTTATCATTCAATATGATATACCACGTCAAAGCTAAACCAATTTGTTTTTAAACTAAGCCATCAAACATAAAAATCGATCGAGTAATAGAAAACACATGATTTGTCAAAGCCTTGAATATTAGAAGTACTATTAGCACACTGCTGAGCCACTAATGGTCCCACCAAATTGATAAAAAAAATCGCCTGAAAAAAATATAATGAAATCGCTAAAAATATCGTGTCAGCTAATAGTGATCAGGTTACAAAGCCTAGTATTTGGTGCATCAGGTCGCTCAAACATTATAACATGACGGGGCACTGCAATTGACGTATAGTTTTTGTCATACATGTACATAACGGATTACTATAATTCGTGATGTAGTTGGATTTACTTTTCAAGTAGGTCTATTTGTTGGACCTAGCTTTTGTCGAGGCCCCGTGGTCGTGTTGTAAGCTGTTGGTACAGTCAGTGCTGGCGATTGTTGCCTTACTCTGAGGGTTTGGGTTCGAATCCCGCAAGGGACTGGCCCGAAAAAGAACAATAATTTGTACTGTTAGTACTGGTAGTGTTATTCCAAATGTCACAATGCCAGATTCTACACTATATCTAAATGACCCAAGTGTCTTCTGATATCAAATATATCAACACGAGTTAAGTTACAAATATCCGTTGCTTGCCGAGGATATTTTTACTTTAATCAACGAGTGTTGATATATTTGATATCAGAAGACACGAGGGTGAGATTTTATTTATCATTCAAAATCATTCTTCAACAATTATTAGCAAAATAATGAACATATCTACAACAAAAAACTGCCATTTGACTACTTCAGCAGTGAGCTCAGTGATGTCATAGCATTGTGGCGTCATCAGCAGTGTGGCCTCATAGCATTGTTACGTCATCAATTTTGTGACGTCATAACATTGTCAGCAGTATTCTCAGTGATGTCAAAGCCTTGTGATGTCATTAACTGATGAAGTAATATGATTATGACGAATTGATTGTTGCGATATCTACAATGTAGATATCGCTTGTAGATATCGCTTGATCTCACACAAGCGATATCTATTGGGGAGCAAGTTTTGGATGATAAAATGTACTCACCTTGTACACACAACGGGCCCGTCCAGCCAGGTTCACAGCCGTGCTCACACGATCCGCTTTCCGGGTCACACTGATTCCCACATTTACACCTACCACAACCGGAAGTGCAGTTATCGCCATAGGTACCAGCTTTGCAGGCTGAAACAAAAACCAAAATACAATTTATTTACGATTTGGAAGCTGGGTTATGCAAAATATAAACTTAATACGTTTTAATTGAAAAAAATTATATTTATATACTATTTTACAGAGAGAAATAAACTACCAAGAGAAAAATATTTAGAATCAAAGTTCTGCTGTCGGATTGGTATGATTGATAAGGAATTGTTTTGTGAACAGGTAATGCAGGTAATAGCTTTCAGAGTATGCTACTTTCAACTTATATGTGTTTCAAAACACACATGGGATGCTGAAATCGATATTTCAAAAGAGTTTTTAAAAGTTTTTTCAGAGAAAAAATATCAAAATATGGAAATTAAGTCATGAAATAGAATACCTTCTCAGATTTCAATTCATTGGTGTGGAAGTATAAGTTGGATAAACACCTACTTCTCTCCAGGGTAAACTAGACCATTGTGTAAAAGTGTTTTTTTTCCAGAAACATAAACTAAATGTTTAAAACAATAACAATTTAATTAAACTGGCTTTTGGAGACGTTATATGTCACTATATAAAAATATACATGTTTCAGGCGTGTTTATCACTCGTTGATTGAACATGCTGCATTTTTTGTTGGCATCGTTTTTTTACGCTATTAACAAAATGACATTGTTAAAAAATGATATCATGGATTAAAACAACATTTTGAAATTCACATTATATAGGTACATTCCTATTAAAATAAGAGATTTGAGGACAGAATGATAATTTATAGATCACTCTCAATAGCTTGAACATAAGTGGTTGAGTTGGCAATTACACTTATAATTTTAACTATACGATATAACTATATGCTAATTTTATCATTTAAATCTCATGTACATTTATCAAATGTTCATTGGGTTTTTTCATGAAAATTTAAAATCACGAATATGGTACCAGCAAGCGGCCAATTGCAAACCTTGCAACTAACGACGTGATCATAAACATTCAACTTCACTGTAAATGTCAAATTCCTTTCCATAATTTATTCATGAAAGGTAAAGTCAAATCAATAAATATAATTCCTGTAACACAGACGGTAGCAATTGAATGTCTAGAACTCAAGAGGGCAGTGTCCAATTTCATTTGTAATATTTTGTATTTTTTTATGGACGATGCATTTTGAATCAGGTATTATCGGTGTTACGAGTGGGGAAAACTTTGTTATGACATAACATAATATTAGGTCTTTGAAGGGCAATTAGAAGTGGTATTCATAAGAACATGAAGACTTTCTGGATAACATAATATTGTTAATTAGTTTTATTATATGTTATGTGTTACTATGTAAATATTCTATCATAATGTTTGTATATGTTTTATTAATAAAAAGTTGTAAAATGAGGTTAGATAAACCTTTTCATTTCAAGTAATGCCAAAACAAATCACTACATGAATACTATTAAGATGGGCATTATGTTCTAACATAATTCAAACTTCCAAAAACATTGACTGAATGTCAATATAATGTACCCTGAAACATTTAAAAGAATGTAAAAGACAAAAACACTTACGTGAATGGAAACGAAATTCAGCAGTAAGGTTATAAGACGTCACATGAAAAAAGTTGATAGGATATTTCTTCTTCCCTTGAAAGTGTAACAGGGGCTTCCCCTTAGCCACTGACCCCTGGTAGATGTTCACCAACCCGTTTCCGTTCCAAGTGACCTTGAACTTCCTAAACTCCGTACAGTTCAGCACTGTTTTGAGCTTGTAGTTGTGAAACGTGTTGCAAGCGTAGCATCCCTCGATTATTCCGGATATCCGGTGAGATTTAGTGACACCTAAAGCCACAAAGTAGTAGTTGCCCGTGCGAGGAGCCACGTGAATTTTCTCGGCAAGGAGTAGGTAAACGTTCCCACAAGCCTCCACTTCGAAGGTCAAGGACCTACGGCCGCTTACTGGTACCCCGTAGTCGTTCCCAAGGACAAACTTTGCTTTTCCGTCGGTGATTGTTGTCGTGGTGTACGCTGAAACGATGGTGACATTGTAGTTTTTATCTTTATAAAATGGACATGTTGATTATACGTGTTGGGTTATATGTCAATATCGGATCAAGCCAAGAATAGGTTGGACAAAAGTAGACGATAATTATTATCAACTAGGGAAAAAAGATGTTAATCAGACTTTAGTTAGAATTGGTTAGTTTAGTTAAGTTAGAAGTCGTTGGAAATACACATACATATAAACATACATATATATGTTGTGCATCATACCTTATTTGGAATTGGCAGACATCATATATTGTTGGTAATTTTCAATTCTATCGTAAAACAGTCAACGGTGAGAGCGTACCTTTAAACTGTCAAGAATCTCAATCGGGATTGAATAGTTTAGGTTTCATTTTGTATCTGATAACTGTTCTGATGAAAGTTTAGGATCAAAGTTGAATAAAACTGTAAGGATTCAGATGTATCAATATTTAAATATCAATACAGAACTTATATAACAGTACATGATGTACTGTTATTAGACACATCTAGTGGAAACCGTTTGCCGGTAATGTTCATAACTGTTGCGTCGTTTGATGGGGAGTTTTCTCATGTGAACCATAACATTATGATAGGATACTTTCTCAAATTTAGTCAATTTACCCATTGGATTTAAATTATCCGGTGTACCTTTACTTTAACCTAACACGTTGTAACTATGATAATTTTCATAAACAATGTGTCTTCTCATTGGACCAATCTCGTCATGCAATCTATCAACCTTCATGCTACATATCTTTAGTATCATCCTTACATCACCAACATAAATTGGTACCTCATCATCACGTCACACCAGCAAACTGAAATCAAATGTTTTTCAATGTATATTATACACTGATATTATATCAATACAATTTTTAAAAAATATATTGTAAAACTTAGTTGCCGTACCTGACTCCACGTACGTCCCCGGAAAATAACACACAGCATAAACAGCAATGGCGACTGCCAGGTAGTTCAGCATCATCGTCTGTGCACAACCTTACTACCTTGGCAAGCCAGTTGTAAGAAGATCTTGATTCTCAATTATTCATAGCAGTTAAACAGAACTCAGTTTCAGTGCACGTTTAGGTCGAACTTGACATATACAAGCCGTTACGGACAAATACATGAATGAAACGGGATATTTGACCACTTCAAGTGTAGCCCTTTGTCGCCTGGAAGGAAAACACGTTCTCCCTTCGTTTAGAATGAAACGTCACGTTGACTTTTTTCTACTTGGTGTTCGGCAGGGTTGTACCTTCGGCCTGCACTTATTGAGTTGCACGGAGGTTGTTCTATTGTTTCTCGCTATGTTAAATCTGTTCTGTCAAACTCTGGTTTAAATTACGGTTTGACAGCTTATGTTGTACAACGTTAGGACATCCAAACTGAGGTTTATGTTTCGCAGCTCATGGATGTTCCCAAATAGGGACGGTGGATGAAGTAGAAATTACAAAATGACATTAAAATGGTTGATAAAATGATGATGTTATCACAGAGATAGATGCAATTAGCTCTGCCTTTTTGCAGATCGCTTTTAGATTTTTTGTTTATAGAAAAGTAAAGAAAGTCAACATTGATGAAAATAACAAAACTGTAAAGCTCGCACTGTTTTTTCCAGGATGAGTGATCAATCAATAATAATAGGCAAGCAATGTAAAATTGAATGTAAGGCCCCCAAAAAAAGAATTTGTTTCTGGTTTCCGCCCGCGTCAGTTTCAAACCCACGTCTCAGGTTTTTTTTTTCTAGGTTTTAACGAAAGTAAGGGGCAGATAACTCTAATTCTTTGGCCTCAGAGACACTGGACATAGAAATCTTACTCGTTTATGTTGCGATGGAGTGTAGGGTTGAGATTATTGACTATTTGGAATAGTAATACGTAATAGGGTTTGTGCTTTATTTATATAAATAATTGTGTAAATTTTGTTTGTTTATCTCTTTATTCCCCCAAAAAATGTCGTAAGAAAAAACGCTTCATCGCATCATTTTTTGTCAGACTGTAAAGACCAGAAACATCTTTTTCTAGGCCTAAGTGGAACATTTTCATTCCTGGAGATATAAGAAATGCAAGGCTAAATAACCTTTTCCACAAAGTGATAATGGTTCAGGTTTGCTTTCTTGAAACTTCGTTTTAGGCTGTGGACTAACATATGCATGTCCTAAAGTTAATTATACTTTTAACATTTGTCTGCAAAGTAGGTCATCCTAAGTGAGTGTAAATCATATTTAAGAAATATTCACAAACTATTGTTTCTAAGTTATATATAGGTACCTGTTTTTTCGATTAGGAAACTGACACTGGTGATTTGTGTCTTAAGATTGTCTTACGACATAATGCTTGACATAATACGCATAAATATAACTTTGATGTTAAAGTTTTAAAATATATACTTACTGTTTCGAAGGAATTTTGAAATCAATAAACATCTCTACAGGGAATATAAATCACAACACATATCGGTAAAGGTTTACATTTATTTCGTAGACATGAAACCAGGGCCATGTTCAAGAGAGGTTTCAAAGTAATTGCTCAATGTAGCGCTACACAGCAAAGCGAACAAACTTCGAGGATAGCACCGTGTCGTTCAGGAGAGAATGCGCTACATTGAACGCTCAATGAGCGATTATAAGCGCTCGCTGTTATGGAACGGAGCCCTGGTAGATAACTGCCACCGAATTGTTCTTAAAAGTATATGTTCAATACGGTATGGTAATAAAGCCTTTAGATTATTACTGTTTAAGATACAGCCCGTCACTAAAATTATTCTGATCTTCAGCCTTTTCGAAAAGTGACCATTTACCTTTTACGTTTTTGGTCACGGCTCATATTTTAATTTCAATCCAATTTTAACACTAAACGCTTTGTTAACTTGATAAATAGAGGGGAAACATTTTATTGATGACTCTGATTCATAACCCTGAATAATTAATACAAACGTACAGCTTGACATTTCTTATATACGATGTATATTTATCCTCTTTTAGTTGATCAATATAAATTCCTTTCATTAAATATTAAATGAAATCCATTGTCATCATCTTTCAGAAACCTATATGTAACATAAGCTAATATTCTAACATTAGTAGCTTTGTTGCTGGATGTAGCTGGATTTTGACAAGATAAATGCATACATGAAAATTTATTATGTATGTAGAAAACAATAAGTCTTCGTCGTCGTTGTCATATATAACTGTCAGATTTGATTAAATTGCAAGGATTAATTCATCCTCGGTTACCCAGGGTTATATATATGCTCCGTTTCTCTCCACTCCACTTTCGCACTTATCAATTGAGTGTACCGGTATATGATCACTTGAGCCTTGATGTGAGAAATCAAACCTGCAGAACCAATACCAAAGTATGAGATAAATGGGTATAAAATTTGCGAGGCTATCTAAAGTCAACAGTGCTTGCTCCATTATGTGTGATACATGTGTATTCATCTTGCTTGTTTTGATGGCATCTCCCATTCAAAATATGAATGCTGAATACTTTACACAAGTCAATTAACTTCTTGCCAAAATTATTACAGGTACCGGAGTCTTTATTGTTCCTAGGAATTTCAAAGTTGTCAGTTGGGTAATCAACAATGTCTTGTTGTATGAAATCAATATTATCTTCTGGGATGTAGTCAAGGAGTGTTTTTGACCCAGCATTCAAATCACCTGTTAGGAAAATCTCTTTATCTGGGTGATAATAAACTATCTGTGTCAAATAATCATCCAATGTAGACATGCCGTCGCCATCTGTATTCTCATAAATTGGCTAGTTTTCAGGTGAAAGATATGTACAAATCAGCACAGTTTCATTTATACTACTACCTAATCTTGATGTTTTGAACAATAAAAACCACTGTAAGTGTTCATAATCTATAGTTAAATATCCACCAATTATCTATGATTCTCTCATGAAAATGGTCACGCCGCCACTGTATCGACCAAAATGTTTTGTTTTTCTTACGCTATTACATGATCGAAAACCGGACAATAAGCCTTTAAAATCATTAATGTTACGGGCAAATGATAAGAGGCAATCAAGTCATAGTTAGCACAGTACTATTTTACCTGTGAATTTGAGGTATCATATTTATGTAATCCTTCTATATTCCATGAAAGAATGTCAAACGTTGGGCCAAGGCCACCCCCTCAAGTGTTTTTGTTTTGATAAATCGATAATAATAGGTTTGTTCCGCAGATTAGGTCAATAGATATATAAGGAAGGGAAATGTATGCTCTGTTTGTTGACTTTGCTAAAGATGTCGACTCTTTGCAAAGGAAAAAGTATGGAATGCATACATGTAGATGTAAGCCCTAAAAAGAAACATTTTTTGAAATACAGGTAGGAGTGAGACACGGTTGTGTATTGATCCATGGTTCATGTTTTCATTTGTCATAAGTGAATCGGCTATGCAGAACGGGAGAAATTGTTCACATATATTACAATACAATTACATCCTGATGTATTTCAACTATTTTATTATCATTATTTTTCAGACGAATTTGTGCAAATAACAAGTACCTTCGCTGATTTTCAAATGTATCCTATTATTGTATATGGGCAGACGGTTTAGATTCAATTCATTCATATATCCAACTATCTAAACCCAGAAGGATAATTTTCATCTCACCTTGCCACACCTGGTCTACTGAATCCCGTCACATCCCTCAAGGATTTATGCATTTCATATGCCCTTCATATCATGACACGAGACGAAAATGAATAATTCATAGTTTATTTGCAACACATTCTGTTATAATTACAGTTTGTATTAAAATGGCTCCTCTCTTGATGAAGTCTTAGCGTCCGATCTTAAATGGCTGACAGCTTTTGGACATGCCGTACCCTTTGCATTCGTGTCCAATACAGCAGGATCCCATAGTGCCTCCGCACCTCATTCCACGAGGTATACACTGTGGAACATTTGAGAATAAAATAATTATGTATCTTTTCATTGTATATGGGATAATACTATCTACATTAGTACAATTTTCTTACTCTTTTAGGGACGCGTTAACCGCCCACAACCTCTGAATCAAGCACATATCGCCAGCACTAAATGGTCAAGCAATATAACCACTCAGCCACCGGACTTCGATTCACCGGATTGTCACTGCTGGCGATGTCGGACTCAGAGGTTATATGTTTGAATCCCACAGTGGATTTGTCAATGGATTATCTGATAAAATGCAAGTTTACGTTCACATATTATTTCATATTTGCTTATTTTTGTCTTATCAAATGTGTAACTTGATTTTTTTTTTATTTCAATGGAGCAAACTTCAACATCACAACATGTTTTACGTATGTTCAAAAGACAGTCATGTGGATTTTAAATACACCTGGTCCTGTACGAGGCACGTTGTTGCTTGTGTCAAAACTTCAAGGCTTCGAATCTTTTAAAGTTTTTGAGTGAAACATTTGACATGATTGTTGTCTATTGGAATGAGCAAAGCGATGTTTAAATCAAGTTGGTGTGCACAGTGCCGTCACACCATTGTAATACGCAACGTGATAATCTTGTGACATACGTATATGAAAACATCATTATTTCACTTCTGATACTCAAATTTCCTATTTGCAACGTTTGTCAACTGCACGGTATTTACTGCATCATTCTAATTCCATCCCATTTACCGACTGCCTTTCCATCAACATGTATAGAATAATTGCAATGATACGTTGTGTATGTTTATAAAAGAAGGCAGCATTATATCAATTATAATTTCGTGCAAGCACCGTATACTGCATCCACTTTAGATGAAACCTAGAATCATTGCTCAACCTGAATATCAATAAATATACCTGATGTTACGTACATCTTGACGCCATTGTTATCATGAAGTCGCTTATGTGATCATTAAAAAATCAACAACTATTTAACCGAAAAACAAATGGTAGCATTGATTATTTTACAGACACATGCTACACAATGATACGTTGGTCACATAGAGACACTGAATTCCCAACTTACCCCTCCGTTCATGTTACCTCCGGGATACATGCCGTTACCGCCTGGGTACATTCCGTTACCCCCTGGGTACATTCCGTTGCCGCCAGGGTACATGCCATTACCGCCTGGGTACATGCCATTACCGCCGGGGTACATGCCGTTACCGCCGGGGTACATGCCGTTACCGCCGGGGTACATGCCGTTACCCCCGGGGTACATGCCATTACCGCCTGGGTACATTGCCAATGTAACAGTAGCGAAGACAACCACAAGCAGGGATATACGAAGCATTATTATTTATCTGAGGGAAAATGGATAATGCATAAAATTATTCATAAATAAAAGTATATTTCTGCATACCTACGTAAGACATTGCATTAATAGTTGGAAATTTACCAAATTCAAATATTTTAAAAATAGTTTTTGTTGCTTTGTAATGCATATAATCAAAATATTCTGACACTCAACAGGGCGATTACAACATGCCATGCAAGTTTTAATTCGACACGTTACTTAAAAGAAATTTTGCACTTCGAATAGCCTCTTCAATATTTTACTCTTCACGTCCAGGATACTAATAGAGTTGTATGTTTTCATTTTACTTTTAACCTGAAATTATTGTATATTACGAGATTAGTAATACGTATTCCTAATGTTAGAAAGGATGTCGTCGGAGCACCACAAATTACCGTTACCTTTACAAAATAACACAATTCAAGGACTATATTCGAATAAGATTCTCTAGTGAATTTGTTGAAATGAAACCCTGAATAAGACAAAGAATGAGCTCACCTTATACAACTTACCGTATAGTTCACGTATATCGTAATGCTGTAGGAGCCAGTATTTATACCGTTACCACTTGACGAGAAGACATGATAAGTGCATCAGTTCCTGCTGCTGAAGGGAAAGTGTCACTTTGTCTGACATACTAGAAATTAATTTGTCATATGTAGATCAAATCAGCGGAACTTCTAAAAGGCCAATGTCAGTAAGCTTATCTCCCACTTCGTTAGAAGGCAATTATGTACGTGAAATGATGATGCTTCAGTGATGGGTGATGACTGTACATTGCACACCTCCATGGTACATATGTCCATCAATACATTCACCCTCAATCACATAGGGCGTAATGTTCCTATCCTCTACACTACATTACACCTGGGACGTTTCATAAGGAAAACAATCAATTTACTCGACCTTGTTTGGCACGAGCCAATATGCCTCATGTACGTCGATTAATCCTGCGGACATCTAAAAAGTCCAACTTATATATATATATATATATATATATATATATATATATATATATATATATATATATATATATATATATATATATATATATATATATATATACATAACCATGGACAGCCAGCTGTTTCGGTCTTTAGGACCTCATCAGCATGGTGTGTGTGGAACATGGTTTGGCTTTCAGCTATGAAACGTTATCAACGCAACAAAGCGGTTTAAGAAAGCCCCACTCAATATATATATATATAATATTATATATATATATATATATATATATATATATATATATATATATATATATATATATATATATATATATATAATATTTATATATATAATATTTATATATATATATATTATATTTAAAATATAATAGTATTTTATGATCATACTCCATGTATATATATATATATATATATATAACAAAAGTCAGTTCACGATTGTCCAACCCTGTTACATGAAGATTTAACTTTATTATAAGTTCATTCCGACCGACTTCACAACATAATGTTCATTTGTGTTTAAACCGTTAACAAAACATGTCAAAGTTAAGACACACAACATATTTAACCAACCATCTCTCTTCAGCAACACATCACAATATCAAGCAATTAGCTATTGGTTGGATATACATTCTCATGAGATACCCGAGAGAATTCCAAAAGATTTAATAATAGAAATCGTGAAATATTTTCTTTCGAATAACAATTACACCTTATAATGACAGGTATTAAAAATAAAGGGCATTAACTTGCGCTACACTTGTATTGGGATACCAAGAAGAGTCATTACACCTTAAGGTTGGCCAAAACTGTGAAGATGAATTCGAAAACGAATTCAAAAGAAATTGAAAATAAATATTGGATAACTGCTTTATATTATTGAATCAAGACAATGACTAATTGAAAGATCCACATAATATACTTCAATTTATATATACCTACACAAGATAAAAAGGCGTGAATTCGCCCTTTTTGTTATGTGCTACATCTAAGTCTATCATTTATAATTGAAAAGAGCAAAAAACAAATTACCATTCTTAGAAGTTATGGTGACTGTTCAGTCAGGACAAATAGAAACGATTATCCATTACAAACCCAAATATTCTAAACATTATTTAGACAGACCCTGTCACCTGCTCCATATAAAAATAACATTCCATATTCTCTAGCCCGTAGAATATGTATCATATTATGTTACCTAACTATTCTAGACTTAAGGCTGAGAGAATTAGACAAATTATTAAAAAACAGAAGTTACCTTGACAACATCATTTGTGAATGCTATATCAAAGATAAAGAGGACAGGACAACAATTTGTTAACCTTATCTATTATTACTACATTTAAATCCTGTATCCAAATATCTATCCGAAAGTGAGGAACTATGTCCATGTGCTAGACACATGTCCAAAATAAAAAATATCCTGAAGGTATTATATATTTCTATATACATAAAGTTCACAATCGGAAGAGTGTATAACTCTCAGGTAGTGAATATGCAAAAGGAATAATGGATTTTAGAAGAAATCATCCATTTTAAAGGCGAACAGTTTAAGGTTAACAGCCTCTTCAGGGCATACATAGCGCATGTACATATCTGTATGTGTACAAATATGTATCTATGTATGTATGGCCTGGAGAGGCTGTGTAATATTTTTCTACAGAATAAGGAAAAACCCGTAATTCACACACAATATGTGCCAAGACTCTTTAGAAATGGTTGATGCGTTAGTGCGAATGAATAAACGATTAATGCAGTCCATTGATTTATCTCAATTGTAATGTAGTACTGGTTTTTTTGCCAGCTGTGTGGCAAATGAACCTAACGAACCGGTCATCTAAATCCCAGAGGTGAGTTTGCTTTAAGGCATCAGAGTGTCGCTTTCCCTTGTTAGATACCAATCCAAACTGATTTTCCAAAAATGGTATAATACAAGCATGAATATAGTGTTCACTCTGTTCGCAAGTTTACGTTGTACGTATCATTAAAACGGCATTCCTGGTCGCCTGCCTGCGTCGAATGTAACGTGCGTTACGACATATACACGGTGATAAGATCATCGCCAATCAACTGTCAATTAGTTGAGAGATAATCATCGATTGCATTGTAATATTACTGCTCTTGTGTTGTCCGACGCAGGGCAGGATCAGGGCATGCCATATCGGTACATTTTGACAGAAAGATAGTTATGTACAGCTGGCGATCACCTGCCTATTGGTATGGAAAGTTTCACTTTGAGATATAATAAGATCAATATTTAGTATGAGTTGAAAAGTGTGGTTTGAAACCACTCAACATTACTACTATACCATACACCATATTATTCACTATCACTATATATTTGGGTTCAATGCGACATTAGTATTAACATCATACATTGGTGTTGTATTCCTGGTCGGTTTAAAAAAGGTACGTTTATCGAAGACTGAACACTTCAATCAGATGGGAATACTTTTCAGAAAAGTTTTCGATAATTATTATTATTTGATATTTTGGAAATCACGTTACATATTATCTAATTCATGGATAAAATAATTCATTCCAGCTAATTTAACTGTAAACGTTTTTGTTATGTCTTGATCTTGACATTCCAACTCCACGTCTTTGTAAGTTGGAACCGTGAAACCAGCGACACTCTAATGGAATCTGTATAGAAAGTCCCTGGTCAAACTGAAATTCCATGTGAAAAAATGACAAAAAGTGAGTAAAAAATGAGTAATACCATATCAAGAACTAATAACTTCAGAGATTGAAAAATATTTTTGTCTCTAAAATGAGATCATGTTATTTATGCAAAGTTTATTCTGTTATGAGCTTGAATTTTGTTCATCTATGTTCATTCTAGTTCGTTTTAAATGTATAAGTGGCCTTAGAACTGTAACCAGACTGTTATGAATTCACATTTTGTTCGAATACAACCTCAAAAGTATGATACTAAATTCAAAGTTGTTTATTTTCAACATGTACGTCTTAACTTTTTTTAATTAAATCATGTTAAGCATTGCTAGCACACACAATTAAACTAAGATAAACTCGTTTTAACGCATTTAAAAACTGCCAGTAATACGTTAAACAACAGTTCAGTCGAGACGGATGACGCCATTTGTTTACGTTAAGGGTTATTTGTACATGAGACCGTATTACCCTCGTGAGAAGCATACAACTTGTATTATTCTCTTTGACAGATTCCGATATTTCACCGGCACTCGTATAGTAAAGATATTTACTTCCTATAAATTATTGTTATTACAATATTTACAAAATACATATGAAAGATCCATCCAGATCCATCTAAATGTACATGTTTGAAGTCTCTCATCAATGTATAGCGGGACGGACTGGTTTTAAAGACAGCAATTCAACCGTAATGAAGCGCCCTTCAAATGACCATGAACTCTTATTTAGTGAACATTGCTCTCCCAGGACATGTACACTTCATGTATTATTACACTTATGACGTCATCTTATTGTTCCGCATGGCAACAGTGAACGATCACCAACCATTAATCAATGTATAATTATACAATATGTACATGAATTCATTATTGAAAGTTATAGATTTAAATAGAAATTCAAACGACCTGCCTTGCTTTTACGTATGAGTCATATGTCATGATGCTGGTAGAAATGAAAACCATGTCGCATATTGGTATTTGCTTTGTTCTGATTTGTACGTATTAAACATGTATTGATATTATGTTCAAGGGAGCGGCCTTAGCATAAGCGCTGTAAGCTTGTTGGCCAATCCCTTTCACAATATGCACACTATTGTGAAATAAATATGTTTAAAACAATGTATAGCGGGATGGACTGGTTTTAAAGACAGCAATTCAACCGAAACGAAGCGCCCTTCAAATGACCATGAACTCTTATTTAGTTAACAGTGCTCTCCCGCGGCCCTTCATGTATTATTACATTTGTGACTTCATCTTATTGTTCTCTATTTATTTTCCCATTATTTTTCAGTAATGGACAGTTGCACACTACACCACGTAAATACCTGGAGAAGTTTTTGTTTTAACTTTTAAAGGTAAATGTGTTAAATAAGTAATATGTGTAGGAGAATGTCCGAAAACTGGCCGTTAGTTTTGCACGTGGACCATGTTTGAGGCACGTGCAAAATTAATGGCCAGTTTGAGGACATTCTCCTACTTAAAACAAAGTTTAAGTAAACATGTTCTTGCTACTGAAATGCACGCCACAACGCCCCTTATCATGTGCACAACTAATGGCGACTTATGCTCTATGTGTACAAAATGTATTTCATGATCTTCTCCGAATTGTCAGTTGCATTCCCTCTCCTCCAAGTTATAACATGTAGAACAAATCAGGCATTTTCCTAGTGAATGGTAAGTTTGTAAACATTATATTTTGAAAAGGAAAAGTAAACAATGATAAAAAAAAATATTTAATAGAAAAGGTTTTCGAATTAGAAAATCAAAATCACCATGCATAGTATTCATAATTGATTGATAAATTGATGGGCAATTCATATCTTTACTTATGTACTTATACCAGCATGTTTTATTTCATATTGTTAAGGTTATGACACTTCATCGAATGTATGTTGTTTTAAAAGTTTAAAATACACAGATTCATCAACCCTACACTACGCTATTATTCAGTATCTTTTATCTTGAAATCTTAAGGTTTTACCTTGAAATTCAAGATACTAAGCTGAAAATGCAATTTAATATTTGGAAAAATCAAGTAGGTATCTTGAAAATTCAACTTACTATCCTAAATTTAACTAAGTATCTTAAAACATTAACTTAGTATCTTGAAAATTTAATTTACTATTTGGAAAATTCATATTAAAGGCGACCCGATTTTATTATGGAAACCCGAGATTCCATAATTGACCAACGTAAATAAAATAAGTGAGAAGTTCAAATTCTATCAAAAACCTATTTTTATACTTTAACTAAGATATTGACGAAAATTCCAACTTTCTACCCCGCACCGTACGTGAGATACAGACCCCCTTGCCCATGGGTAGGCCCATGGGAAAGTTCGCCCATGGGCCTGCCCATGGGCCGGCCCATGGGCGAGAGGTTGTTAAAATTTGAGTTACACAAAAATTATTTCCTAATTTTTAATAATGGGTCTAGCAGTAACATATTTTAGGTATTTGTGAACTCCCCCCATGCAAAGGAAATTATTTTTCCCATGGGCGAGATTTCCCATAGGCGAGACTTCGCCCATGGGCCAGGTTTCCCATGGGCGGATTTCCCATGGGCCAATGTTGACTTTGGCAAACATATAATGGTTGTGAAATGTTGACTTTGAAAAAAAAATGTTTGTGAATTGTTGAAAAAATGTTTGTGAAATGTTGACTTTGGAAAAAATAGAATGTTTGTGAAATGTTGACTTTGGAAATATTGACTTTTAAAATATTTATTGATTTTGGTGGAAGTGTTACTTTGATAAAATATGGACTTGTTGATTTTAATACATATTTTGAGTTATATGAATGGTTGACTTATGAAATATTCATTTTAGTGAAATGTTGTGTAGTTTAAGTTTAACTTATATAAAATGTTAACTTTGGTGACTTTGAAAAAGATATTTTGAATTTAGTGAAATGTTGACCTTAATCACATATTTACTTTATGTTGACTTTTAAAAGATATTTTGAGTTAAGCGAATTGTTGACTTATGTTGACTTTGGAAATATGTATTGACTTTGACGAAGTTTGCATATATCATGAAATATTAATATTTCTATTCTATTGACTTTGGTTTAGTTTGAAATGTTGACTGTTATATTAGTTTATTAATTTATGGTTTGACTGACCCTTCACACAAGAAATACCTACAACGGGTTGTTAGTCAACGGTATGTGCATCAATTAACATAATTGAATATACATGAGTGTCAATGACACGCTAATGAATAATGATACGCTAGTAAAGTAAATATATGTATAAACGTTTATATCAAGTACACACACATTGTGTTAAGTGTAATTCAGCGTCGTGTAAAGTACTTACGCAATAAAGAATAAAAAAAATTATTTGTAATTGTAATTCACTTTCATTTCTGAGGAATTAGCAAAATCTGCTAGCCGTACACTTGGAGTAATTATATAAATAGAAAATTAGGGGTATGTCTTTTGGTGTTTTCCTGCTTCTCTTTAACGTTCTCACCTAAATACTCAGAGTTAATTATGCTTTGGCACTTTCTTACCTCGAAATAGAGTGTAAATATGACATTACAATCTTATGCTTATGTTATTTTACTTTCTGGTTATTGATGTCAAATTTATTGTGAAACAAGGATGTGATAAAGGGAAACATATATTCACACAATGTGTACATGCATCCGACTGCATGACTAAGTCTTTTGTTTAATGTAAGGAATATATATATATATATATATATATATATATATATATATATATATATATATATATATATATATATATATATATATATATATATATATATATATATATTCAGGCAGATACGAACAACTTCCTATTAACGAACGCTTATGCCCTATGTGTTGTAACCCCAGCATAGAAGACGAACTGCATGTCCTGCTACAGTGCCCTGTATATGAGGATCTGAGATATGACATGTTGCAGGAAGCCAGCTATCTCTTTGAAGATTTCCACTCGCGACCAGAGAGTGACAAGTTCTCAGCGATATTTAGCCATAGCCACTTAATGTTTATAACTGCCAAGACCTCTTTTAATATACTCAAGCGACGTCGTCATCTTATGTACACTTAATCAGCTTTTATCTACCTTTTATGCTCCTTTGTTTAATCTTAGTACTACACTTTTACTTTATTGTACTTTTTATGTATACATACTATATCATTTTAATTTTTAATGTACTTTTTATGCATAACTACGGTATATACATATGCTTTTATACTTTTATATGTATATACAAGTCTCTCGTAACTCTTATAGAGTGGCACATATATATTTTTATAAACACAACATTTCTATGTAATTTTACTGTGTATATGTGGTGAGACTTAAATAAAATATCTGTCTGTCTGTCTGTCTATATTAAAGCAATGTATATGTACCGTTAAAACAATATTATGTAATCGCCGTATCTTGACTTGTATCGAGCACCTTTATTGTTCCCGGGCCATAAACTGTGCATAGAATGTAGACATCTTTGATGGGCATTCTAGAAGTAGAATATAGAAAGTAGAATTTGTTTTGATTGTGGCGTAGGCGATAGGTGTAGGCGATACGAGGACAGACTATACCAATAAAGGCTACTATTTAGTAGGATGTCCTATTTCACTGTTCCATTTCAGTTATGGGTGTTACGTTAATCTATTTCTAAGAAATGGCTGACAAATGGCTGTCTGGAGAATGGGAGATATGAACCTTCTGTATTTTTCTGCATAGCTTTCTGTTGAAACTATGATAATTTCAATGACTAATAAAACTACAATTGGTCGATCTATTAGTCAAATCCTACATGTTAGGCCCAGATCGCGATGCTGTTCTCAATTCAAGTTTGCATGTGGGGATATTTATTTGCATTACTGAGACTCCTATAAGTACCGTGGCTTTTGGTTTGATGAACGCCTTGATTTTAAATTAGCCATACATCAACTGGCAAAATCTGCCGGTAGAGCTCTGGGTGCTCTCTGTACTAAGTTTTGTACAACTCATTAGTACAACCTATTCTCAGCTACGGAGCGGCAATATGGGGGCTTTATGTACATAAAGAAATTAATACTGTTCAAAATCGAGCCTATCGGTTTTTTCTTGGAGCTAACAGTACATCTTCAAATATCGCCACTAGAGGTGATATGGGTGTATGTATGTATGTATGTATGTATGTATGTATGTATGTATGTATGTATGTATGTATGTATGTATGTATGTATGTATGTATGTATGTATGTATGTATGTATGTATGTATGTATGTATGTATGTATGTATGTATGTATGTATGTATGTATGTATGTATGTATGTGTGTGTGTGTGTGTGTGTGTGTGTGTGTGTGTGTGTGTGTGTGTGTGTGTATGTGTGTATGTATGTATGTCTGTATGTATCTGATATTTTTGTATCTATTTATGTGAGTGTGTAAGAGATGACATGATTGAGTTTGATCGGATGAGCGAGCCGTTATTGTGAGTGAACGACAGTATGTGAAGAAGTGTGCCGTGTGATGTGGTTGCGCGTCTGTTTACTGTAGAAAGTGTTTATCTGTTTATAATATATCATTTATTCATATTGTATTATTGTGATATTAAATGGCCGGGTGCTTTTTTATACTTTAAAGTATGTATATATTGTATGTTATTGTAACTTGAAGCACAAGACACTTTAACAAACATTCTCTCTCTCTCTCTCTCTCTCTCTCTCTCTCTCTCTCTCTCTCTCTCTCTCTCTCTCTCTCTCTCTCTCTCTCTCTCTCTCTCTCTCTCTCTCTCTCTCTCTCTCTCTCTCTCTCTCTCTCTCTCTCTCTCTCTCTCTCTCTCTCTCTCTCTCTCTCTCTCTCTCTTGCGTAATCGCAGTGACCGGTTAGTTGTGTAATAGCTCGCCCATCCGTTAATTAGCGTTGATCCGAATGAATACACACCCAGTATGTCTACCACAGATGTCGTCAACACGTAATCATATGGTCTAGTGCCTTGAGAATCCATTTCCTGTTTATTGTTCCAATATTCCAATGTTCAGGTGGAATGTACCTGATGAAGGAATGAGTATGTAGTCCGAAACTTCGTGCATTTTCACATTAAAGAAGTTGTTATCCAGAAAATCTTCCTGTTCTTATGTATACCACTTCTAAATGTCCTTCAAAGACCTAAATCTATGCAGTTAAATCAGTATCATATATCAAATTTGTTCGTGTTGTGTAGTGATAGTAATGGGAACTGTTTACGTACCGATGAATCCCATTGTGACATTATCATAATGACTCTTAAAATGGTACTTTGAGCAATGGTCAGTAGTTAAAATAACACCAATGATAATGTTTGCAGTTTTATAATCACCCATTGAAAGAGGTCGGGGTTGGGGAGTTGAAGTGGAAATTACTACTGCAAATGCAATACACACAGCGGCTTCTGATTTGTGAAGTTGAATTTGGCCGGAATCCGTCAAATGTTCAAAACTTGACTGTGCTGACCAGTAGACTCACGCTTGAGTGATTTTGTGGTCCTGGTTGAATCAGAAAGTGGCAGAGATGATATGTGTTCTGTTCTGGTGTCAACGTTGCATTTATCATTATAAATGCTGTTGGAATGACACGGTTTGTTAATTAAAAGAATGAGGCGGTACGGCTACTAATATAATTGCAGACAGACAGACAGACAGATAGTTTATTTAAATCTCACAAAATTACAGACAAAGTACACACACATAAAATATGTTTTAAAATGCAATGAGCCACTCTATATAAAGAGTTATGAGAGACTATTATTATTTAATCTTGCCTAGGTACTATTCAAAATTTCTAAATTTGCCTCCACCCTTTTCGACCGTGGCATCAAAATTATCCTCCTTTGGAATCATTCGAAACTTTATTAATGGTCCTTGCGACCCGAGTGAGAGAACAGCTCCGCTGAAAATCGCTCGTTAAATCTCCGTACTCATCTTCATCAACTATTATTATTGCAGGCACGCTCTGCTTCCTTTACTTAGCCCAACTGATAAAGTAATTTACATAATGCAAAATGATAAGCTCAGTAAATCTTAAGTCGCTACTATTAGTAAAATGTTTACAACATATATTGAGTTTATATATATGAAGTATCGTTCTGAATAGACGTTTCAACAGTATTCTCTTCTATAAAATATTCACTTTAATGAAACGTTGACTCTTGAAATATTATTACTTTTTTAAGTTGAACACTAATGTCTGGCTAAAGGCGAGTGTTTCAAATAGTTCCGGAAAGTGTAAGTGCTATTGCCCACAATGCATCGTTCACCATGACTGATTATTTATACACAACTGATTGCAGGTTACAGCTATATAAAGATATAGAACAATTGCAATATAGCCATGCAAATGCGGTTTAAGTGATATATCAGACTTTTGTTTTGACTCTCAGAATACCCTACTGTTAAACAAGCGTCCACTCGGTATTACGTAACATGAGTATTCGGTCAACTCATTAAGGCCGACAGGTAATTAATTACCGGTACAATGCCTCTGACCCCTGTGTGACGAGAACGCCAATATATATACAAATGTAGTAAGATTTCGATAGAGAGACCACATTAGCACTTATATGTTTCCGATCTGTGTGCATTACACTGCAAATTCATCTCCGATCAGATGACATTCTCGACCAGGAACTAATAGCGCTAGTTATTGAGAATGTAAATGTAACAAATGTAAATTATACATATATTACATATATTGTAAAATATGCCTAAGATTATCATGTAGGAATTGCTGACTTTTAAGAGATTGACTTTGGTGACTGGAAACTATTTATTGGCTTATGTACTTATATAATGAAGGAAACATGTTTCTAAATCCATCTTCATGTGTGACGTCTTTGCCTTTCTCATAGGTTTATCACTTTCAACTGGACATCAAAGGCTGATTGTATCAATTATGTGCAAACCCATGGATATCACAACTAGGCTGATGGTGGTGCATTATATGTGAGACCCAAAAAATCGTCACAGCTTTGACAGTTATTAACTAGTTATAGACCTCTCATGTGTATCAGATGCATACTGAAATATTGAATAAACATCACATATCATTATACATATTCCAAGCAAAAGACATGGAGTGATTTTGACAAATGAAGTGACAAAATTAATTTAATGCGATAATCTAATGATTTTAACGGTCTTTAAGTGTGCTGTGTATTAGAAAGTCCCTGGTCTTACATAATGTGCATGAGAGGACGTCACCCTTCACTGGCCATGGGAATTCGCTAGCTGATGTAATTACAGGTGGCGGGAATGAACATTAACTAATAATCATGTACCCACCCTCACTTAATTATTTGTGTATCTCCCACCAGACTATTAGGGGTGGCCAACATTCGTTCAAATGTTCTTATAGATCTAACGCACAGTATTATATAACATGCGATATTAGAAAGGCAGTAATAATAATAATAACAATCATATATGATTATCGTATTGTGTTCTGTATAAATCAACACATTAAACACATGCATAGGCTGTTGGAAAAAGTTATTTAGAAGCTCCAAATGTAAGGTTGTTATGTATGATGTCATTTAAAGGTGCATCAATTGTGTTTCATAAATTTGTATTTGGCTTTAATACAAATTCACTCAGCTTGCATATTCATCCCCAGTCGCCAAACATGTCATAATTACTAGTTTCCAATAATTAAAAGTAACATCATTATGCATGTGCAGAAACTACACGTCCTATTTACATGCACATGCAGTAGTTATATGACTTGTCGAACATTTTTTTATCAACCCAAGTTTGTTATTTTGTCTGGTTTAAATAAGATTCCAAAACTACGTTTGACTCATTGGCGCGAGCCAGACGAGGTGCATTGTCCGGTTTTCGATCAGAAATCGATACTTTTACCTTCATATTGTCAATATACTAAGTCGAGTATCATCAAAATGGTAGTTTTCAGTAACAGTTGGTACTTCTCGATAAAATAAGATAATTTATAACGTTTGTCATATTTGACCCCCCCCCAACAACACAATGGATGTACTTTTAAACCGCTGCCTTTGAAATCTGTCAACTGCAACAGTGAAAATTTCACAGAAATATTGACATAATAAATAAAATATCTGTCAATTCTTGACAAATACCATGTTCACTTCATCTCGGTATTGTATGATAACTTGAAAAGATAATGCTTTCAAATCATTTATTGCAATATGAATACGAAATACAAACGTGTAGCAAGCAATGTTTATGTAACTACATGGACATTTAGATATTATCACACTTCCAACAACCGTACCAAAATATTTGAAACATAATAAATGTTGTTAACCGTTAAATATCATAAACAAAGTCATGACATCTGCCTGTCTATTTCACTTGAATCTCAAACTTGTAGCAAACCTATTAAACTATTACCACGCTGTATTAACGCTTACATTATGCAACATTGTCAACTTAAAATTAAAAACAAAAAACATGTAAATTGTTCATTAAGCTCTCAAATAAAATTTGAAATGAACCAGTATGTATGCTGTACAGTACTATAGTATCTAATTACCATCACTAGTCATCCTATGAGGAGCCAAGTCGCGCTCTTAACGAGCTAAATGGAATATGATATACTGGGTATACTGGGATAAGTGTGTATTGCAAAGGGGCAGTTTGTTTGGGTATTACCATAAACCAATTAAAAAATACGTATATATTCGTATTGTCGCCAATACTGTTATTCCAATCGGAGTATTTTGACACGTGTGTAGTTGACTCAGAGATACACACACGTGGTCACTGGGATGTTCAGGAGATACGGTTCACTGACTTGATGGTTAAACACTCAGGAATTTTCTGAGATTTTAGAAAAGAGTGGTATATTCATTTTGGATTATTTTCATTTGAATGCAAACCGGAGAGTATATTGTGGAAACGTCTGGTTAAAAACTGACTACATATCTATAAACTTAATATATATTTTTTTAGGGGAAGGACACTTGTGTGAAAAGGCTTTTCATACATAATACCCTTCAAAATCGTAAGATGTCTTTGATAATCCCTGTATCGTATTGAGAAAGCGGCCGAAATTGTAAACAAATGAAATTATTAAGAACTTAATATAGACTTTTCATGTACCCCCTTCACTGCTGTCAACAGACTAACAGTGAGTGGGTCATCTCAATATCTAAAATTAGAGACTAATTGCAAGAGTTCGAATTAATTAAAATTTGTAGGGTACTGGCGAATTTGAAAACGCCAAAAATGAGAACATTCTGAATTCATTACATCATTACATTTCTAAAAGTAAAACGTTTCGCTGATTATTGATACAAACGAATAATGAATATATTAGACCAGTGTTCATAATATTTGCGAAGTAATCCCTTGTTCAAAAGAGGCAATGAAGTATTTTGACGCTAGGAACAACTGAGCACTACCATACATGCAAGAATGTATATACGTATGTATGTTCTGTGCTATTAAATGATTAAAACCGCTTGAAATAGAATCAAACAAGTGAGGTAAGTAATGGACTGTTTTATTTTCGTAATTTACAACAATGGGTTAGTTGATCGAATAGACATGTTACGCAATACCACGGCACGCTCGTTACATAGACATGGTGTTCTGATACACACAAATGCACAGGTCTAATATATCATATATCTGTAACCTGCACTTGGTTGTGTATAAATCATCAGTCTCGATGACTGGTGTATTGTGGGCAACAGCGTAGTAAAAAAATCTAATACTTACTGTTTGAAACGCGCTCCTTAAGCCAGACCATAGTGTTTTCAAAATCTTATTAAACTGAAACTTCAACATCGCCAATAAGTATTTCAAAGTAAAACTATGTCACTAAAGTCAATCGTTTAAAAGTCAACAATTCACTAAACTCAAAATATCTTCTCAAAGTCAATAAGTCACCACGTTAACATATAATTAAAGATAAACTTTAAGTCAACCAATAGTTCCAAAGTCAACATGTCATCAAACTCGATATATCTTTTCAAAGTCAACATTTCACCAAAGTAAATATTTTATTAAAGTAAAACTTCCACAAAAGTCAACCAATATTTCCGTTGTCAACATTTCACCATCGTTATAATATTTTCAAAGTCAACATTTCACCAAAGTGGCATCAATTCCAAAATCACCATTTCACCAAGCTCAATATATATAATCAAAGTCAACATTTCAAACTTCACCAAAGTGAATAAAATGGAATAAATATGGAATTAATATTTCATGATATAAGCATACTTCACCAAAGTCAATAAATTAACATAATATAATTAATGTAAGTAAACAATTCGCTTAACTCAAAGTATCTTTTATAAGTCAACATTTCATCAAAATCATATCTTTTTCAAAGTCAACATGTCACCCAAGTTAACATTTTATCAAAGTAACACTTTCACCAATGTCAATAAATAATTCCAAAGCAAACATTTCAAAAAACATTATTTTCCCCCCAAAGTCAACATTCACAAACATTATATGTTTGCATAGTCAACATTCGCCCATGGGAAATAAAGCCAATGGGAAATCCGGCCCATGGTCGAGGTCAACATATGTGATTAAAGACAAGATGTAAATATGTGATTAAAGTCAACATTTCACTAAATTCAAAATATCTTTTTCAAAGTCAACATGTCACCAAAGTTAACATTTTATATAAGTTAAACTTAAACTACACAACATTTCACTAAAATGAATATTTCATAAGTCAACCATTCATATAACTCAAAATATGTATTAAAATCAGCAGATCCATATTTTATCAAAGTAACACTTCCACCAAAATCAATAACTATTTTAAAAGTCAATATTTCCAAAGTCAACATTTCACAAACATTCTATTTTTTCCAAAGTCAACATTTCACAAATTTTTTTTTTTCAAAGTCAACATTTCACAAACATTTTTTTTCAAAGTCAACATTTCACAAACATTATATGCTTGCCAAAGTCAACACTGGCCCATGGGAAATCCGCCCATGGGCAACCTGGCCCATGGGCGAAGTCTCGCCCATTGGCGAAATCTCGCCCATGGGAAAAAAAATTTCCTTTGCATTGGGGAGTTCACAAATACCTAAAATATGTTACTGCTAGACCCATTATTAAAAATAAGAAAATAATTTTTGTGTAACTCACATTTTAACAACCTCTCGCCCATGGGCAAGGGGGTCTGTATCTCACGTACGGTGCGGGGTAGAAAGTTGGAATTTTCGTCAATATCTTAGTTAAAGTATAAAAATAGGTTTTTGATAGAATTTGAACTTCTCACTTATGTTATTTACGTTGGTCAATTATGGAATCTCGGGTTTCCATAATAAAATCGGGTCGCCTTAAATTTACTATTTTGAAAATTAAACTAAATTTTGTTGAATATTGTACCCTAAATTTCAAGATAATTAATTTTTCATTTGTAACAACAACTTGAATAAACAACAATAACAAATTGTAATTATACTTTAAAATGTTCTTATTCAAACTTTTAAACTTCAATATGTAAAACGTTCAAATCTTGTAATTACATTGTTTTATCATTGGCATCCCCTTGTAAACATTCGAGATAATAAGTTGATTTTTCAAGATATTTAGATGATTTTTCAAATGATTAAGTTGAATGTTGAAGAAAATATGTTGAATTTTCAAGACACCAAGTTCAATATTCAAGTCCAATTTTCAAGGTACTATGTTCATTTGTCAAAATAGTACTTTCAAGATAAAATGTGCGGAATAATATCGTAGCTTGGCCCTATTTCAGTTGAATTTTCAGAATAATAACATGAATTGTCATGATACTAAGTTGAATTTGCAAAATACTAAGTTGAATTTTCTAGATTATCAGTTGAATTCTCAAGATAGGATGCTTAATGCCATAGGGGTTGGAATCGCTGTTTTGACAATATTTTCAAAAATGTTCATATTCCAAATTTGAGCGGAATCGGTTAAGAAATAAAGATTTGAGATAAATATCCCCGCTATTATTATAAAGACACAAGGGAGGACACTTCCTCTACGAAGTTCTGATCGAAAACCGGAAGGCCAAACTATTCTAACGTGCGGTTCAATAAACCTTTGCTTTTCTCACAAAAAAATGTATTGAACATATAGACCCGTCTTTTGACTTTCTGTGTGTCCCATTGATTTTCTCTAACTTCATTTCACATTTGACCACTGACCCTCGCAAGTGGCCTACCCTCCTCTTTGTACATAATAGTGGACGACATCGGGGAATCATCGTTTTTTCCGTAATTCAAACACACCGCTCTCAAATCGCTCGGAGATAGAGAGCGCCTCTCATTAGTCAATTATGACGTGTGAGAATATTATTAATGATGTGTTGCCAGTTTGATGTTTTTATATCTGATATACATATCTGTTATGGGTTAGAAATTCTTTCGTTGTGAGTGATATTTTTTAAGGTATTTATTCGACATGCATATGCAGAATCATTCGTTACGTTCGTAACAAGTGCCCACCACGTCTCCAAGGGTCAGTTTTTCGCTCTCAGAACTTAATAGCTTAGGTCCATTTTTCATCAACAGTGTGTTATGAGAAACATTAAAAATCAAATTATCTTTGGATAATAATAAAGAAAGGTAGTGTTATTATGGTTGTGTGAAATAGTTTATGTTTTATGGTATAATATCATCTGCTCTACAACCTTATATAAATGAATTATACCATTAAAAAAATTAATTTCAGTAAAGAGTTATCTCCCTTTGCCAATACTTTTCATGTGTTGTGAGAAACATTAAAAATCAAATTACCTTTGGATACTAATAAAAAAAAAGGTAATGGTATTATGGTTGTGTGAAATAGTTTGTTTTATGGTAATTTTTTTTATCTGCTCTACAACCTTATATAAATTAATTATGTACTAATATTTCAATTTTTCAGTAAGGAGTTATCTCCCTTTGCAAATACTTTTCATAAATATTCAACTTCAGCATCATATTCCTCAGAAAATAGGCCCATGACACTTATTTTTTTATCATCTATTATTCTTTTTCTTTTCATTTATTTTTATTCTTGAACAGGACTTTTGAAGAAAATATATAAATAAATGTGAACCAGAAAATACAGTTGAGACACGTCATATTTTGAAATTAAAATCTCTTTGAAACAATGCTCATGTCAATATATTATGACTGGCGATTTTAATCCAAAACAGTACATATTTATCATTTTAATGAAACATCATATTCTGTTACAGTCGATTCAATTATCAATTTCAACAGTCCAACTATACTTTTGAAATTACCAGTGCTATTGTGTCTATCAGTTTTCAGTCGTTATTCATATGAATTTTCATGTTTTGGGATGTTGAAGTTAAATTTTTATTGTTTAAAATGTGAAGCAACTGATCTAGACTTTTCTTGTATTTAAATTTAATGTTTTAATTCAGAAATATTCCTTAAGCATACGTACATGTAGTACTTTTAAGTTAATTTAATGCAAGTTTTACTGTATATATTACATTTATTTGAAAAATATCAATGTAACCGTTTTACCAATGGCATTAATCATGGGAAAATATGGTCCCATAACAATTCACCCTTGACTGACTCAAATACTTGTTATATATTTTGCTTGATAAATTAAATAAGAAATAGGTAATTGTTTTTTAAACACGTATTTTAATTAAAACATCAGTCAATTATAATTGAAGTGTAATGCAGGTTTTTTTTAAGTTTCCAAAAAATATATGAAATAAATTGTGTTCCCTGATACTAATTGATAGTTGATCCATTTCTAACTATTGAAAAAACAAACAAACAGATGTTTGTCAACACTGGTGTTTGTAACTATTTTAATGGTTTTAATCCCACTACCGATAATTCTTTTCAATATCACAATTTTGTTATTCAAACTTCATGCAAAAATTTGGGGTTTCATTTCCTAAATTAAACGTAATCAAAACAACAAAAAAACGTGACAATGAACGGACATAATGTTTATAAAAATATTATTTTCACGGGAAGTGCTGCTTATATAGTTTGTAAATATGCCATTTTAGACAAAAGACAAAAGAGAAGCTTTAAAGTAGGATCGGATACATTTATTTATGATCAATGCCTATGAATCGCCACAATGGCCATTGTATGTTCGTCATTCCACATTTGCAATACTTCCGTATTCGTTTTCCGGTGTTTCCATTGTTTGTCAAATGTGTTTAACATTTATCGAACTAATAATCAGAATACCTAATGATTTATATACACTCGATATTTCCGTTTCGCAGATAATAACAAAGCAAATCATTCGGAATGTAAGTGACTCGCCTTGGCCAAACTGGTAACGTGCGTTTGTTTTTCGGGCAAAACAACAGTTATCTCCCTTGATTGAGGTCATAATTGACCAATGAGAGGCGTTTTCTACAACCCCTGTGCTTAATGTCCTCGAAGGCGCTGACAGACAGACAGACAGACAGACAGACAGACAGACAGACAAGTTTATTTACGTCTCACATGTATAATACATCCAATCGCTCAGCGATTTATGAGAGACAATATTACACTAAAATACTAAAACATGCAATGATATAAAATATAATAAAACTTATATACAATAAACACATACTAATGGTATAAAATATTTCTTCTTAAAGTTATAATTTTATTGCAGGTTCTGGCACTGTCAAAGGTAAGCTTGGGGTCAGTTAAAACTGTATAAAACTTCTGTAAAGGGGATAAATTATTAAAATGAACAAACTTCCTGGAACATACTTCATAAAATTCACATCTAATATCATTGTAAACAGGGCAAAACATTAAAACATGCATTTCATCTTCCACAACATCTGTGCAGTTAAAACAGTATCTTTCAGCAAATGGCACATTTTGGAATCGACCAGTCTCAACCCGGAGTGGCGCCACCCCACACCTAAATTTAGCTATAGCGCTTCTGTGACTTCTGGGTATGGGCTGTAATAGGTAGGGTTCGGTCTCGTTCTGTTCCTTGTATAGCCTATAGTTCCTGAGTTTGCTTAGTCCAGTGCTAGATCGCTTGGTTGGTGGGTCTGAATCCAACTTCCCTCGCCACTAATGTTTGTAGTTCCCAAGTGCAATGCTGGTGATAGTACTTGAAAATAGACGACTCTCTAATGATGTAGTTACCCAGCCCATTAATGCGTAGATATTCGTGCACTCTGTTCACCCAGTTTCTCTTCTTCGTTCGTTTTGCCCATATAAACACACGTTGGTTAATTCTTCTTTTGTCCATGTTAACCAGGCGGGAGTAGGTTCGTGCCACTGTTGCCCACTGTCTCACTATGGGAGGGGTCCATCCGGAATCGCCATTCACGCTGAGATTAGGGGTGTACTTGCCTACTCCCATGAAGTACCTGACTGCTCGATGTTGAATGGCGTTGACAGCAGCTTGTTCCGTTGTTCCCCATATACCAGCTCCATACTCGAGCTGTGCCACATCTCATTACACGGCCCGATAAGCCGTATCCACCGATATACTGAAAATTAGTAAACAGAAACTTTACTGTGCATTCATAGATTTCTCAAAAGCATTCGACAATGTCTGGAGACTTGGACTTTGGACTAAATTATATAATAGTGGTATTACTGGAAGATTTCTATGCCTTGTTAAAAATATGTATCAGAATATCAAATCATGTATACAACTAAATGATGATATATCAGACTTTTTTCCCAGTCATTCCGGGGTTCGACAAGGAGAAAATCTGTCGCCCCTATTATTCTGTATGTATCTCAATGATATTGAAGCGTGGATGAAACAAGATAAATGTAAAGGGGTGAACGTTACTGGTCTGACTGATAATGATAATGTTTATCTGTATATGAAACTGTTGTTGCTATTGTATGCGGACGACACAGTCCTGTTTGCAACAGACCCCAAATCTCTACAACACTCACTTAACTCATTCAAAGCATATTGCGATACATGGAAACTCGATATCAATGTGAATAAGACCAAGATAGTTATATTTGGAAGTGGCAAGAGAAGAGTTAATAAATTATCGTTTTTATCAATGATAAGGAAATTGACATTGTTGATAATTATTGTTATCTGGGATTTGTATTTCACAAAACTAGGAAGTTCAATCTTGGTTTGAAATCTTTAGCTGTGAATGCTACGAAGTGTATGTATATTCTTTTAAGAAATGCCCGTAATTTGGATTTACCGCTAGACTGCACTATCAAGGCCTTTGATGTAATGGTCCTCCCAATAGTGTTATATGGAGCCGAATTCTGGGGTTACTCAAATATAAATATTTTAGAAAAAGTACATTTGAAATTCCTGAAATTGGCAGCAGGACTCAAAATGTCAACGCCAAGTTTTATGGTATATGGTGAGCTCGGTCGTAAACCGATAGACATTTTGATAAACAAAAGAATGATACACTTCTGGCATAAACAGGTATCTGAAACCAATAAACTATCTTCTGATATTCTAAACGTAATCACTTCAGATGAATTTGATAACTTTCAATTACCTTGGGTAAAACACATTGAGTCAATATTACATAACTGTGGCCTCTCATATGTTTTGTTGTTTCCGAATCTTTATGACAGGCAGTGGCTAGTTTCTACAATAGAGACGATCCTTAGTGATCAATTCTACCAGTCATGGCACAGTTCTATTGATAGCAGTTCTAAAGGCTTTTATTATAAGTATTACAAAACATCACTCTTTTTTGAGCACTACCTTTATCTTCCAAAATATATCGCATATCCCTTGATAAAATTCAGGACAACGAATCATAAATTACCAGTTGAAAAAGGTCGCTGGAAAATATACCAAAAGAAAATAGAACCTGTCAATTGTGTAATTCAACATCAGTTGCAGATGAATTACATTATATTTTCCATTGTAGCATCCTTGAGTCCCTAAGAAAGAACACTTTGCCATCTAAATATCTTATAAACCGCACTAAACAATCATTCGGGTTACTTTTCTCAACGAAGAAAATAACAGAACTTAAATCCTTGGCTAAATTTATAAATATCATCTTAAGATATGTTTCATGAGCACTTTCCCTTCAAATCATGCATGTATATTGTTGTATTGTTTAACTAACCATCTTGTCCACTACTGTATTGTATCTATTTCATTGTAATGTTATCTTATACCACCATTGGTGGTCTTATGGATAATAAAGAATCTTAAAGAATCTTGAATCTTGAAAACGGTTATCCGTATTGAAAGAAAATGGTGCGACTTATATAACGCGACAGTGGTGTGGAACTCTTCAGTGTGAAAGGTAGATGTGTAGGCCTCATGCGAATTTGAGAATTCAGACAAGATGTTTGACCATTCTGTCATGGTATCATATTTAAAACACCTTAAATGCCCGCTCGAAGGGAAATGGACTCGCATGGCTTAACCAAACAATGAACATTCGCTTTAGAACGTATTGTTTCAAGAGTATTATTTAGCCATTTGGAACACTTATTTACCTTTTCGTGAAATCATTTTATTTCAGTAAGAAAAAATGTGCTACGGGACCTTAAAGTTTTCCGGACAGGCGGACAGACATGTCTGTCTTATTCAGGACTGATATCTCCTTATACATATCTCTTTATCAGTTCATGAAAAATTCGTCTTTATGAGTTACTATATTTATATACATGTATATTCCCCCATAAAGACATCATTATCAGTTTTAACGATGTCATAAGCCTATTTTAATTCGTACATTTTGCACCAAATTAGGAGATAAGTTTAGCATATTAAGTAGAAAAGTATGTGTAATTACAATTAAGCAAGACTACTTTTTCTTTCATTTGTGTTGTGGTTAGCTTGCTGACCTCACACGCCAGAGACCCGGGTTCGAATCCCATATTGTGACCTGGGTCTCATACTGTGTTACGTCCATGGGCAAGGCATTCATCCTCATAGCACTCAGTCCACCCATGCAGCTGTTTAAATGGGTACCTGAACACAGGGTACGGAACGGAGCGCTAGTAGCAGCACCGAAAGTACAATTCCGTCAGGGTAATAATATGTGTAGCGCTTAGAGCGTGCCAAGCATGGATTCAGCGCAATATAAATATGCAATTATAATTATTACCCCGTCCTGTCGAGATGTCTATATTTGCGTTTGATTAAGTATTATAATTTTGTACATAAGGCCAGATGAGTCAATCTGTCAAGAACGTAAAACAAAGATTTCTTAAATAATTTTGTTCTCATGGTATGTGTTATCAGGTTGATTTAATACGATAATTTAATAAATATGATAATTTACGAATCGAACGGGGATCTGTTCATTCATACTTTCACTTTGAATTCTAACGTATGTTGGCCGGTAGTTATTATCGTTTTGTGGAGTTAGCTGTTCTTTCTCCCGGTAGTGTAATTTATCCACTTATGGTCATCTTTGAACTGTTGCGATTTTCGTTGACCTCTTTTACTCGAAGTCGCCAATAGGTTTGCACGGGCTTTTGTATTACGTCACGTTTCTCGGGATTCAGGCGGTTGCGTTCGAGCGCGTTCAATCTGACGGGAACAATTGCTGGTTTCGGTTCCTAAACTATTGGAGACTTTTCGTAAAATAGTAAACTATTTGAGACTTGTGTCACCAAAATACGATCACACAACTATCCTAATGTTTACGTTACTTTGTTTTAACATGAGAGTATTTACTAATTTAAATAGGTTAATGTCCTCGTAACTTTCCATTCCTTAAAAATAATGGGCCTCGCTCCTTCGGGCCATTATTTTTAAGGAATGGATATTAAAATGGATATTAACCTTTGCACCGTTGTGCTCCTTGTGTAGTGATTAGTCAAAGATATGAAACGTGTATACTGATCGGCTTGTATCGTACTATCGTACCCCAGTTTTACAAATTCGTTTATGTCCAAAGGTAACATGTAGACCCATTCTAGGTTACCCGGTTCCGACTCTCGACACCAAAAAACCGACACCAATAACAATATACGATATTGTAGCGAGAGGAATAATTATAAATATGACTGAGATGACCTAACATCATATCTCAAGAAACCATCTTAAAGAATGGGTTCTATCCGCCGTTTTTTATGCATTACGTGAAGTGAAAAAAACTGGATATTCACTTATTTAACATTAAAAAAAAAAAAAACACATAAATTCATATAATCTCCCTAACGTGACAAATAAAGTAACATTCAGAGTCATCAATAATCTCTTAATATATTAATATACCATAGAGCGCCGATGAATGGTTTCATCACAAGAAGACATTTTGACAACTCCTTTTATTAACTTAATTTCGATATTTTTACTATATTTGTACTTTAATACCTTACATTTTATGTCCTCAAACTATTTCGAAACAGCAATGCCAGCACCCAATGTTTGAACATACAAAATTAAAAATACATATCTGTTACTCTGATGAATAACGTTGTAATTACTTCCTAACATAACATAACATAAATCAAGGACAAGACAATAGACTTTATACAGCAACAAAATTTGATATTTGACTCTATTGAAAGTTTTGTAACGTTTCTTTTGAACGCAAGTAAATAAATTGACTTGTCTAAAATAAGTGAACTATATACTTTAATTATTCACCACGAGTTTTGTTTCCACATAAAAATATATTAATTCTTGGTTCATTGTATTCAGTATATTTAATAAACTCTAGTCTAGCTTTGTTTTCAGAAATCCAGTAAACCCCTCTATTTGTACGGATATATCTGTTGCAGAGCTGCATCTACGCCCTGATCAGGACGCAGGCGGATACCGCTGTAAGTGTACAACCGGAACCTATTGCTTCCTGAAGGTGATCTAATTGTGCTAGACAAATATGATATGCATCATTTTATGTGAGATATTCAACCAATTGCAGAACATTTTCATATTATACAGTATGTATACGTGCTCCAGAATACTGCCCGTTAACATGTGATCGGAGAGCGTAAGGAAGGGCCCGCATGGTTCAAATCAAGGCCGCTTATACATGTAGTAGAGTGAAATATCAGATAGGAGTTTCAAGGTTTTACATCTGCGCTTGCGAATTTACATGGGTACATGTAATCTGAGAGTGGACATGAAATACAAGAGGATATGACACTGTATATTAAGGCTGTCAACCCTCACAGAAATTAAATAAAGTGTGTGTGGCCCTTGTGTCTGTTTTCCAGACCCTAGGACAACATATTCAGTTACTGACCAACCCATTCTACAAAGTTATAGTCAAGATGCCATAGCACTCAGAAATTAAGGTATCTTTGGGGTGCATTTTGTATAACTATTTGAATTGTTGTAAAAACAACACCCGTATTCCTAAATATTAGTCTAGTATTTCTCTCGTCTTCTGTTTGATAGTTGTCGCTGTTGTCAATCATGAATAAGATTTTTTTTTTATAATTTTTTATTTTTGGAACTCCATACATGGCAAACTTATTACAGGAAACAGTTCAATTTAACATGGATATATAAATCGGTCTTGATGATGTACACAGGTATTATTAGCAAGCATTTATATACATATATATATATATATATATAGAAAGTGGACAAGTATATCGAATATTTGATGTACAATATTGCTCAAAATAGATCATGACAGATTGACCAGAATTTCATGAAGCTGTCATATTTGCAATTTGAATAGGAGTTAAATCGGTCAATATAGTACATGGTCTTTATGTCTTCTTTAACATGTTTCAAATTTGGTAATTTTTCCTGTTGTTTCATTTTGAATAAATTGTATTTTACGACGAAATGAATAAGATTTGAATTTGAGATGACAGATTTTGAGAGAATGAGATATAAGAGCATTTGAACAATTATGTTGGATGTTTGAATTTCTACATACTACCTTGAATATTGTTTTTCCTGATTTAATGTATATGTATACTGAAATATCTTTATACATGTAAACAAACACATGCTTACTTAACAAAAGTAAATATTTTTCCTTAGAGAGAACTTTTAAAGGGAATCCCGGATGATTTTGGTATCTTTGACAATGTCACTATGAAGCATTGAATGTTGTCGCATGTGTAAAATTCACGGCCACCTGGACCAACAATTCTGATATACTCTATATCTCTATACTATAATGATTCTCGAAAGGTTGCCAAACACTCCAC
This sequence comes from Gibbula magus, assembly GCA_936450465.1. NCBI lineage: Eukaryota > Metazoa > Mollusca > Gastropoda > Trochida > Trochidae > Gibbula > Gibbula magus. Next base: position 55,300,833 of record OW388296.1, on the reverse strand, counting down.
TCTAAAGCCCTTTTCACATGGACACATTTTCTTATGTGAATAAGCATACTCATGTAAGAAACTTTACTAAGGGTGGCACGTGAACGCATTTGCTTACATGGGTAAATATACTTCCCTAGAGGTCTAGTAAAAGTATGTTAAAGGGGCAGTAGCACGTTTTTTGCAAAATTTATTTTTTCAAATTTCCCATTTATAATGATAGTTTATGTCATTTAAACTAACTTAAGAGGGTAAAACATCTTATTACACAAACCAATTATCTGTAGCGGTAAAAAATATGTTGCGTATAAAGCAAAAATTGCATGGCGGCCATTTTATTGTGAACACAATTTATTATTTTATATTACAAAAACGTTTCCCATGGCTTTACCGAAACATGTACACTCATTTTAAACTTTCTTTTCCGAAGAGAGAAGGATGTTTTACCATTGGTAAAATTATTTTTCAAATACATTTCATCAACTTATTTGAGCGAAAAAACGTGCTACAGTGCCTTTAACTCATAAGTATAATACTCCTGGAGTATTTGTAGTCATGTGAACAGAATTTATGTTTGCTGAGATGAGTATTCCACCCAAAAGTTAAAGGACCATTATCTATGTTATGTTTATAAAATACCAATTTTAAAACAAATACATAAAACCAATCGCTATAGAAATCTTTCATCTACGTCATAGCGTATGAAAACTATTTTTCATACAAGGACAATCCGATGAAATTCAGTTTCGAGGACACGTACCCTGGATTAGCGTGCACCACTGAATGTGATGTCTCTTTGTTTGTTTGTTTACTGTGTGAGAGTTGATCACAATGCTTTGCTCATGAAAATAAAAACACCTTTACTAATTAATCAATTTACTAATTATCTTTCAATGAGAAAGATTTTGTGAATTTTGTATCAACATAATAAATGGTTCTTTAAGACATCATACATGAACGATACCGCTGAGGGTAGTTACATCAATACTAAATTAAGTGACACAAAGAACATAAAATGTCTCTCTATAGTCATGCAAAAGTTCTCATCCAAATGGCGTCATAAAAACTGTAACACATTTTCGTGGTCTGAGGCCACCAATGGTGAGATCGGTCTCATCTCCATACACCTATCTCCTACAACATACACCAGGTATGAGCAGCTTTCTCAATGACATTGTATCAATTGCAAGTGATGAACATTCTGTTATTCTAATCGCGATATTATGTTTACTTACACTGGGATATAACAACATGTGAACATGATGTAAATTTACTTTTACTTATGTGAGTTTATTTATTCATGAAAGTAAGTTGCTTATGTAAGTAAATTGTGTCCATGTGAAAGAGGCTTTAGGCTCTTTTCTTATGCACGAATTTACATACCCGAGTAAATTTACACACATTTGTAATAGTAAATATACTTTCTGTTCACACTTAGTTAAGCAATATGATTGGTTTGTCAAGTACATTCAGCCATGTTATAAATTATAAAAACGAAAAGGTATGAATAGATTCATGCTAGCGGCAGGTTTCGTGATGTCACATTGTCAAGAAACTTTTAATAACAATCAGTGGACGAAGGTTAAGAAAGAGCGTGATGGCGACATTTGAGTTGCTTATTGAGAAGCTTGAACCAGCCTTATCCAGATGGGGTAACAGTGTACGCGAACCTCTTGAACGTATATTATGCTTTTGCATACAGGACTATAATTCCCTCGCCGCTAATGGCTGCAATACTGCCGAAGCGGCGTTAAGCAATAATTCACTCACTCACTCACTATAATTCCATTCCCATGACACCATTTGCAGGCAAGTATTTATAAATACGTATAATTTAAACTTACATGACCTCCTGAGGGTATGTAATGTGCTCCAAGTGCAAAAATACTCATGGTTGTAATTGCGTTCTCATGACACTTTTACATACCCAAAATACATTTACTGTTACATACAATATATTTACTCACATAAGTAAATGTGTGCATGGAAAATGAGTATAAGACGTTATTGTGAATAGCGTCCCATTCAATTATAATTTAGTGAAATAACCATTGATAGGATTGTGGATCACTTTCCAATTGACATTAGATGTACACGCTATTCGAACCCCTTTCCTAGTAAGTTGACAAACAAATCAGTGGTCAATAAATGTTTTATTCAGAATGTAAGGTAGTGAATTGTTGCTCGTCTATGTTGCAAGAGTTATATCTTGTACACATACTACTTTAGAAGCTCACTGTTGAGTGTATATGTTTTGGCAGGTTTTGTTATTCTGTTTTTTTGTACTTCTTATCAGCATTTCTACATAAACTGACGAGCAATAGAAACAACACCACATTTTAAAGAGTAAAAAAACGAAAAAATGTACCTCAAAAACACCGAATTAAGTATCAAAACATCGTGTTGATCATTTTTGAAAATATATGTTGGTTATAAAAGCGTAAAATGTAAATGTTTAAAAACGGTAAAAGGACATAAAGATAGTGTAAAGGTAGTGAGTAATCATTTTAACAATAAAAGCATTGGCATAACAGATGAATACACAAAACGAGTAATGAAAATGAACGAAATACAGTAATAATCAGAACATTTCAGATCCAAGTGCCAATATGTAGAGTAAGCTACAACAGTAAGGAAATAGACATGCAAACATAAAAGTGCAACATATATTACCTCTCTCAAACCCCAATTTCGTTCCATATTCATATAACATACCCAATTTCCATTGTCCAGCAACAACATAAACTGTACAACAAATCATATTCAGTAAATAAACCATATTTATTTTTGATACAACGTTTAAGCAGATTGCTTAGGATCATACAAGTTTTAATAGTAATACATGTACCTTGTTCAACCCCACCAAGATCTTTTATGTATTCAAAAAGGTCAAACCGCTGTTTAATAGAATAGCACATATCTTTAGCACATTAACACATTACCACTCCTTTTATGTACATTTTGTATATCATGTAGCATAATGGTATAAATTGGTTTTTTTAACATTCTATAATCCCGGTATCAAATCTACCTTTGTATTTCCTGGGATTTATTCTACAGAAGGCCCTCTAAGTGAGAGCTGAACGGTAGACTACCCTGATCGATAACCCGTTTGAGACGTAACAGAGAGTTCATATACATCTAGTCACATTCTTAACTGTTTTTGAACATTTGATTTGACATACATACGAGAGATTCGTCGGTAGATCTGTGTGTCTTAATTTCTGATGTGATTGTTTTTAAGATATTCAGGTAACGCACCGCCATCCAATCATGTACCATTTTAGAGACATGAACGAGTGAAGAAGATCATTTAGATTTAATATTACATATCTTCCAACATATTACATCCAGTATACGCATCAGTATCTATACTGTAATCTATAAACAATAAGACAAACATGAAATATAAACATTTTCAGCAAAGTTCAAAGGAACATAATTGCTTAACTAATTAGGATAATTAAATTTTATTTACACCTGTGGATGCACAAATTCAAAAACAAAAACTTTTCTGTTTAACCCTTTCATCAAAAAGTTGATTTAGGGGTCAAAATTTAAGCATTTTTAAGCATTGAATATTCAGAAAAACATAACGCATTACTTATGTATGCAATGTAAATGATGATTTCATCTTCTTATAAGTGGGAATTAAAGCACAATATTTCTATGTTGCAACTTAGTATGATAATATTAACCATTTTGTCTTAATCGTGAAAAAGGTCACGTTAATAAGCAATTGTTACATTTTCAGAGGGTCATTGTCTTTGCATAATTTTTGTAAAAAAAACTACTGAAGATAGAGACATGTTTGATAGCTCATTTTAAAGCGGAGAAACTGATGAGACCAGCATGGAGTTCAAGGTCAAGCAGAAGTCTTGAAGATCTAAGTATTGACGCGTCAATCCTAGTTTTAGTTAATATTCATGTCCATTACAAATTCAATATTACAAAATACCTTGTTTGGTTTGGAACAACTGACATTGACAGACTACTGAATCATATACAATGCTCATCTATATCTCCAACCCAACAATAGTGAGTGAGTTATTGTTTAACGCCGCTTCGACAGTATCGCAGCCTTTTGCGGCGACAACAATATACAGCTTTGATACGTACACTGTATTTCCAAATGAGACTGACAATTATTTGAACATGTGGAATCGTGTTATGACGTTGTATGAAGACGAATTGGTTACGTCGACGTTTGCTTAAATAGTCATTTAAACATGTCTGACTTTCATTGTTTGAAAAATACACATTTAGTTGGCAGAACAAATGATTCCCTCCATTATTGCAAATACATATTTTTTGTGAAATGATAAATAGAATACATACATTATTTGCTATCAGTCACCTACTTTCTTTTCCCAATTCCTAATTCAGATTATCTTCGTATCAAACGTTTTGAAGAAGTTTTTAAAGGTAAGTTTTCACATACATCTCGTATTTTTACCAAACAATAAGAGACAAAGCATAGCAACAATACACATTGTAAGAATCAAAGCAATGTTGATTGATAATGATAGTTATACCACAGCAACATACACGGAAATGAATAGTATTACTTAATCTATGTCGTCAAATACATAATGTGAAATACATGACAGTTAGAAACAAGGCACAATGGATAAATAGACAACATCGTCAAATAAGAGACAATGCAGTGTAAACAAAGAAGTCACATAATCAAATAAACTAAAGTACAAAAGAAAGTACCCACCTCAGTTGGTTTTATCATGTTTGATTTTCAATTACAAATAGCTTAAGCTTTCGACGTCGTACTCTAAAACTGAATAGTGCAAGCGTTTAGTCGTCAGCCAAGGAATATTTCTACGTCCCATAATCAAATACAGGAGCGGCGTTGAAATAAGCCTCTGGCTTGTTCGCCAATCCTATTTTCATGTTTATGAAATAAAATACGTTTAAACCATAATCAAATGCATCTCATTTCTCTTGAAATATTGAATTATCGAAACCAACTGAGGCGTGTACTTTCTTTTATACTTCAGTTTATGATATGTGAAATATACAACAGTAGGAAACAAAACCTTTAGAAAATACCTCTTGTGTTTAAGGGGAAGATCATCTGCAATAGCAACCATCGATGATTAATTCTGATATACATGTACTGAGCCTACTCAAACACATTGAATTGGAAAGTATAGCTTGTAATCAATTCAAAGTGGTATGCCAGTAGTATACCAGCAAAAGGTTTACCTATACACTATATATGCAAAAGTTTGGAAATCGTTTGATTCCTCGACTGGTTTCAGACTCTGTAGTGATCATCATGTGGTCTTTATGACAGACGAAAGGGCAAATAACTCAATCATCAACATTGCTTACCAACATACATGTATAATTGATGTCTTTTATGTGCAGTTATTACATAAACATTGATACAGTTTGGAAACATGTAAAAAAGTGACATCGATACGATTTAACCGTGGTTTAAATAAATGTATATAATCAAATAATATTCACAAAAAGAACAAAATATTCGTTCTGAAATTATTACAGGAGCTGAAGGCAATTAATAGCCTGGTTCTTCGCAAAATGATAATTCACTCTGCCTGCCCATGGCCTCGCGAGTATATGTCATAACTATTCCTGGAAATGTCATTGTATTGACAACTCGGATCATATCCACATAATACAACATGTATGTGTCCTGTCAGTCCGTAAAAATTCCGGAAGAAGAGCAGGAATACCTAGATGTTGTAGATGTTCTATGCTTTGTAAACATAATGTAATTGAAGATGAACTGCATTTTTTTTATTCAAATGTCCAATGTTTATAGAATTAAGAAGGAAATATATACCATATTTACCTGATCATGTTGATATATAATATTACTTGTAAAATATTTCACAACGCCAAAACTTAGAAATTGTTTTATCCTATTCATGTTTCATTAGAGATGCATTTTTCCTACGCTCTAAGGTTTTACCATCAAATTAACTTACAATGTTGAGTGTATTCTTCTCTCTTATGTTTGTCTGTCTTTGTATATAATGTGTTTTTGTACGTGGAACAAAGGCCTTCTTCTTAAATGAACGAATTGAATTAAATCGACATATGAAAATGTGAACTACATTTATACAACAATCAGAACCATAAACAAAAACACAACAGTAGAAAACAAAGCAATATAAGGATATCGTTCACATCGCCAGGTGTATACTTATTAAGGCTTATAAGGACCAACACAATATAAAACAATGGCCATGTGTCAAGTATATACAAATTAAATAATATAACAGTAAGAAAAGAATACGAACGTTTCCACCAAGTTTTATAAGGTTTATATATCAAGTATGTAAGCATTATGAACCCCCAATTGAGTTCAAGGCTGAAGTACATAATGTAAGGTATGCAATGGTGGCGCCCAAGGCTGAAGTACTTAATGTAAGATATGCAACAGTGACGCCTACGGCTGACGTACTTAATGTAAGGTATGCAACGGTGACACCTACGGCTGAAGTACTTAATGTAAGGTATGCACTGGTGACACCTACGACTGAAGTACTTAATGTCAGGTATGCAACGGTGACATATACGGCTGAAGTACTTAATGTAAGATATGCACTGGTGACACCTACGGCTGAAGTACTTAATGTCAGGTATGCAACGGTGACACCTACGGCTGAAGTACTTAATGTCAGATATGCAGCGGTGACACCTACGGCTGAAGTACTTAATATAAGGTATTCAACAGTGACGCCTACGGCTGACGTACTTAATGTCAGGTATGCAACGGTGACACCTACGGCTGAAGTACTTAATGTAAGGTATTCAACAGTGACGCCTACGGCTGACGTTCATAATGTAAGGTATGCAACGGTGACGGCTACGGCTGAAGTACTTAATGTAAGGTATGCATTGGTGACACCTACGGCTGAAGTACTTAATGTAAGGTATGCAACGGTGACGCCTACGGCTGAAGTGCTTAATGTAAGGTATGCAAAATTGACGCCTACGGCTGAAGTACTTAATGTAAGGTATGCACTGGTGACGCCTACGGCTGAAGTACTTAATGTAAGGTATGCAACGGTGACGCCTACGGCGGAAGTGCTTAATGTAAGGTATGCAAAATTGACGCCTACGGCTGAAGTACTTAATGTAAGGTATGCACTGGTGACGCCTACGGCTGAAGTACTTAATGTAAGGTATGCACTGGTGACGCCTACGGCTGAGGTACTTAATGTAAGGTATTCAACAGTGAGGCTGACGTACTTAATGTAACTCATTAAGGTATGCAAAATTGACGCCTACGGCTGAAGTATTTAATGTAAGGTATGCAATGGTGGCGCTCATGGCTGAAGTACTTAATGTAACTAAGGTATTCAACAGTGACGCCTACGGCTGAAGGACTTAATGTAAGGTATGCAATGGTGGCGCCCAAGGCTGGAGTACTTAATGTAAGGTATGTAACAGTGACGCCTACGGCTGACGTACTTAATGTAAGGTTTGCAATGGTGACACCTGCGGCTAAAGTACTTAATGTAAGGTATGCAACGGTGACGCCTACGGCTGAAGTACTTAATGTAAGGTATGCAATGGTGGCGCCCAAGGCCGAAGTACTTAATGTAAGGTATTCAACAGTGACGCCTACGGCTGAAGTTGTTTTTTTTATGTAAGGTATGTAACAGTGACGCCTACGGCTGATGTACTTCATGTAAGGTATGCAACGGTGACGCCTACGGCTGAAGTACTTAATGTAAGGTATGCAATTGTGGCGCCCAAGGCCGAAGTACTTAATGTAAGGTATCAACAGTGACGCCTACGGCTGAAGTTGTTTTTTTTATGTAAAGTATGTAACAGTGACGCCTACGGCTGATGTACTTCATGTAAGGTATGCAATGGTGAAACTGTGACCTGCGGCTGAAGTACTTAATGTAAGGTATTTAACAGTGACGCCTACGGCTGACATACTTAATGTAAGGTATGCACTCGTGGTTCCCAAGGCTGAAGTACTTAATGTAAGGTATGCAATGGTGGTTCCCAAGCTGAAGTACATAATGTAAGGTTTACAATGGTGGCGCCTTCGGCTAAAGTACGTAATGTAAGGTATGCAATGGTGGCGCCCAATCCTGAAGTACTTAATGTAAGATAGGTAACAGTGACACCTACGGCTGACGTACTTAATGTAAGGTATGCAATGGTGTCGCCCAAGGCTGACGTACTTAATGTAAGGTATGCACTGGTGACGCCCAAGGCTGAAGTACTTAATGTAAGGTATACAATGGTGGCGCCCAAGGCTGAAGTACTTAATGTAAGGTATTCAATAGTGACGCCTACGGCTGACGTACTTAATGTATGGTATGCAACGGTGAAGCCTACGGCTGAAGTGCTTAATGTAAGGTATTCAACAGTGACGCCTACGACTGAAGTACTTAATGTAAGGTATGCAACGGTGATACCTAGGGCTTAAAGACGACTGTAAGCTATACAAAATTGATAACAAGGGTTCAAGTATGAAATGTAGGTTATGCAAGGGCGACACCTAGGCCGTAATCATGTATTGTAAGCTATGCACCAGTGACGCCAATGGTTCAAGTATTTAATGCAAAATAACTATGCAACACTATCGCCTGGACCGAGGATGAATTATAAGAGCTACAGTGGCACATGAATACTTCAACTCAGACCCCAAACATGCAAACTATATTGGTAGTTTCATTTGATTCGCTACGTTCCATCTTAATGCAGAGTAGCTATTGGTTCATATATTCAGTGTCCTGCATTTGCAGAACTTCATAGTGTTGAGGTTCAGAGTCTTGAAGCGTTGAGTAGGTGATCCTGTCTGCATGGACTCTGTCAGTAGCAGCTACTGGTTCCACATTAATATTGTCACCAAATTCGTAGTAGTGATGATCCGGTTCTTCCTGCTGTGGTTTAGGTGTATTATCAGCGGCATCTGCGTCATCATTTACTGGATCATCTTGAGTTCTATTTGACATTAGGTTGTTCCTTCTGCATCTGTGAACAATTGATATAAACAAAATCGTTAAGAGCCATCACATTACTTGCTATAATGAGAACTTTTCAACACTTTGATATTCAAATATTTGATGGGTTGATCCTTATTCATTTTGTTGAGCATTATCTAAAAGTTCCGGGCGAAATTACGACAACTCCCCAAGCCTAATTTTCTGAGATATTTATCATTAGCGGGTCACAAAAACCATAGTTGCCATTTTCTGATTAATTACCTATTCTAGATTCTAGAATATTAATGTGAACAATTGTCTTGTATCACAATATAGTGTCAATTGTTTAAAATGTGTAATGATCGTTAGCCTAAACTAAGTGAGAATTATATGCTCAGGTTAGATTCTGTTGATAAGCTTACTTCGGTTTCAACCATAGGTAAACCCTTATATGAATATGTTATGTTCATGTTTGGTGTGTCCAAGACATTGGCAATGCGTCTTTATTTTTATCATCACAATTTCACTTTAAAAGTGTCTAATTCGATTATTTGATATAGAATCCTAAATTTTGACACCTTACTGGTACACATAGTTAGGAATTGACATACATTAAATGTCACGAAAGTTTGATGAGTAACATGAAGTATGTTACATTAAAAGTAAATGTAATCATCTTCACCGTAAACACCCAAATACGACTCCAATGACCGTCAATACAGTGGCACCCACAACTGCCAGGATGATAGGAATTGTTGGTACACTAGATGATGATTTTGGAACCCCATCCGCTGGAATTACTGAATCACAATGTTACGAAACATATAGCTATTGTAATTCACATGAATAGTTTATTGAACTTATGATGAAACACAAAGGTACATCTCATTTACATGTCTCGGGATTCTTCTTTTAATCTGTGACTTGTTTTGGCATAACCAAGTTGATTCAATCACGGTCAGTGTAATAATACAGCTGCACATTTGCTCTGTCACAATACATCTATGATTCAATGCAATGCAATAAAACTATCAAAGTGAATCTATAAAGGTAGATGTCAAATTTGGGAGCAACAATGCAGATTAATTACACTGCATAGCTTGTATACCTAATGATATATTAATTATTTAATATTCATTGCCACTCTGATAAAATATCAATCCAAATATTTCTAACGTTTGTCCGGTACAGTTCACACCAAGCCTGCATCAAACAAATGATCGCAAATGTCTGGAAATTTATATATTAACAGTATTTTAAATTGCATCAATAATTATGAATGTATGATAGTTTCTTATAGTGAACAACAATTCGATTATGATGAGTGTTGCATCATCGTAATTCAAATGTGAATGATTATCAATCGACAGCTTTCTCATTATGCGACTCACGCATGTTTAGGATATCATATTTTGAGCATGCATGAAGAGGAGAGATAATTACCATAAACGTTCACTTCACAGACAGTCAAGTTGTTGATACTTTCTCCATTTTGCACATATATCGTCACACTTTTCCCTTCCAGAGGTTCAGAACAGGAGATGACTTGTTCATTCACCACGCCATGGTAACAAAACATTCCATCAACCATAACATTTACATTGAGAGAATCACCTGCAAACGAAGGAGCAGACAGGGTTTCTAAAGAGTCGTCAGAGTAAGCACCCATCTTTGACAATACAAATGCCGTCTTTTGTGGTGGCAAAAAGTTTCATTCCAACATATGACCTTATGCACATTGAGCAAAAAACAAGTGTATCGATATTAGCGCATTTCAAGTAAACATATTATTTAAATCGTCAGAGAATACTTAGAGAATAACAGCTATGTTATAATGTATAAGGATGATTATTTATGTTTTAACAGTAAAACCTGCAACCTGGTGGTTCGTTTTGAACATCTTACCTTCTTTCATGTAAGTACCAACACCAAAGACGGTATGTTCTTTGTCAAAAGTGACTTTCCAAGATGGCTGCCTCCCAGTTACTGTGACACATGATGAAAGACTGTCGTTTCCATCTCGTGTTACTTCCGGGTCACCATCAACAGATACTGGGGCTGTGGACTCCACGAAATCGAACACCTTGACAGTGCCAGATTGGATTATAATCCCTGACAAATAGAAATATACTATAACAAGCCAAGTTGAAATATAAATTGAAATCTTGATTGTTAAAAGGCTGCCCCATTTGACGAATAAACTGAACAGTTTGGTATATCTTTGGAAGCGATGGAAGGCTAGACAAGGTCACAGAGAAGAAACACTGGTAATGAAACATTAAAGGCAAATCTGTATATAGAGATTATTACCCGAGGAAGTGTGTCATATGATTTTTACGAAACGAGTGTGGATTTTTGTATTGCCCGAGCGAGACTATACGGACATTTGCACGAGTAAAAGTCATATGGCACACTTTCGAATGTAATAATTTCTTTATTAACCATTTTATTCCGTTTCATTCGCGTAAAAATAGGCAGGAAATGGTCCACTTCCCCTGCGACGGCAAGCTACAGTGACGTCACGAACAATCGTTTTATGACGTCACAGACGACACAATACGGGAAGTAGCGGTGAAACAATGGTTGCTAGGCAAACGTGATATGTGCACATGTGCTCATATCAATAATATTAACTCGGTTATTTTCAACCATATGGGTAATATAAGTGGTTATGTAACAACAATAACTTGCAGCTCCACCCCATGTCCCCACATGTGAGGTAATCCTCATTGTGATGATGTTTATCTGTGTTCTTTAAAATCGTTAGAGTATAAGATATCTGAAAAGCAACAAGAAATGAATTTTCGAATGATGAGTTATCTCCCTTGTATATAAAATTTAATCTGTGTATCTGCTAATTGAAAATGTGTCGACTATCCTCTAAAACCATACGTATATTTTGAATTTTAATTCAGTTTGAAATTTTTTATCAAATGTGTCTTTTAAAAAGTTATCTTCTTTTTTCAAATGCTTGTTATGATTGATGTGGCAATATTTTAGATTTTTTTTTTATTTTACTGACTGTTGATTAAGATGCGAATTAGTACATTTTGCCTTGAAATTTCTTTCTGTTTTATTCCTTATCAATACTGACATTAAAGTATATCTATAAACAAACACATGCTGACTAACAATAGGATACATTTTACTTCAGAGAGAACTTTGTATTGACATAATGCATTTAGTCCTCGGACCAGTGCAACAAAGGGGGTACCAAACACTGAACAAATTCTGTGGCGATTGACCGTTTAGGTGTTCATTAGAGTAACACTTTTCAACAGAATAATAGTTCCAATGTAACGATTCCTAGACTTGTTGGTATTTTGTACCTTGCCTCTTTAATATGTTAAGGATGGTGTGACAAGTATAGTGTATAAGTGTGCATTTTGTTTGAATAGGTGCTTTAGGGATGTCTAAATCGAAACTACAACCTTATATGAAAAGCAAAGTTTAGGTATACGTTGTATTGCTAATCGTCCATTCTATTTCATGCAGATCATGGCTCTGTTGTAAACAATATTCCTGTATGCAAAATAAAGAGAAGAAACACTGAAAGTGCACACTGTCATAATCTCTTAATATCTTCTACTAACTAGTCGATATATCTCTGATAATAAGGCACATTCCAACCTTTCTGGCAGTTGTCTCCCTTCCATCCAGGTTGACATCCATCTTGACACTGTCCAGTCACTTTATCACAGGGAGAGTTGTCAAAACAATGGCCGCATCTTCCACATTGTGGCCCGTAGTATCTATCACTGCAAACTTAATGGCGACAATTTTAGCGTTCATACTATTTGAAATCCTTTAAGACGCGCAAAATATGCTTATTTAGACCACTGTCTCTGTAGCTCACCAGGCTTAAAACATACTTTACATAAGGTTGAACAAGTTGTCAGGCAGAAGATGATTTGATGCATCAAGTAATTGTCTCAGTCTGGAACTATTCATACCACTTCGATTTAGTTGAAATATTTTCAAGTGGATCTTGCTTTGTCCATAACAAATCAGTTCATTGTATTCAAATGTTATATTGTTCTGACTCACCATCACATTTTTCCCCGTCCCATCCATCTGCACAACCAGGACAGTGTCCGTTAGTCGTTTTACAAGCTTGGTTGTCAGCGCAGTGACCACATTCTTTGGAACAGTTCGGTCCATACAACCCCTCATTGCATGCTGAATGTAATTCAAAGTGTTAGGATTTTTCAAGTCTTTGTTCGTCATTTTATATGTCCATTTAGAAAAAAATAAATGTTTGTAAATAGATAAAACCTTCTGTGTGAAATGGGGATTTTGTTTTTGAAATAATATTAACATTGGAACCACAATGACAGTATGTTGAAGCTTTGGTTGTAGATATATGTTAGTTATGCTGTTACGTTGATGGAAAAGTGTAGATCTGAGAAAAGAAATTATATTACCTGAAAAGCATGAATTTCATTTGAAAACACCAATTTTTATTTTTAAAAAAATGTCTTAACTTTAGCAATATGTTCCCACATTGTCGCAGTAATTAAGTCACTCACGAGTTTGACAGGAAGTTCCACTGTATCCAGCTCGACATCCCAACTTACATCTCCCGGTCACCTTGTCACACGTTTCATTCGAGTAGAGACAGTTGCATTGTTCATCACAATCTTCTCCAAACCAACCGTCACTGCAAACTGCAAGGATATATTTATGACATATCGTAAACATACCAGAAAATAGATATACGTACGTGAAAATGTTCTCCTGTATAGTTCTAAAAAAGTCACATCACATATGACGAGGATACTCAATGAAGATTTTAAATTTGGTTTCCTTACAGTTACAAATAGTACTAAATGGTTCATCGTAATACACCGAGTCTGAAAACGTTTAGACATTCCAATCTTACTCAAATGATATGCATGTTCATCTAAATGTAAGCTTAATTGGGAATGTTTCAAATTTCATTATAATCGATACTTTAATTTTCATATATATACATGTACAGCACATCTATTACTCCCGAAATATTACTCAAGTTAGAAGTGTGTGATATCTTCATTCAATGTTGTTACTGGATACCTGGACACCAACACAACAACACACTGAAGACTATTACTCACTGAACACTTGAACTTCACACAAGCTAAAGAGTTGTCCAGACACTGTGATCGTCAGATTGTGTCCCGTCAGAGTGTCCATACATTCAACATCTTCGATAGTATTCGGACTTTCAGTATCTGCCCATTTCTTGCATAGTTTCCCATCTAGTAGTATTTTCATTCCTCTTCTGATCCATAAATCTGTAAAGCACGTATACCATACTTTAAATTTTTGAAACGATAACTAATAATATATGTGAAGCGACGAGATCTATTAAGTTTTTGCGTTTTTAACGTTAAGCCCACGTAAATCAAAACATATCAAGTATGTGTATTGTTGACATATATGTGAAAATGAAATAGTATTTATGAGGTAAAAAAAAAGAATTATAAACAGCTTAAGGCAACGGCAAAAACTGCAATGTATATATTCTTACAATGACCCGAAATATATAAACATCAATTTTGTGTCAATATCAATAGTTGAAGGGAACTCAATAAACTGTAAGAGGATAAGATATCACATAATATATAGTTCCTTAAAACATGTTTGATCAAATGCACATGTTGTAAAGTACACTATGTTGGTCGAATAGAAACTCAATGAGATCGTGTTCGAGTCCGGAAACGTAAAGTAAAGTGCCCGGAGGGAAGCGAATTTTTTGGGAAGAAAAAAACAATGACTATCAACATTTCACCAATCGATCAAATAGGACATTCCGAACAAATTAAAATTTAAATTAAAAAAAAGAACAATATCACGTTTAGCAATTCCGAACAAAGTCATTCAATTTTGACTGCAATGAATATACTGTTCCTCTACTTATACGTCAACATCTTGTTACGTTTCGTTCTTTATTGAGAATAAATAATAAAAAACTGATTCGGAAAACATCTTGATTAAATGTTTATTGTTTATCATTATAACGTGTAGAGTTCAGTAACAAGATAGTTCAAATGGATGTTTTCCAACTTATTACATTATCATTGAAAAGGTATTGTATAGAAATATGTTCTTAAATATATCTGACGTGTGTGTATATAAAAAAAACTTTTTTAAGAAACAAATGTTTTAATCATTGTAAGTACTTACTTATTCTATTATTTCTATTATTCTCTTCACGGTTATATATCTTCATGTATCTAATCTTGTTGACTCCATTGTCCCCCAGTTGAACACTCCACCAGGAGTTGCTCCTGATATCTGTGTGGCTACAACTTCCCCCGTCTAAATAAGTATCTGTATTTCCATCTACAGCTAGCCCAGCGTGAAATACTTTATATGTTCCCTGCTGGGAGGAAGGCTGGTTCAAGGCGACATTTTCTGCAATTAAAGTCATTTCTATCGTTATAACGTGCATGCTAAAAAAACAGATTTGGACAATCACTAACGAATGTTGGGAAACGACCGATTATTCTACCGGAGTTATTTTAATTGGGTAATTCTATTTGGCGAGAGAATAACACAATTGATATAACTAGGGAAAGATAATGTGTCATTCCCCGTCACGAGTTGGTTATTGTTTTTATTACCCATAAATTAATTCAAGTAATATTCACATACAGATAAAATACTCAAAACATAATTATTCAACAAGAAGGGAAAATAGGTTGCGGATGTTTGTTGAAGTCATGTACTGTTGTTATGGTACCGTTGGTATGTACCAATTTATAAGATGGGTAACACGTTACACAAGGAAATACTACAAACCAGAGTTAATGTTAATTGGATATTGAATAACAAAATATCAACATCTTTCAACCAGACAAAGAAGACCTGAAGTCATCAGAGCAATACTTATTGAATTTTGACGTACGGTAAATAAAATACTGAATTCATTTCCACGAGCAAAGATTTTCATCGAACTAATATAATACTGATTCAATTAACAGTAATGATAATTAACAGGTACGTTTTGCACAGACAGTGTCCATTTAGCTGCCAAGTGCAGTTTCAGTGTTCCCGTTATACTCACTCTTCTGACAATAAGGTCCATACCAGCCAACTTTACACGACCGACATCGTTTATTCGGATTTATATTACATCCTGTTTCACAATTGCAGTTACATCCTGAAACGGTTCAAGCAAAACGTATATAAATAGTAATATGATAATGATTATAGTGACACACTCAGTGCAATCAAAGTGTCTTGTCAAATGTAGGTTTTTCACACTTACTACATTTTTGAAGGTCATGGGTAGAATATTGCTATAATTGTTCATTTGAGATTCAAGTTTTCGGTGAAGGAAAAAAACTTCACCTAATAGTGTAGAGAAAGTCAATGTTTTTTTTTACCAAAACTACTTGTTCATTTCTGAACTAACAGTACTTAAAATAGGTTTTTATACCCCCGCTACGTCCGTCCTTCCGTCCGGTCAATTTTCTCAAAAACCGTCAAAGGTACATCAACCAAACTTTGTACAGATGTTAACCATGTTCTTCCGATCGCCCACAGACAATTTTCAATTTTCTGAGATTGATATTTTTTGTCGTTTCCATGGAAACGTCACTTTTTGGACTTAGTTTTATTGTGTTCAATGGGGACAAGTTTTCTCGGATACTGTTCAACCTAGGTGAATGAAATTTTGGTTGTGAGTACTCATGACCATCCTCTTTATCGAGTTGGAAAACCAGTTCCGAAATATTATTTTTTACGGAGTTATGGCCCTTGAATCCGAAATTGAACTTAGTACCAGAAGAACTGTGATGCTCCAATGGGGACACATTTTCTCGGAAACTATTACATCTAGGTGAATGAAATTTAACATGGAGGTAGTCCAGATGATACTCTTCATCGAGTTCGAAAACCAGTTCCGATATATTATTTTTTATGGAGTTATGGCCCTTGAATCCGAAATTGAACTTAGTACCAAAATATCTGTGATGCTCCAATGGGGACAAGTTTTCTCGGAAACTATTACATCTAGGGTGAATGAAATTTAATATGGAGGTAGTCCAGATGATACTCTTCATCGAGTTCGAAAACAAGTTCCGAAATATTATTTTTTACGGAGTTATGAAGCCCTTGAATCTGTAATTGAACTTGGTACAAATTACCGGTGTGATGCCCTTATTGGAAAATTTAAGTTACCTGAAAAATATTACATCTGGGTGAATTAAATTGTGTAATAACAGTCAGTTCCTAAAATTATTTTGGACAATATTATGATACTTGAAGCTGTTTTTTAAACATAGTAACCTTCACATCTATAATTCTCAATGGACGGATAGCGGATGACGGGGGTATGTGAGCCATGCTCACTTTTTTCTTGTTAAGTTTGTGATCCCTGTATCCTATTTGGAGTCAAGGGTCAGGAAATTTACAATTAAGAATCCCCATTAGCCAAGGAGTCTGTACATAACTTTTCAGCTCTCTAGACCTTTTAGAACCGGAAAAAAAGATGAAATTGGTTAATAAGGTTGTGACCCCGGTGACCCAGTTTGGGATCATGGGGAAACGAAATCTACAATTTAGAATCCACTTTGACCAAGAAGTCTGTACACAACTTTTCAGCTCTGTAGACTGTTATGGTTGAGAGGGGCCATTTCAATTTCGTGTAAAAATTCAAGCATGAAATTGCATAATCGCGAAAAAGTTTTTAAAAATTGCGAAATTGCGAAACGAGGTCTTAGGGAAACCGCGAAACAGTGACACGAAAACAGAAACAGTGACACGTAATAGCGAAACTAACACGTCTTCGCTACTTCCTGTTATTCTAAGCTAGGGCGAAATAGCGAAGCGGCGATCCGAAGTAGCGAAGCGTCGATGCTGATATATAACCAGAACACACAACATGTATCAGAAGATAACGTGTCACACAGCTCTTGGTCTCACTTTTTTCCATGGAACCAAACAAAATTGGAAATTCAGAAAGTTGGAAACATCAAAAAGTCCATAGTTTCAGGAAATTATATTGAAACGTTCTTTGCTGTGAAAACACATCTATAAATGAGTAATTCAGCAATGCGGTAATAACCAAGAAATTTCAGAAACATAAAACAAAATGTTTAAGTTCTGCTCCGGAAATGAACTAATTCCTGTATAAAATATAAATTCAACTCGAGTCCATTTTAACAAAACTTTTTTTTATTAAAAAACATGAAAGTATTAAAACGCCCTTATTCAGTAGGTAGATAATACACCTGCTAAAATGTAAAAGATCTGATTGTGGTGTCTGAAACTACTTGATGATATGGAAACGAACCTTTTAAACCTGTTTAATGAGAACTAAAATAATAATTTAGAAATTTGAAAATGTACTTTTTCAGCAAACAGGTGATATACCTATAAGTTTCAAACAAATCAAATGATCAAGTTGTATTATTGCTTAATAAATAAACATATTTTTTTCAGGATCAAAATCGAAATAAAACACCAGACACTTAAATAGGTAGTCAGTTCAAATGCAAAGTTTCAGAAATATGTTGAACAGTTTTACGAACCTGTTTTGTAGTTAATTAAAGGCGCTGTAGCACGGGTTTTGCATATAATGTTCTCTCAGTTGCCATTTATTATATACACTTAACTTAACATGGAAGAAAATGGTTCGACTTGTGCAGCTACAAGTTTGTTGAACTCCTCAGGGTGAGACGTAGATTTGTAGGTTTCAAGCGATGTTGAGAGTTCAAACAGCAAGATGGTTGACCATGTCATCACGGTGTCATTATTAGAACTCTATTTTGAATGTTCAGTTATCGCTACATGAGTCAGATCACTTGAACTGCCTAGAGTGGCCATTTTGATCTGAACACATTAAAATGGCCACTCGAAGTGAAATGGACTTGCATGGCTTAACAGAACCATGAACATTCGTTTTAGAACTCTTTTTATTGAATCGGGAGTGTTATTTAGTCATTGGTAACACTTATTTACATTGCAATGAGAGTATCTTACTTCAGGAAGAACAACGTGCTACATGTACAGTGCCTTTAATCCTCTTTACATTTGCATCACATTACGATATGTAATAATTGGAAATATATTGATTTTGTACACTAAATAGCTTCTCTATGACTGTGAGCTTTTGCAAAACTGCTGGTTCATCACTTTGATACTATAAGGAGTCATAATTTCATAATGGGCAAGTATCCTGGGTGAAATATCGCATTTGTAGAAGCAGCATACGATCAGGTTTAAATTTATTTACTGTTTCTGCCATTCACCAAACACTTGGACATGTAGTCACTTTAGAGATAAGACCGATGACCTTCTAAGAATGATGATTATGTGCAACATATGCCCAAATGAATGGACATTCCTAATGCAATTTCAAAATACAGTGATTTGTCCACTTGTAAATTGATATGATTATTTAGCCCAAACTGGAGAAACTAAAGACAATCATTTGAGAGACCCAACACATAGCCTAGCATTTATTTTAGAATACTTGTCAGTCTCTTTTTGAAACCATAAAAATATGTTGCATCTTGAAGTTAGTTATTTTGTTTAAATTACATTTGTGATTTCTGTAACAAACATTTCATTTTAACACTTACTTATTTCGTTTCTAAACGTTAGATGAACAATGCATTACGTGTTGTTATGCCTAATCGCTTGTTCAAAGGGTTTTGCTTCAATATTATTCAAAGTCATTCATCTTTAAATAAGTTTGGAGCCTGATGGAAGTCGCTAATCATTGGTCTGAGATTATTGCAATCATCTATATGTGCATCTCATAGAGCGACGAACCATTACATAATATAAACTGACGAACAAAAGAAACAGTATCATTGAAAATGCAAGATATTTTATTCAATGAGCGATACAAACGACTGAGACATAACTACACAATGTCTCTAAAAGCCAACTGAACTAAGCTTTTAATCTTGTTTCTTCAAAACTGGCCTTTAAGTAATCGTCGTTTCGAAGTATCGTCAATTTGGTGAGATAGGAGAATGAAATCGGATTGTTTTAGTTTACTGTTTTATTGTTCATTAGGTCTTCAAGACGTATATCTCGCAGACCTATTGTTATTATCCGGGATACGGAAAATGCTGAAGTTATGGTTTGTCCAATTTGCAAAACATGTTAAGGGAGGATAGCCTGTGACCTCTTCTAAAAAATAACGAGGAAGATTTTGGATTTTCGACTTCTTTCTTGAGTTATCTCCCCTTGAAGTCAAAACTTCAAGTCTTAATACAAAATGATCACCAGAAGGTTGGCAACAACATTCCTCATCGATTAGGACTATAGCGGTTTTCGGCTGTAATAATAGATTTTCTGTTATTTCGGAAAAAAAATGAAAATTTTGTGAAATTTCGCGGTTTTGAGAGTACGCGTCTTCAAAAATCACGGCAATACATACAGCTATGTGTGATAGCTCATTCTAAAGTTTATTGAATGGTCAACAAAGCAACTACCCAAAATTTTTAATTTCGTCCTATACTTAAATTATCTGCCCTTGAATATGGTCCTATTTCAAATGTTCATTTCAATGTTCAAAGGGACTTTACTCTGTGTGCAATCGCTTTGTAACAACCAGCTAAATAATTCCATAACACATCAATATCATATACACGTTGATAGTTTGGGCACAATTTGGACATATTCCCAAAAGTAAAAGTATATCCTTTGGAGGATTATTTGTTAAAAAACCCACTGAAGATAGGGAGACTTTTTATAGCTCATTATGCAGTAGAAACGTCATTTATTAAGAAAGTATTATTAAACACATATCTGTAATAGTTTATGTTGGACAAATCGTAGGAGATTGTCATTTTTCGAAAATCGTAATTTTTCAGCATTGTTCAAAGGATCATAATATCTTAACTAATTACGCTATTGACATTCTAATCACACCTACGAATGCACAATTTCAAGAACAACAAGTTTTATGTTGCATCCTTTCATCAAAATATTGATAGTTAAGCTTGAAACATCGCAAACGTCGTCTAGGGGTCGGAAAATAAGCACTTTCTGGTATTTTGTTGAATTTTCTATTTTCAGAGGGGCATTTTCTTTGGAGAATTTTTGTAAAAAAAAAATATTGAAGATAGAGACATGTTTGATAGCTCATTTTAAAACAGAGAAACTGTTGAATAACCGAGAGTCCAACATGGAGTTCAAGGTCTAAGTTCAAGACCTAAGTATTGACGCGTCAATCCTATTTAATATGTGTTATTATCTCTATAAAGGAATGAAATAACATCAGGACTCGGTAGCATCTGAGTAAATTGCGAAGTTAGATGTTCACACTTTTAAAATCATTTGATAATTCTAGGTGTGCGGTAAAATGAAAACAAGATGTGCAGTATACAAACATTCACAAAACATATAATCTCGGAGTCTCTTTCCTACATGTCCTTGCATTCCTTCGTCACAATACGCCTTAAAAGTGAATATTATTGATGAAATGCCCTATATGTTCTTCATAGTTAGCGAGTATTTATACCCTACATATTATAATGAGTCCTCATCAAACGACTTTATAGTTTAGTTGTCATATTTTTTTTTGAATTTGGGTCCCTTAAGCCCTTCTAAAGTAATGACATCTTAAGTAAAATCAACCATCGGTGAGTACGATATCATACACAAACTAAAGAATGAGATGAGTTCGGAAAGAAGTACTTCCTTTCATTTCATGATTATTCACGTCATTTTTATGAATGAAGGTAAAATTTCAGGTAATGTCAAAGTTCATTGTTAGCCCATGGAATCATTTGAAGGTGCTTTGCTGCATCAATCTGATTAAAAATCGACCTTGTAACGAGGAATCAAATTGTCAATCTACATGTACGAAGTACCACGTGGGTAGGAAATGACAAATAGTTTTACTCACCGACCAATGTAGCTAGACAGGTTGATATCGCATATATACAGAGAACACGAATCATCCCTTGCATCTGAAAACAAGATAATATACGCATTGTAAACTTATTTTTCATCGTAAATCATCATTATCTATTTTATTATCTATAAAGTCGCCAATTCCCGGTGCAAAAACAACTCCACTGTATGACGAACTGTATCTATGAATAAAACTTAAAGAAATAATATTCGTACTAGCCACTTGGTTGCTGTTTGGTTTTACAAAATTGGTGTCACAAATTGCTGTTAGTGACGATAGTTCAATGAACATGATTCTCAATGTCTTGAAAATATTATTTCCAAACCTCAAAATTATTTGCATTTACCGTTAAAATTATATTTTATATGGCGAATTTACATACTGTTTAACTTCTTTTAGATTGTATGATCAACGCAAAATACTAAAGGCATGTAGATGCTCAAAAGTTAATCCAATATCGTTACAAACTGAATCAAGTATTAAATGAATAAACATCAAAAGCCTATTTATTTCTACTTCCGTGAGTACTCAACGTTTTTCGTTCTTTTATTTCATCTTTTGTCTACATTGTGCGAGTCAAACCATATTGGTTTGGCCGGGAAAACAGAACACTCGATCTATTATTATGCAACTTAACTTATTTGGGGTTGAAACCATATTTTTTTTTTTTAAATTTGGAAGTAAATACTCAGAGGAGGGAGAGTCTTTGGGGTTTTTTCCCAGGCAAACGGCTTGCTTACCAATCCGGTTCGATATCACATGAACATCGTATATGTTTTGTGGATGTGAAGGGTATAAAACCGTGTCAGAGATTTTGTTTTGGATGTAAGCCAACGGAGGTGGAAAAGGGGACAGGGTCGATAGGCCGCCCCTCTTTCCTTGGCCAAATGTCTAGTTCCAAAACAAAACCGAAGATCAGGGTTTGATCTCACTTATGAACCGATCGGTGATATAATTTAGAAATATTTATTGTTATTTTTTATACGTATTCCATGGTACATATGCGTACATGTGACTTGCATGTACTATCTTCTCTTGTGTAAAACACAGGTCCTCCCATAAGTCCTTGGGTCATTCGAATTCACACGCTTAAAAATAATCGAGATGATCATCTGATGTGATGCCTCCTGGACTACATAGCTCAATTCTACCACAACCGCCTTGTTGGCAAAGCGCAGAGTAAAATGCACAATCAGAGTGCTCATTTTGGCCACAGCCTCGTGGTCGCCATTTGTGCCGAGATAAAATACGTTGAGCGTCATAATCGGCTTTCAGTCGACTTGCAGAATAGGTCATAAAGAAATGCTAGGTTCCATGAATGGTGATTGATAAGTAAATTATCCAAGTATATGATACATGTAATACAAAGTTTTCATAGATGACAATTGATGTAAGTGTAGGGTTTCCCTCCTTTTGTAAGCTTTGTATTTCAAAGCGTTTAAGTCAGATGGTCGTCTCATTTTTATTGTTTTTATTATTTACAATTAGTTTGTCGACAATGACTCAAGGGTCAATGACCTTCGTAGCTTAATGGTAACCACCCACCTGACAGACAGGCAGCTGACAGACGCCTTAAAACAACAACATTTACGGTTCGGTGCACAGCTGAGTTACTGCTTGTTACCTATTCATTGTAATAGACTAGTCCAAATAAAAGACAAAACAATGTATTTAAATATGAGTATTTATTTAAATAACATTGAAAAATCACCTTTCAATGTATGTTTAGCAGCACCCACCTGACAGACAGGCAGCTGACAGACGCCTTAAAACAACAACATTTACGGTTCGGTGCACAGCTGAGTTACTGCTTGTTACCTATTCATTGTAATAGACTAGTCCAAATAAAAGACAAAACAATGTATTTAAATATGAGTATTTATTTAAATAACATTGAAAAATCACCTTTCAATGTATGTTTAGCAGCACATTTCACATAAATATATTTTGCCAAATTACAGTTGATATATTTCACATAAATATATTTTTACATATTTACAGTTGATATATTTCACATGAATATATTTTGACATATTTACAGTTGATATATTTCACATAAATATATTTTGACATATTTACAGTTAATATATTTCACATAAATATATTTTGACATATTTACAGTTGATAGTTGATTTTTATTATATGACGAGCAGTGAAATACTGGGATTTATCAGTGAAATAAACTGTCTATCAAGCTACAGTGAAAATAACTTATATTTTCACTGCGAACGGTGACTGATATAATTTGACGTCATAAAACAATGGTCTCGCGCGGCGAATTGGCTTATGACGTCACAGTGTTGCTGTGGCGACGGGCTGTTCCTTGCGGCCGCTTGGCGTGAAAACGACTCTTTTCGGACGTAATTACATGGATAATATCATATAATAAATAGAATATCCGTCAATTCTTGACAAATACCATGTTTATCTCATCTCGTGAGGTAGAAAAGTTATATATTTTCACTCGTGGCTGCGCCATTCGTGAAAATATAACCTTTCTACCTCACTCGATGAGATTAACATGGTATTAGTCAAGAAAAGACAGATATCCTCTATATATTTTACCTACATGTGATAGTTCTTTTTAGTTCAGTTCGGTTTAAACAATATTTATTCAGGTACTTGGTTTCCCCTATGTTAATGTCTCTCCCCAAATAGGATGATTACATCATAATACATACATAAACAGATTATCAAAATATTGTCATCAAAATAAAATATTATGTTCAGTCGAAGCGTTTTGTAAGAGATATAAACTCATGTACAGACTGGATTATTCTGGATTCTCTTCTTCTTCTAGCTGCTCGTTGTACAATGCATGCATGTAGATTGTGTATTTATCATAATTATGTACTTATAATGTAACGTTGGGCCTCACTTTCTTACAATGTCATAATAACGTACTTATCTCAGAATATACAGTCGAACTTGTATAAGCGGACACTATGAGTGAGATGACTGTAAAACATACAAAACAATCAAAAATCAGTGACTATTTTAACAAATAATTTTTAAGATCATCATTTAAAAAACTTGTAATGACTGTTATATCTTTATTGATTTTAAAAACTTTGATTCAATGTCACACTTAATACTTATTCGATTTAAATTAATGCAAATATCTCGAGCATTAGTGAGAAGAAAGGTAATTAAATAATATATCAAACATATATTCATGGCCATTCTTTAAATATATATAGGAATCACGGTTACTATAGACCAAAACGTCGTGTGAATGATATACACTTATGCAGTGTACAATACCTACATGTACAGTTTCATTACAGTTGACAAAACACTAGTTGACATTAAAAACAAAATAAGGAGACGGTCTTTAAAATCATTAAGCAGCAACAACATTTATAAAAACACAATCTAACTTCACTGAGAGTAGACGACAGATTATTATTTGATCCTCTGTTGTCTTTACTGTTCGTTAACGAAGCCTACTCAACTCTGCTCTAGTCTGACTGTGGACTGTTCCATTGTATCTGTAGGGGATGACCTAATTAACCTTCCACTAAGTGTCTGTCATATGGCATGTCGGTCAGCTGCCTGTCTGTCAGACGGGAGATAACCAGCTTAATTGGTAATATAGCAAGGAAGGATCAAGTGATCGAAGTCAAAACTTAATTAACTCAAAATATGCTCATTACTTAATTGAACATTATCATAGTTTTTTCTATGTAACAGGTCGACCACATAGATGTGACTTAAACATGTAAGAAAACATGATGATGCAACTTCTCTTGTGATATTTATTCAAGTTATTCATTTCTTATGAATCATTACTCAAATGTTTGCATATCATAACATACTTGTATTAAGGTATGCGACAATAGAATCGATATGACAACACAACAGGATATCAACTCGAAGATGCTGCTGGGGAAATGACGTGAATACGAGATAACTTTTATCCTCAGATCGACGAATAACATTATGTCACACAAATAGAAACACAACGGAAATATACTGCTGTGTGTGTTCAGCCTGCACCTTAGTTTCAAGACAGGGAAGTATTAACAATAACGATCTCTTCTTATTTCTAGCAATGAAACATCTCAAGTCATCAGGCATAATCTCTCTTCTTGTCAAGTATCTTCTATTACATAACTTCTTATTAACTATCATGTGTTTGTTAAAATGTGTACATGCCAAGAAGAAGGTAGTCTACAATGAAAGACGTGTTCCTAAACCTTTTCTTATGCCCTGTTTATACGGCGAACTTTGCACATATATGCAATATTGCTTATGGTATTAATATACACACGTGAGTAAACGTAAATTTACTATGCGTTCATACATGTTATGTTCTGCCTAAGCAAATGGGCTTCCAACACTTTTAATATATGAACAGAGACTTCCTAAAACATGCCAATTATCATTTATGAGATGTAAACTAAATAAATTACATTATTTTTTTATCTGTCAACATTGGTTTGACTATATCGCTCTAATTATAATGAAACTCGGATAGTCAGATGGATTTCGAAGGTCATCGCGTGCAAGAAGGAGATTATCCTGAAAAACAATATTAAGAGTTTCTAAAGTTCTCTAATATATTTTCTCAACCTGTGTGAAGTCACGTTGTCTGTAAACGACGAACTTTACTAGAATAGTAAATACCATATTTACTGACGGTAGTAAACATTAGCACCTGCCCTTGACTATGTGCAAAATTGCTTACAGTAGTGAAAATCTACGAATGTGCAAATGCGTCTATACGGCGAATTTAGCTTATATGAGCAAATTTGCATATGTTTTGTGATTTACTCATATGCAAAAACTCGTCGTATAAACGGGGCTTTAGGTATCAAAATATGTTTAACGAAACCAAGAGGTCGGCCAGTGGTCTTGTGACAGTTACAAATAATGAAAAAAAATCAAGGTTTTCATTACGTGTATACAAATACAATTAAACCGAAATGTCAAGACAGCAATGGTGTTTCCCTAATGAACTTCAAGTAATTTTTGGTTCTTTTTAAATTGAATGTCATCGATTGTCAAGTCAATTCCTTTTCTTTTATTTCAATAAATTTACAAGATTTGGTGTAAGTAATGCAAGTTCAAATATGGCCACCTTATGTTAGAAACGGGCAGCCAGTTTGTGCAGGATGTGCAATATTGAAATGGGTAAAACGCGTCGTCCTTAACTAGTTCCTTGTTATACAGCAATACGGTAGTAAACGGGTCTGATTGTCTGTCTTTATAAATATGTAGTATCTTTCAATTAACCTTTTGTTACATATGTACTAGACAACAATAAATAGGGATATATGTATTTTTAAAACTTATGAATACGAATTTGTTCATTCATTGGGCGACTGGTGAAATATCAATCATTAAAATTTCAATCTCCCTAGCTTATTTTGTCCAGTATTTATACTAACTAAAGGAATACGTACCGCTAGAAATATGATGAAAGCTTATGTTGTAAAATCCTTAAGAAGAATCTCAAATCTTAATTATTTTGAATTGACAGAGATTGAGTATGAAAGATTATCTGATCCCAACAGTCTCAATTGATTCACAACTATAAAGACAATCTTGTTTATGGACATACACTAATGACAAAACACACCTGACAACAGAACTGTTACAACTTAAAATACCCTACTTACCCCAGATGTTGCCCTCTAGTACACCATGTGTGTGAAACTACCGCATTAGTTCACTCTCTATAGCTAGCGTGACTAGCGTGACTGCACACAAGGATGGTGCGGGAGGCTATTTGCAATTGACTACAAGTTACGCAGAGTTATAAACTACTTCCCGGGATCCGCTAGTGACGAGCAGCCAGGCTGGTATGGGGACAAAATTGTGGACCCCCCCCCCCCCCCCCCCCCCCCTTTTCTTCAATTGCCCCCCCCCCCCCCCCCCCCCCCCCCCCCTTTCAAAATTCCTGGATCCGCCACTGAATGTGTTAAAATATACTCAATCATTTCTACCTGAAGTCAGTTATCGATATACAACTCGGTGTTAGTTCTTCTAAGATGGACATGCTGCTTGTGTTCTGATCCTGATTGTGAGATGAACATGTATTGGAGGCATTGAAGTAAAATCATCTGAAAAGCATTCGAGGGCAATTGCACAAGGCCATCATATTATAGCAGCACACTGATTTGACCCATCGTCCAATATATATTGACATCATAAAGTTATGAGTTAAAAGAATGACTGTGATGTCGTCACTCTGTTGTGATGTCCTGATGTTATTATTGATGATAAAGTGTTGTTATCGGAAAACGTGTATTACATAGATTACTTAATATGATTATTGAACAGAATAGTTGCAAAGTGATGTCGACAACACTGCAAACAATTGGAAACTTCAAAAGTGTAAATATTAATGCTGGAAGAGCACGAAGAACCTCATTCTCTACCACACAGGTTACCCAAGTCATATCATCGTACATAACCCCTGTTGAAAAATCTTGATAACACTGTTTTAAGGAGAGATGGGACCCAGAAATAGAACTAGCTTACGGTAACAACTTGCGACAACAAATTATTGTAGTGAATAAGTCTAAAATTATATGGATTACGTTGTTTGGGGCATACGCTTATCCATGCACTAACGGAAAGTGCTTAAATTTTAAGTAACGCCTTTTTAACGGTCATTTTACGACATGCCGCATAACGTTATCGTCACCTATATTCGCGGTAAATATGTTACTGTGTGTGTTATTCGTATTACATATTTAAGTATCTTTAGTTACTGACGAATTTAAATCGCCTGGTATAATCAACTGATAGTTATTCTTCCATCATGCACTCCTAGAGTGATAGTATGTTCAATAATGATTAAACGGAAGGCCGTCAAAGTTACACTTGAAACCATCAACATTGCCGTGACGTTAGGTTTTTACTTTTATGAAGGTAATTTAAAAAATGACGTTAAAGTGATGAAACACCTTCGGTGACCCCCTATTTTTATTTCTGAATTCGTTTATTTATTCAAATGTGAACATTATATTGCCGTTTTTAATTAAAAAGTGCTTAATTTCATTTTGTTTCTTTTTTCAGTGTCATTAATTTTCAAAATATAGACATACTATGCATCCCCGTCTGTAACTGAAATGTATTTGAAAGGATTCTCAGCTTATTCGTTGAAAGCGAGCGATTCATCTAAATACATCAAAACAGTCAAAAATAGCGTAATTTGCCGACGGGAGTATTATTATTAATGCTGAAAACTCTTTAAATCGTTCGGTGACCCCCAAATTTTCTTACATTTTTGGATAAAAGACACAATAAACCTGCTATTTTGAAAAAATAAACGAATTCTAAAATATTTTGTTTCATCGTCCCATCTCTTCTTAAGAAAACAATTTTCGTGTGGAGAAATTTTGCAACACAGATTACCGGTCCGATTTCCTTCCAATAATAGATTGTCTTTCCGTTTTGCTATGCTATGAGTGATTGTTGTCTATTGACTGCTCCCTCCTCGTGTTCCCATGCGGGAACATGTGCTTTAAACCCTCGTAAAAAGACTTCACACTTTTAAAATTATATTCTATTTTGACAGTCTTGATGTTGATAAAATTACCCACAACTTGGTAGGTAATACCAGTTTGTACCATTTTTTTACTGTAAAATGATGATGTCCCAAATATGGGCAAAATAAGTTTTTAGACGAAAACATATAGCGGTTTATTTATTAGATTTGAAATTTTATGAAAAGTATTTTTTTCTTATTTTCTGATAGACAAATGATGCTGCTAATGTTAATGATGTTAGGGCTCACTTGTTTGTGAGCTCATGAGAGCAAATCTGTATTAAGTGGTAATGTTAGGCACATATAGCTGATTGGTGTTTGAATTACTACATACTACCTTGAATATTGTTTATCCTGATTTAATGTATATTTATACTGAAATATCTTTATACATGTAAACAAACACATGCTTACTTACTTTCTAGAGAGAACTTTTAAAGGGAATTCCGGATGATGTTGGTAACTTTAACAGTGTCACTATGAAGCATTGAATGTTGTCGCGTGTGTAATATTCACGGCCATCTAAACCAACAATTCTGATAAACTCAATATCTCAATACTATAATGATTCTCGAATGGTTGCCACACACTCCCCTCTAAGGCCTTTTTTCATGCACGAATTTACGTTCCTGAGTAAATGAGAATGTGTAATAGTAAATATACGTTCTGTTCACATGCAGTTAAGCAATATGATGTATTTGTCAATTACATCCAGCCATTATATAGTATATGAACGAAAAGAAGAAGAAATAGAAGAAGAAAAGAATAGATTCATGCTAGAGGCAGATTTCGTGATGTAAAACTACTTGGCTCTAAGTAGAGAAGCTTGAACCAGCCTAATCCAGATGGGGTAAAAGTATGAACCTCTTGAACCTGATTAGAGCCCTTCTATATTTATGTATTATAGATATTATGCTTTTGCATACAGGACTAAATATAAATTCCATTCTAATGACACCATTTGCATGCAAAGTGTTTATAAATACGTATATGTAAATTTACACTTACATGACCTCCTGAGGGTTTGTAATGTGCTCCAAGTGCAAAAATACTCATGGTTGTAATTGAGTTCTCATGACACTTTTACATACCCCAAATTACTCACATAAGTAAATGTGTGCATGGAAAATCAGCATAAGACGTTATCGTCCCAATTATAATTTAGTGACATTACCATTGATAGGATTGTGTATCACTTTCCAATTGACATTAGATGTACACGCTCCTTTCGCAGTAAGTTGACGAACAAATCAGTGGTCAATAAATGTTTTATTCAGAATGTAAGGTGGTGAATTGTTGCTCGGCTATGTTGCAAGAGTTATATCTTGTACAAATAATATTTTACGAGGTCATTGCTAAGTATATATATTGGCAGGTTTTGTTAAATTTTTAATGATATTAAGTTATTTGTACTTCTTATAAGAATTACTACATTAACTGACGAGTAAACAACACCACATTTTAACAGATCTAGAGTAGTCAGTTGGGAATGTACTAGATAGGCACATTTCTGTAAAGAAATACTCACAGTTTCATACATGAGAGTCTGTTCAAATACGCTTGGGATGCTAAATTTCTCTTTTTTTAAATGGTTTGGAAGGGTTGGGAGTAGTTATTTAACAGAAATATGTATACATTTTAGCATTGAATATTGCTGGGGTTTTTTGGCAAATGATTTAAACTCAGTTCATTGTATTTTGTGGTTTTAGCAATGTAATTTCTTCACAAAGAGTACCTTAACCCTTGGTTGCAGCATGATAATAATTCAAAAGAGGGTTTTCTACGTATAGGGGATCAACATTTTTTAAGTATTAGTAAGGTTTATTCCACCTATGTCGAGACACGAAACATGCATTTCATTTGCAATAGCAGTGACGTCAACTTGGTTACATATTCCATTTCATCTCTTAGTATTTACATTTTAGGAATAATAATAAACAATGGGGACATTTTAACCCACTTCAAAACCACTGAATTAAGTATTAAAACATCGTTTTGACCATTGTTATACCATTGGTTATAACATTTTAAATGTTTAAAAACGATAAAGAGATATTACGATAGTGTCAAGGTAGTGAGTAATCATTTTAACAATAAAAGCATTGACATAACAGATGAATACACAAAATGAGTTATGAAAATGAACGTAAAAAACAGTAATAATCAGAGCATTTCAGATCCAAGAGTCAACATGTAAAGTAACCTGCAACAGTAAGGAAATAGACATGCTAACATATGTTTTTGTGAAATGTTAAATTTCATACATAAATTATTTGCTCCAAATCACCTAATTTCTTTTCCCAAATCCTTATTCGGATTATCTTCGTATCAAACGTTTTGATGAATTTTTAAAGGTCATTTTACCTATGAATCTCGTTTTTTTATCATATACTAAGGGACAAAAAACAAATATAAGAAATAAATCAATATTGAAATCAACATCATGTTGTCAAATACATAATGTTAGATATACAGCAGCAATATACACGGCAATGAATATTTAATGTATGTCGTCAAATATTTAATGCAAAATACATGACAGTAAGAAACAAGGCACAATGGATAAATAGACAACGTCGTCAAATAAGAGACACGCCAATGTAAACAATAAACTAAAGTACAAAAGAAAGTACTCACCTCAGTTGGTTTTATCGTGTTTGATTTTCAATTACAAATATCTGAAGTTTTCGACGTCGTACTCTAAAACTGAACAGTGCAAACGTTTAGTCATCAGCAAAGGAATATGTCTTTGGTATATTTATATATTTTTGGAAATTTAAATTTATACATTTTCAAAACATTAATTTGGATAAAACACAACTGTTCATCGACATATAAGACATCTTTTATCTGCAAATCAACAAATGTGCCTCATTCTGGAAATAAACTCAGGGGCAAAAGAAACTATACCAAACTATTTCATGTTTTCAAAAGTTGAAACTAGTTTTTCAAATCGATTTTTTATTATCAAACTATGTCACAACAACGCAACTTCATAATTACCGAGAAAAAAATCATTCTTTTAACCAAATATGGACTTTGTCACACGTTTTTCGAGCAAAATGGTATGCACGTGCATCACGTTAATATGGTACCAAACTGTATAAAAACCACGAATCTGCATGCTTGGACCTCAGTCGTAACGAACACAACAAGTGACAATCCGAAACTTACCACAGAGGGACGAGAGAGAGCGATTGGTGTGTTGCAGTTTCGAGCATGTCATGACACGGTTGCTCGTATCTTCAACTGCACCCGGACTACGATAAGTAGACTGCCGACACGAATGGCACAGACAGGTGGGACCCGAGATCGGCCAAGAAGTGGAAGATCAAGGGTCACAAGCGCAAACGATGACCACTACATCCGTACGATTCACCTACGCAATCATTTCGTCACAGTGACGTCATCAGCAGTAATAGTGTTACAGCGTGTTATCAGCAGAAGGACAGTGGTCAGACGTCTTCGTGAACATGGCATTCGAGCGTACCGGCCCTTTCGCCGGATGATTCTAAGCCGAAGTGACCGACGTGACCGACCTTAACGTCACCAATGGGCAAGAATGGTACAACGGTGGCAGAACAGGAACTGGCATAGAATTTTGTTTACATACGAAAGCAGGTTCCAGCAACACACAGCTGATGGCCGAGTGTGTGTTTATAGTCGGAGGGGAGAGAGAGTGTTGTGTCCAGGACGCTGTGCCATTCGGCGGCGGTAGCGTCAAGGGACCACACAACAGAACTGGTTGTCTTTGACCGTTATAAGAATTGCAAAGGCTACATCGACACCGTTTTACGTCCTATAGTCCTCCCTTACCTCCTGAAAAGTCCAAGAGTAACCCTCCAACAAGACAATGCTAACCCCCACATAGCCAGGGTACCTAGAGACTTCCTAACGTTAAACAACGTCAACATTTTGCAATGGCAAGCGTGATCATCAGATTTATCTACGATTAAACACTTGTGTGATCCTTTCAACAGGCAAATAAGGCAGAGAAATCCTCCTCCATGTAATCGGCAAACGTACCCAGGCACTTATGGAAGAATGGCAAGCCATCCCTAATGACGTCATCAGGCTCCTTGCAAATTATGTGTGTCGATGTGTGCAGGCCTTATTCAAAGCAACGGAGGCCATACCAGATATTGACAGTTTTCTAGTGTTCCCTTTCTGAATAAAACCGTTCTCTGTAGGCTCTAAAATGATTTGTTTATTATTGCAAATTGACATTTACCCCAAGTGCCATTCATTGTATTCTACTGCATTAACCGTACGTGCAACTTTTTCAAAATTTCTATCAAAACATGGTCAGTAAAATTGTCTTTAAAACGAGTATCATATTATTTATGTGACATATCTGATAATGTTGATAACAACAAAACAATGTTGGTATAGTTTCTTTTGCCCGTGAGTTTATTTTACAACATTTTAAACATGGTAGGGGTCATGTTGGTGTAAATTTCATTTCTTGCCTACATTAAAATACAGATTCTGGAATCTCATCCACTGGGATTACTGTTAATGAATCACAATGGTTGGAAAATAACAACTATTGTAACTCACATGTAATATCAACTTCCCAATGCAAGGCATAACTCTTGCCAGTCTCCATTACTGGCTGATTTAGGCCTTGCAGTATTTCCTTAAAGGGCAACTCCCGGATGATTTTGCTCCAATTTCTTTCAAATAACTGCCTATGGTTTACATGCACATTGCAAAGACATGGAAATTATGTGAATCGGTTTATAAACAACAAATTCTCGCATCCCATTACCCTTGAAATCATGTGTGACTTTAGCAAATCGTAAAAGAAGCCAGAAAACTGTCTGTTTACGTCGCTTTTTGACGTGTCGGCCATCTTGTTTTACGGAGAACACCGGAAAAATCTCGATTTTTCCCGAAGGAAGGTATGACGTCAACTGGAGAAAACAAACGAATGCAAATGGCGACCGCCGTAGTAATAGCACTGTCAGACGAGTAAACTGCGCGGGCAATAGGAATCATACCAATCGACCATTTAATGTCAAAACTTGCAAGATATTTGCATATGACAACTTGAAGAGAAACAGAAAAGGAATATACTCAATTTCAGCGATAAAGTTTTAAAAATGGTTATTACTAAACCCGGAAGTAAAATCCCAAATAATTAACCGAACAGCTGATATCATACCTGTTTCAGTGCTGACATATCTGGCAAACTTACGTATTTCAGATACATCATTAATAGTGTATGCATGTAGTTAAATATTTTGTAATTTGGTGACTATAATACATAGGTTTTTTCATTTTTGGCGAAATAACTTTACCGTGCCTGCATATGTCACGTGATGTTTCGCTGAACTCGTACCCAATTTTGTTTTAGGATGAATAGTGTATTGCAATAGAAATAATTTAATTGTAGTGATATTGTTTCATAAATATTCAAAGACATTGAATGAAAGAATGAAAATATTGTATCTAACTGATCTGTATTTTAGTGGATACAATAGGTAAGAATTATGGAATTTTTGGTGATTGATATCTTATTTAAATGATAAGATAACTATTAATTATCCATTTCAAAGTTTACATAATATTTTCTGAGTATATTTTGTCAAGTATATATATGAACAAATGGAAAATTCAGACATTTATCAATAACATTTGCAATTTTAACTAACCTGTATTTTCGGTTACATGTAGATCTATATATATAAAAAATAAAACATATGTACTTCATCAGAATGCATATGATTAATTTTGTTAATAGCATTATCCAAAGGGACAAAGATATTTTTTTCTATAAAATAGATTTGTAACTGTGTGTAAATACCTAAATAAGTAAGTAAATAAGCATGACTTGTGTTTTTTACATTTGCCTACACCTACCTGCATATCAAACAAACTTACCTTGAAACAGTCCTAAGAATTCTGAAAAAAATATATACATTCAAGTTTTCTATTTTTACTGTGACATTAATGTCACTTAAGATGCAATATTGCATTTCCACTTTTAAATCATGAATAAAACAAACAACAAATATAAGAGCCAAATTTATTCAACTAAGTATACAAAATGTATTGACCGTTACTTTGTGTAAGTGTTTGCATTTTAGGAATTACATAGAAACAGTGCACATGACATTAATTTTATCATAAAATTTATTTTTTAATTTTTTTTCGAAATATTTGATTTGATTTACTCTCATAATTAAATTGAATATTAATTTGATTTACTATTACACTGTTTTGTGTAGTCTTTCTCTGAGGCAGCTCAAGTTTGCTTCAAAGTTGAATACAATATTTCTAAAACATTGGCACATTCTCATATCCAAGAGAAGATAATGTTTTGGATATCAGTTCACACAATCAGCATATATATCACTTCTTATGACAATGTTTATATATATCATTTCCTGATATCAAAAGATCACACCTTCAGCACCAATACTTTACTGCACATACAGTCCATTCATAATGGTTTTTTTGTTGTTGTTGTGTTCTCTTGTATTAGGGACTCCCATCACCTGTAACAACAATAATATATCTTTCTTGATGCTGCATATGTTTACACATGATTAATTCATAACATGTCTTTTTTGGTATTTGGTATAGGACCTTTATTTTTATGTCAGGCAAGTGAAATAATTCTGAACATCTACAGCCTCAGTCTAATTTCATCACAAACAAATGAATAGTTATCAAACAAAATATTGAAATCTTTTATGGAAAGCCATTTCTTTGAAAATTTAAATATGCATATACATTCATGATCACTAACTCATATGGCTTCTAATTTGTAATTTTTAAATACCAGTAGTAATTTCTACTACATTGTTATATGGATTTGAATTTGATATCTGTCTAATATATTTCATTGAAAGCAAATGTCGATATTTAAAAAATAATTTCCTGAAGTTGAAGACAAATCAATTATAAACGTTTTTTAAAAAGGCGAGTCATGCACACATTAACATTTTACCAAAGAAATGGTGCAAATTAATTATAAGTTCTCATAATTGACATGTTAATGAATCTCCGGGCTAAAATTAACACCAGTCATTCAGCCCGAGGCTAGTAAAAATTACTATGGATACTGCCATCCCTGTGGGCCAGAAAAATCTTTAAAAAATCACTTTGGAAGATTGTGAGCGCGTATCGAAAAATGGATCTGCAAAACACACTCGACGAGAGCCACGATTTGAGAGACTGATAATGTTGTTTTCCTCGACTCAGATTGAAAATTCAAGTAATATTTATATTTTCGAAAGAACATGTCCATTCACATAACAAATTATGAATCGTTAGAAGAAAGAAATCAAAGACCCACTTACCGAAATCATTCCGTGTCGACAGAGGACAACGACTGTCACTGTACAGAATTTGACATGTCCTTTCGGATCATGAATTCTTCTCATAATTATGTACCAAAACAAATATTTAGCTAATTCCTCGTTGCCATTATACTTTCATACAGCAGATATTCGAATTTCACTCTCAGTTTAACTTTATTTGTGACCCAAATCGTCAAAACGCGATC
Organism: Gibbula magus; assembly: GCA_936450465.1. Classification (NCBI taxonomy): domain Eukaryota; kingdom Metazoa; phylum Mollusca; class Gastropoda; order Trochida; family Trochidae; genus Gibbula; species Gibbula magus. The sequence continues at coordinate 55,264,036 of OW388296.1, read as the reverse complement.
ATCGAAGTGAAGCGCTGTGTTGTTTACATTGTCACGTGGTTGTTACGTCACGTTTGTTTGCCCCAGTTGACGTCACATCCGGTTACATCACCGGAACAAAACGATCACGGCAAGTAAATGACGCTATTATTTATAATCGCAAATAATAAAATAATCTATTGTTTTAAATTTTTTATGACCTAACGAAAATCATATTTATCTAGATACTATGCATACAGATGCATATTAGTGTACAATTTAGCTTGGTTTAGTCAAACGAATTTTGGTCCATTTTATCCGGGAGTTGCGCTTTAAGAAATGTGTGTTTAGAAATACAGACCCGCTATGCATTTCTGGTGCAGAGATTTACTATCTTGACACAACACAGCGATGGAAATACCACAAGGGTTAAATCAGCCAGTAATGCAGACTGGCAAGAGTTATGCCTTGCGTTTGGAAGTTGATGTAATATTAGTATGAACAATTTGTGGAACAAACAATGAAACAAACAGACACATCAGTTTCCATCTCTCAGAATTTTATAATATATCTGTCACTTGTTGCATAACCAATTGATTCAATCTTGATCCATGAAATAATACAGATGCATTTAAAATAGAGCCAGTGGCTCTGTAGCTCATCAGGCTGAAGTAGTCAGATGTTATAATCAACACTTAATAATCCACATTTGCCACGGTGTGTACTTTCAGCTTTAAAAAGCTTTAGCTCTTGCAAAGAAAAGAAACCTTGTTGTAGCCAAAGAATCAGTACAATATTTCAGTTTTTAGGCATGTAGTACTAAGGAGTATTTTCAAACGATTTATTAGGACCTTATTATGGGCACCAGGATCACCAAAACTACAATTTAAGATCCCCATTGGTCAAGGCCAAACATTTCCAATATAAGGTTTTTTTTCTATAACCTAGTCTGCAAAAAAAGGATGCATGCACATGAGAGATTTTTTTACCATAGACTTTCACTTCACAGACAGTCAAGTTGTTAATACGTTCTCCATCTTGCACATATATCGTCACACTTTTCCCTTTCAAAGGTTCAGAACAGGAGAGGACATGTTCATTCACCGATCCATGGTAACAAAACATTCCATCAACCACACCATTTACTTCGAGGGAATCCTCTGCAAAAGAAGGAGCAGACAGAGTTTGGACCTCGGTTAATTAAATCCATTTTCCATTACATTACAAAAACCTTCTTTTTTGGTGACGAAAAAAAGTGGTTCAAAGTTCCTTACGAAGGATGATGTTAACGAATATTTAACGAAGAATTATGCAAAAACTATGTTGTACGGATGATTTATGGATAACAACAAAACCTGAAGTTCATTCAATTAAAATATCTTACCTTCATCTATGTAAATACTAACACCATTGATGGTTTGTCCTTTGTCAAACGTGACCTTCCAAAATGGCTGCTTTCCAGTGACTGTGACACATAAGGTCAGACTGGTGTTACCACCTCGTGTAACTTCATGGTTTCCATAAACTGAGGCTGTGGCTGAGGACTCCACGAAATCAAACACCTTGATGATACCAGATTTCATTATATTTCCTGAAATATTTTATTAAGATAAATGATTTTGGTAGGTTGACTGATAATCAGTACAGTATCTTTTCAACACATCGTCACTGGTGGAAATATTTGCTAATTTTTGGAGTGTTCGACTGTTTTCTTCTTTCCCTTGTAAAGGATACAGTCGATACAAGAAAACTGGTATGTATTTTATGTACTGGTAATGATTTTATGATTGATTATAAGCAATATTACTGAAAGTTGATTAAAGTGTAAAGTACTACATATCGCCTTGAAAATTCTTCTTTCTGCTTCATTTAATATCAATACTGACACATCTTTTATAAACCAAAAAAGACTGACTAATAGTAGGAAACATTTTACTTTAGAGAACTTTAAGAACTTTTGAACTTTATGTTGACGTACTGCCTTCAACGCCTGGACCAGTGAAACAAGAAGGTGCAAAATGTTGAACAACTTTTTTTTTACAGAAATTTCATAATTTCAAAATGATTTGTATCCTGGCTCTTTTACATCCAAAATACGTTTTTGTTTTGTTTTGGCTGAACAGTTTGTTGTATAGGTATGTACATTAGGTGATTAAATGAAGAAAATTCCATATGAATAAAATAAAGGAGCTAGAATTCGAAGATATTTGTATGAACCAGCAAAGTAGAAATCATGATCAGTTGAGGTAGCTTGTCTTGTTATTGGATCATTTTAGTTATGCAGAACATTACAAATGCCAGTGTAGTGATATTTTTCTCTGTGCAAGCTAAAGAGATGCGACATTATCTTAATGCAAACAGTGGAAATCTCCTATCGTTTCTAATATATAGTCAATATATCTCTGATTCAAGGTATCGTTAAAGCTTTATGGCAGTTGTCTCCATCCAGGTTGACATCCTTCTTGACACTGTCCAGTCACTTTATCACAGGGAGAGTTGTCCAAACAATGGCCGCATCTTCCACAGTCTGACCCGTGGTATCCGACCATGCAATCTAAGATAAACGAACGGATTGGTTGTTGTTCGCAACATAATTTTCTTCGAACGAATTTAAAAAAGAAAAAGCTTTTCGATTTGAGAACAATCTTTTCAGTATAACCTTAAACACATGATGGTGACAGGCCTTCCGTTCTGAAAAAAATTAAACCTTTTAAGACGCTCAAATGATGATGTTTAGAGCTGTTGGCCATGAAGCTCTTGAGGGTTTAAATAATACACTAAAAAGGTTCATAATAAAAATCTTCTAGAAAAAAATTGTAAGAGTGTCTTATGTCTATATTCAACCAAGTTATGTAAATTACAATGCCGTCATGGTATGATTCCTGGTATGATCATGGTATGATCTGATGCACTGAATAATAAGATTTGTAACTAGGTTACTTAAAGCTGACAGATGGTTTTCAGCGATTTATTTTGCCACTCATTTTGATGGCATTCGTGTCAGGAATGTTTATTCAATATATTGATCAACTAAAAAATAACAACTCTATGAAGATGAACAGCAGTCTTCAATAAATCTTCATAAAACGCCATGTTGCTGTTGGTTGTTCATTGTTTGCACAAAACAGACGGATGTTGATGATTTCGTATAATGGCTTGGGTAACATTTAAACTGCATGGTAGTGATTGTTTTTCAATCTTCAATCTTTATTTCAGTACTTAAAAGGCCTCAGGTCTATAGAACAAAATATACAGTGCACTGACATTTCATGAAATAATGCGATTTCTATGTTCAAACGCATAAAAGATAAACATGGACAGGTTTTCAATTTCTTTTTTGTTTACACTGTTTAAAAGTAGAGACAATTTTAGCTTATTTTGGATTTACATAGTATTTTTCTTTGATATATTTCTTACGGATGTTGCTGTACAAAGGACAAATCAGTAAAAAATCGTATTCATCTTCTATAATATTAGACTTACATATTTGACAAAATCTTTGTTCTTATATACTTATATCTACCCGTTTCAATACAAAGTTCATGAGACGACCATCGGAATCGTGCTAGACTAATTCTGTATTACTTTACATTTAAACAAGATAAGTAATATTCGGTATGGATATTGCTTGTAAAGGTTAGATACGTGTCACATTTACTTGAAAGTGATAATTTTTCCATCCAATTTTGGAAAATACATATCTTTTAGTCTTTGTGTAAATTCACTTATGAATTCAGGATCTACACCTATTTCTTGATTTTGCCAAATATTCCCAAATCCCACAGAAAATAGCGTTGCTTTAACGTCGGTAACCCAATTCTTGTGACCATTCTTGTCGTATAAGAGCATCATTTCATAACATTTTTTAGGTAGGCGGTATGAGGGCATGTTTAGAAGCTTTATCCAATACCGAATAACTTTACAATATGAGTGGATATATAAAGGGAATCTGCCACATTCTCCATAAATCATAAGTTTGGAGTATTTTGTTTAACACCCAAGAACTTTTTACATGCATAAAGATGAACCATTTCTAGTTTTGCGAAAGAATTTAACCCCCAGATTTCTGCCCCGTATAAGAGAATGGGGTATATTTTGGCATCGAATATTTTGAAAAATGTGTTTATGCTTAGGTCACCTAGTATACTCATCTGTCTTATAATACCAACAAGTACTTTTCCCCCCTGTATTGATGCATAATTTGTATGCGTAGAACATGATAATTGATTAGTGAAAAATACTCCAAGATATTTGTGGGAATTTGTTATATCTAATTCACAATCTTTATAAAATCATTTCCTTCTTCGAAAGTTTTCCACCCTTTTTAAATACCAGCACCTTTGTTTTATCCAAGTTAACTGATAATATTGAATTGTCACAAAAACTTTCAAGTTCATTAATTTGTTTTTGAAGACCTGCAACAGTATTTGAAATAAGCACAATATCGTCTGCAAAAAGTAAAAGGAATATTTCACAACATCAGGATGTAGTTGTACACCATGTTTTTCATTGCATTCTAACTACAAACTGAAGATTCAAGTAAAAATCTGACTGAGTTTGCCGCATCATTATATTTTGACAAGTTTACTTCATGAAATATATCATTAAGTTACATTGTTGATTCAAGTACACCATCGCATGTGTACACCTTACTATAAAGATTAACTGTTAAGTGATAAACATTAAATTTGTTAGCCAAGGGGCTCAACAATATGAACATTTTTTGTATTTTTGAGCAGTATTTTTGAGGAGAATGTTGGTTATATACAGCTTCGTACCGAAATTTGTTTAACCTACTTGTGTATTAAGTGTAATATCATGTAATCTGGCATGTGTTGGGAAAGCATTCATAAAAAGATTAATCCAAAAGATATCTGTACATCAATACATATAAACATACATTCAGATTTGTACACATACATACATACATACAAATACATACATACATACATACATACATACATACATCAATACATACATACATACATACATACTCTATACATAAAACCTGTACATACACCCATTGTACATCACCTACAGTTATTACATATATCTGTACATACATATACGTGTACATACATTTTAACAATATGGAACTAAATGATATTCGCATTAAAATCGCATGCAAAACGCGTGTAGTGTAAACCCCCAAATCGCATGCGCCTAGCAGTTTACAAGTTACATTGATTGTAAAATGTAACTTTGCTCTAGTGAAATTAAGGAATCTGTTGACTAAAACTGTGTTTATAGCAATCTGATGTTAGTCTTAGTGTAAAGATTCAAAAAGTCACGTTTGACTGAATAACGCGCTAGCCGCGATGCATTGTTTGACTGAATAACGCGCTAGCCGCGATGCATTGCCCCCCCCCCCCCCCCCCCCCCCCCCCCCCCCCCCCTCTATTCCAAAGTGTTTTTCAACCTGAAAAACATTGCAAATAACTTCGTGAGAGAAAATTCTGATGATGTACGTAACGGTTGCATTTAAGTTACAAGTATTGTATCTGTTTTTAATTGTAGGAATATTCTCAAGCTCGTTAGCGCTTGTTTGTTATCAACTGGACAAAAGTTGATAGGCCTTGTCGGTGCATCGTAAATAGTTATTAACACAATCAGTGGAACAGTATCCCTGCCACCTGATAAGCTACATGCCTTCTACCAGGAGATTGAATCCTTCTTAAGGAAAATAAGGGTCAGGAGACGCCAAGTTGACCGACACATTGGACAATACCGTCGACTTATGAATCATTGAGTTTGAAATGGGCTCCGTTCCATAACAGCGAGCGCTTATAATCGCTCATTGATCGCTCAATGTAGCCCATTTCTCCTGAACGACACGGTGCGATTCCTCGAGGTTTGCTCGATTTACTACGTAGCGCTACATTGAGCAATCGAATGAGCGATTACTTTTAAACCCCTCTTGAACATGGAGGAACCTCGAGGAATCGCACCGTGTCGTTCAGGAGAGAATGCGCTACATTGAGCGCTACATTGATTTTTTGCGATCTTATGGGCGTACAACCAGTGCCAAAACATGTAGTTCTATACGTGGCGTACATTTTGTATTTTAGCAGTAGCTAGCATTTTGTCACAAGGGCAGGCGGTGTCAACGAAGCGTACATATAATATTGAGCTGATGAGTTAAAATGAACGTGTGTAATCTTGCATACAAAACCAGTGTCTTTATCTCTGTGTGTGTTTCGTAGATGTCAATAAGTTCTAAATAGGACACTATAGTAACTGCAGTAACTAGTTTGCATAACGCAAATAGCCACGACTATACCATGAAAACAAATCGGTCATACATTTCTGTAGCTTATCTTTTAAAATTTGTCAAACGTGAATTGGGATACACCAGATCTGGGCCATGTTCAAGAGAGGTTTCAAAGTAATCGCTCAATAAGCGATTACTTTTAAACATCCTTTTCAAGAACGCGATTGCTCAATGTAGCGGTACGTAGCAAGGCGAGCAAACATCGAGAGTTTGCACCGTCTCGTTCAGGAGAGAATGAGGGCTACTTGAGCGCTACTTGAGAGCTAAATGGAGCGATCAATTAGCAATTATAAGCGCTCGCTGTTATCGAACGGAGCACTGGTGTAACCACGATCACCCCAGAATGTATGTTAATTATAAAGTTGAATCTGAACATACGGACATTATTTACTTTAGCTGTATGGTTGGCGTGCGTTGTTGACTTCTACGGAATGTTGCGCCCTGGAAACATATTGTGTAAGTCAAATTTGATCCTTATAATCATGTAACTGTACATGGTGTGTTTGATATACATAGTTGATACTGTGTGTCTATGAAATGGATCAAAACACTGAAGTTTCGCGAGATATAATTTATCTACCGAACACTCGTAACCATCACTCGAATCCAGATTCGGCTTTGAAGCGCCTTTTGAGGCACCACAGCATCTGCTCGTCGACAAAATGCCTTTTCACATGGACACATGTGCTTATGTGAGTAAACATACTCATGTAAGTAACTTTACTTAGGGTGACATGTGAACGCATATTTACTACACCCCTGGCGGTCTAGTAAAAGCATATTTACATATATTGTGTCTATACATACATTAAATAGTATATTCCCAATCTTATCAGCCCATTCTTGAAAGACGTATTTGATGCTTGGTCTGATTTACAAGAAAAATGTAAGTATGAAATCAATCTCAGCAGACAGTATATATTGGCAAATGACAATATAATAATAGGGGAAAAAACTATAATATACGATCATTATCTGCAATCCAATATCAAATTCATTAATGACTTTCTAAACGAGGAAAGCACATTTTTACCCTATAACGACTTCGTGGGTCTATACGATGTTAAGACAAATTTTCTTGAATATGCGGGCTTGTTAGCTTCTCTAAAATCCTATTCAAAACGGGGTTCGGTCAAGTTCAGTAAAGAGAAGGATTTGCCTTTTATTCCTCCCAATTTGGAAATACTTTATAAAGCTAAAAAAGGATGTAGTATATTCTACAACAAACTTTTACACAAAGACGACACAATCCAAAAACATCTTTACCAAATTAAGTGGGAAAAGGAATTGAATACAGATTTTGATTTAAATCAATGGAAAATATACAATCTCATACAATTCAGAGCAGCCTATAGCGCAAAACACAAATGGTTCCAATATCGTGTTCTCCATAGAATTCTTATCACATGTAAAGATTTATACAATTATAAACTTATAGAATCGCCACTCTGTACATTCTGTGATGTCGAAATAGAATCGCTTATTCACTTACTATATGAATGCAGATTTGTCAAAAGGTTGTGGCAGGATCTACTAGAATGGATAAAAAATGAAACCGACACCGAATTGAAAGTAAATACCGAAACAGTTATTTTTGGATTCAAAGAAAGAAGGTACGATGTCCTGAATTTCCTCTATATTTTAACGAAAGAATACATTTATTCCAAAAAATTGGCAAACAAACTACCTACTCTAACGGGTTTGAAACCAAAATTACACTACAATTATCAACTATATAAATCAAATGCATATACACAATGCAAATATGACTGTTTTGTCACATTTTGGTCATCATGCCACAACCTATTCAATTAGATATTAGTATTTGACTTGCTGTGTTTACTTCATCTATATATGAAAATGCGGTACCCATATCAAAAAGAAATAAAGTGATAAAAAATAAAAATATTTACATATATATAAAAACTTCTGGAGTATTTGAGGTCATGTGAACAGAGTTTGCTTCGGTGAGTATTTCACAAAATAGTTAAAGAGCCATTGAATATGTTATGTTTATAACACAAAATAATGTTTTCAACGCATGAAAATAATACCAATCGGGAGCGAAATCTTTCATCTACGTCATAACGTATGTTAATAAATTTTCATAAAAGGACAATCCGATGCAAGTCAGTTTCTAAGACACGTACACAGATTAGCGTGCGCCACTGAATGTGTTGTCTTTAGACAGTTTTTCCTTAATTGCATGTATGATTTGAACAAAATAACAATGGTTTAGAGACCGCGAGCCTGTCAATTGCAAAGTTCTATTACAGAGTGCACATGCAGATGTTTTCTATCGACTATCTTCACCCTACAGGTTTCTCTTGTCACTCATTGCCGAATGTGACGATAGTTACACTAACGTGTTTCTAAATGTCTTATAAGTACACAAACGTTAAAATTTGACATTTTACCTGCAACTTATGACATATTCATTTGTATATATGTTGCTTGATTATGTGTTTTAAGCAAAATATCTAGTTGACAAAAACAGCTATTTCAATATCATTAAGAACTACATTATGCCAAAATACTAGTGTTTTTCCATTCTCGCGGGTAAGAGTATTCTTAAACTTTGTTTCTCTTTCGTTAGTTAATTTAAAATGTGCGAGTCGGCCACGGTGCTTTGCGCTTGAAAATAAAAGACTCGATCTATATTTAGGCTGGGAAAACACCTTTACAAGATATTTTATGCACTAATCATCTTTCGATGGAATAGATTTTGGGAAAGTGTCCTGCATGTTTATCAACATGCTCTTTAAGACATCATAAGAGATTACTGAGGCCAGTTACATCAATAATCAATTAAGTCACACAAAAAAACCCATAAAATGTCGCTCTAGTCATAAGCATGTTCTTTATCCAAGTGTTGTCATTAAAAGACATTTCATGCTTTGATACCACCAATGGTGAGATCATTTTCGTCTCCATACTGTTCTCCCACAACAAAACACCAGAGCCAATTCTGTACAAGCAACTTTCTCACTGACATTGTCTCATGATGAAAATTCTGTTATTCTAATAACGACATTATAAATTTATATAATTATACCTGGCGAAAACAGCATGTGAACATGATGTAAATTTACTTTTACTTATATGAGTATATTTACTCATGTAAGTAAGTTGCTTATGTAAGTAAATTGTGTCCATGTGAAAGATGCTTTTAAGCCGGTGTTTTATAAAGAGGATGGGTCTCTCCAGTACATTATTTGTTTATTGTCACTATCCGAGCTTCATGTTTCATCTTATTTAACTTCGAAGTGTTCTTTATATCATAGCGTATGTTGTTTATAGGAACGTCATAGTTCAGAGTATTCAAAACAGAATTAATCAGCATATTTTATTAACCAGGATATACTAATATTTGATTATAAAAAGTAGAACTAACTAATAGTGTATAGTATGATGAGAAAAGTGATGCATGTCTGAACAAATATGAATCAGTGATCGGAAGATCTCCTGAGTTGGGTGATAGCGAGCAACTGTGTATCAGATATACGCCAAGGATGTGTCTTGAATATCCAATTGGTAACAAAGGTTATGACAACTTCGTTAAAAGTCAAACAATAGTACAACGGGCCTCTACATCTGCTAGGGGCTTCCAAATTCGACCCTCATATTGTTTGTCACCCTGTGAAGAAGCTTTCGAGAAACCATCTAGGATTAGATTTGTGACGTTTTAAAATACAGGTTTTGAAATGCGGATTTATCATTGCGAAAAAAGGCAATTCCTATTAGATCAAATTGGTCTGGTTCATGCTTTTGATGACGTAATATTCAGCCGGACCATCCAATAGACGTGATCCCATTTTCTTTATCATCCAACAGGAAGTGGTTGTGTTCCAAATTGGGTCCTTCCGATGCACGATACGGGCGCGGCCATGTTGTGTGTCAACACCAGAACGAGACTCGAGCTCGGCCACCAGATAACCCTTCCGGAACGTCAGGTCATTCAAGCGCATGTGCTTGCGAACAAACTGACCTGCAAATAGATGAATAAGTAAATTAGCGATGGACATTCAATAATTTTAAATTTCTAAAAGAAAGCCCTCAAATCTTGTGTTCGGTGACAAGTCTTAAGGCGATTGTCCATACAGGCAGCGCGCAAGCAGCGCTGCGCGTCGCGTCATCACCGAAAAAAATCGCCTGTCTCCCCACACCAACACAGCGCGCCAGCAGCTAAAAATTCGCGCATGTTGATTTGTGATTGTTAACCAATACCAACGCAGCGCGCCGACAGCGCGCCGGCAGCAAAATTTCTGAATCGCAAAAAAGTTATTTTTGCTGCGTGGCGCTTCACCGCCAAAGGGGAATCACCTACTTCTGACGTCATTTTCGTTCGTCATCCGAAACATGTGTTGGACAAAATTCTGTGCTACAATGCCCAAAACACATATCCATGAAGAGTTACTAATTGTTGAGGCACAAAAACACCCATGGCTATTTGACATAGATTCACCAAACTACAAAGATGTTGAGATGGCGAATAATTCATTAACAGAAATAGCAAAAGTGAAGCAAGTGGTGAGTACATTTATTGATCAAACTACAACATTATTAATGTTAATGTGACAGTCGTTCTCTGGTCACTCAACCTTTGTCACATCCATACGCGAGAACGATTATACTTTTAAAACAAGATCTCATTGGTCACTTGTTCCTACTCGCTAGTCTGGAGTAAAAAAACGCGTGCTACGCGCTGCGTTGCTGGCGCGCTGTGATGGTGTGGGGAGGCCTTTAGTTATTTCAAGTTGATGTGCGTCAATTCAAGCAGATTTTTGCTGCTTGACGTGCAGAAGACCAGGGGAACCCCCCTCTTACGATTGACAAGGATACACCTGGTTTGGTCATTTACAAATAAATATCAGACCATATATGCCAAAGACACAAATTATTGAAATTAGTGATGAATTATTTATCGCTGAGGTACAGAAACTTACAATCTTACAGGTGGTAGGATAAAACATTTTAACAACAGGACCGATACTGAATTGAATATTGCTTTTAATTCGATCTAAAACCAGTTGCTATTTATTTGTTTGTATTTGACATTCCAATATTTCCACAGAAATTGACCAACCCTTGGCTGCAGCATTTGAATACTACACATACAAACTTATTCTCTGTATGTTTATTCTAAATATTTTAGAAACAAACGACATAGGAGTCACTGTAATATTTTCTTTGTTCGCACCCTTTGGCTGCATATAAATAAAATATGATATACTGAAGTATACTGAAAAACATCAGTTTTATACTAAATTTATATTCAATAATAGCGCAACCCTTTCATACACATATTCGACTTTCAGATAAAACTAGTTCCATCATTGCTTAATACATCAGTTTAAAATTGTGTCTATATGATATTGTTTAGATTAATAAATTAAACAGCACCTTTTATACTGTATATATGGTTATTACCGTAAAAGAAATGCAAATGTTACTGTTAAAATAATGCGTTGTTAACCTACGAAAGATTTTGATTGAAACATATTTCATTCATTTAAGAAATGGATTGGGCACAAGTTATACAAATTATAGAAGCTTTTCCCACATAATCGACATAAATTTGGCAAGGCTAAAGTACATAACACATGCAGAAGATAATTTAAAAAACTACAAGTGAATTAGACATATTTTCAATGGGTAAACATGAAATATACATTATGAAGGCATGATACAACTAGAACTATTATTGTTTTGACAAAATATATTGTGCATATGGTTATTGCATACATTCATATTTATTGATTAATTGAACCGCTGACTCTTTCCAATGCAGTTATTAACATGGTGAAACATGTTTTCATTGACTGGTTATGACAGATTCGAAAGCATCATTGAAAGTTGTGCAACGAGACAGTTTTAAACAGTGTCTGACTCCTTCTTCTAATTTCAATAATGAGTGACAAGAATTACAGTGACAACAAATATTGGTTCAATATCTAAATTTTCCAATGCTACCACAGGCATGAATTTGTGTTTTATTCTCGTTTTCGGTTTTCAAAAATACTATCCAAATTGTAAGTTGCTTCATTTAAAGGGAAAGTTCTATCACTGTTCTATCACAAAAATACCCCGATAGAACAAACCTTTTAAGTCACTATTCCGAAAAACAAGAGGATTTATCATTTCGAAAAGATTATAAGAAAATAATGCGCATATGTTTGCAACTGAACGATTGTAGTAGTCGATTTAACTCAGCGTTCTTTAAGTAAGTAAGTTAGTTAGTAAGTAAGTAATATGTTGGTAAAAAAAATCCTACACCCTATATCAAATAGAGTGTAAGAACAACGGCAGCCATTAGCCGATCTCAGGGGTCCATTACACTTTAAGTCAAAATATACGTTAAGAATTGGTGACATTCACAAATGAACACGCGTACCTATCAACCATACACTTCTCCGCACAAACCGGCTGATTTCAAGACAACTTTGATAGCTCTTCAAACCCGAAAATCGACCACGAAATTATCCCGTGAACGTTACTCCGCAGTCGATACCCTATCGAAGGATATTCGTAGCGTACATTTGACCTAATGTTGAATGGACCCTTAGATCGGCAATATGGCTGCCCTTGCTCCTTTACTCTATTTGATATAGGGTGTAGTGTTTTTCATCTACGTTTTATCTACATGTTACTTACGATATCCAGTTTCTATGGCTACAACCGTAACCCAATTAGTTTGCAAACAGACGGAAGTTGTACAATCGGTGACACCAGTGACTTACCCAGCAATCCATCCGTCTCTTTTGAAAGGACATGTTCGTTTCCGATCTCAATGTTGAGGAAGTCATGGCCAGGACGGGATGGATGCTTGTGAATGTGGCTATGGACATCAATCTCAAGCTTACTCTCAAATACAATGGATAAGCGGTTTATTTTGTCGCTTATCACGTTAAGATAAAAGTTAGCGCCCGACAGTGTTCCATTAACATTTTGGTTCCAATTGTACGGCTTTCCGTCTAGGGTCACGTTCTGACAAGTAATGTGAAGGTGAAGGTCACGGAGTTTGATGTTGAACTCCGTCATGTAGTAAAGGCGAGATTTTCCTCGTTTATCATTTCTCTTCCCGTTGCGCATGCGTGCGTTGACCATGAAGTCTGAAAAGAATAAAATTAACATACTTTATTTGTGTAATTGTTTTGACTCAGGTAATTTGAGATTCTTGAGAGGACAAATATCATGAATGCCAGGACTTTATTTATTGCATTTCGGTATATGCATGCCATAATATATTATTATATTGGTGTTTGTGGGCTGGCCCTTGTCCTTTCGTCTACAGAATTGTGAAAAAAACAAGATATATCACTGCATAAACGTGAACATTACATGGTACAAAATATATGTGACTCGATTACGGTAAATAAATACAACAACTATTTGTATTAACCAATGATTTACTCCAAATGTCATTCATATCAATAGCTAAATCATACAACTATAATATCAAATAAATAATAAACATTCATCTTGACCAGGAAGCACATTTCTTGAAAATACAGTGTCTATACTGTATATGTAATTAAGAACCAAAGATATGTGCTTGTCTTTATCAAGTTGGGAAATATAAAGTCATCAAAACAATACCTTCATTAATATATTGTAACTTGACTGTGTTTTAATCATGCATTATAGCATATATATGTGTAAACTGGAATATCCTCTCAAATTTCGTTTCCACAAAAAAAACACCGATAGAATCCTCCTTTTAGCTATTTGAGTAACCCTGTTGAATAGCTGATAAGAAGTAAGATATGAAAACTAAGTGGCAATGATATTCACAAACCAGTTTGAGGATCTCGAACCAGTTGGTACATCTCATCATCCTTCCCATTGACGTCAAAGCAGATGGGATACTGGAGACCAGACATGTACACTATGAAGTGAGGGTCCCCGTATCCTGATGACGAAATCAAATTGGACAGTCTTACAATACGCACTGGAAATACGTCGAAGAGAGGAATAAAAAGATATCCCAGAATAAGTGTATATTTTGTTCAAAGGCAAGACGGCAAGTCAGCCTGCAGTGCGGTGTGGCGTGTACATTTTTGAAAAGCAATGCTACATATGTGCCGAATAATCATGAGTGAAATACCTCACTTATAGTCATAATAGTATAGTCAAATTGTCATCACAAATCACTATAAATGACACAGTTGACATCATGTGATTTTCTCCAATGACATTAGTATTTACCTTAATTAAGGTGTTCAAGCGTCAAGACATTATTCATTACTTACCTCCCGATCTGCTGGAGCCATAATTTCCATATTCATATTCTGGAGCTAGAAAGAAAACTCAAATAATGAAAATGCTGAAAAGTTCATTAAATAAGAGAACAATTAATAAAGGGATTATGATATATCTATTGAATACGCCAATATGTGATTCTTAACCTTTGTTCAAGCATAAATATTATAATATAATAAACGAGCATTTGAATTTGAATAGTTAATCCGACACTACTTTGTTAAGGATTAACTTTGAGGTCAACGAACAACGTCCTGAGCCGACAATCATAATGAGTGCGGATCCTGTTATTTTATGATAATATAAAGAGCAAGAAACCAAATAACTCCAGGAATTAAAGACCCCCATTTTCGATATAACAAATCTAATTCGGCATTTTAGCAAAGCAAATCTAAAAGCCACTCCTATCTTACTCTAAGATTTTTTAGATCCCATTGATCCCCTTCAAATCTTCATATGCTAGAAATATTACTACCTTCCTTTAGCACTGCGCCGGTAGTGACAGCAAAATTTTCAGAAGCCATACGAAAGTTTGTTCACCTACCCAGTGAAAATATGACAATTTCAATTTTAGTTTTGACGTCACTTGTATTCAACTGTACTGAGAAAGGGACATCCTTGTGTACGTACCATTCCTAAACCTTTCATTCCATTGTCAGGCCAGTGGTGCAAGTATGTTTGGCAAGATGGTGTAGTCTGATACCTCCAAACCATCACAGATTATATTATTTCTGTACTTCAATACGTACGTAGATGAACAATTTGTCGGGATGAAGTGGTAGTGTCCTTCTCGTTTCATTGCTCCGAGTCTGTTTACGGACTTTCCACTAGTGTATCTTTTATTTCGAAATTGCCAATTGAACTGAGATCTGATTACTAAAGCAAAATGTACAATGTTAAACTCCTGATTGGTTCGCCGACTCTAACACCGAATTATAAAAGTAGTCTGATCACTTTGCATCCAAGGTTATTGCAGGAAGTGAGAACATTTGATCTTGCTAATATACAGGCTTAATAATCCATGAATTTCTATAGCGCAACATTCACAGTTATGTGCTCTGTGCGCTTAGCAGGAGAAGGCTTTGGAAAAGAGAAATGTTTTAGTTGTGTTTTGAAGGATTCAAGGTCATTAGATAAAAGAAAGAATAAGTCCTGAATTCCTACGTGTGTAATATTTTGCCATCGGTTCTTCTCCAAGATAGTAGACAGCCTCCGTGTCCTCCCTGTACTGAGCTCGAGAAATCTGGTGTCTGGTGTTGGTCCTAACCTCCATGGCAGACACTGGAGTCAGCAGTTGGTGCTGGAAGAAAGCATAATACTTAGGAGGAAGTAGATGATCAATTTGACATCGTTTGTCATTCAAAATGTGATCCACGTGGTGTACATGTATCTTATGCACGATCGCTTTGAAAGAAGATGTTCGACAAGATGGACATATTTTGTTTCCGAGTGTAGTAAGGTACATCCTCGGTTACCCAGCGTTTTATATATGCTCCGTTCTCTCCACTATATCACACAGGGGTGATATAGCATATATTAAACCCTGGGTAACCGAGGATGAGTAGGTACTGTATAAGGTCTATGTCTAAACAATTAATTCAATTTGAATTAATCGTATCGAATGACGATTTTTTAAAAAATGTTTAAGCAGCTAAATGTCCGAAAGGTAACTTAAGTTATACGCTTATATGCAACTCAAAAACACAAAAAAGTATATAAGTATTTTGCTCGAAAAATCTATCCTGAATTTCTGTCACATATGTTGTCAGTCCCGTTAAGTTTGTTACCTTTTTGAGCTCCAGTGCGGGATAGCATAGTCATTAGCATGTTCGGCTTCAGATCATGAGGTACGGGCTTCGAATCCCACCGGAGAGCCGTTCCATGTGCAGCGAATTAAAGTTAGGGTTCAATGCTACTGAATTTCAGTGCAGTACCAACCATGATTCACTAGTCAGCCGACACATTGCCACCGTGGGTTTATCCCTGCGATAGCATTAGTCGCCCGTTGTAAATAAGATAATCTTAAAAAAACGGTGTTTAACTCAAAATCATCTCACCACACATCTTATGAACCGTTGTAATTATGAATTAACACATTAATGCATAATAGAATTCTGTCATGTAAAGTAGCGGACATCAATTTTCGTGCACCTTGAATTTCCGGGTTCATGCGGTCGCTTCGCATAGTGATTATGACAATCGAAATGTACGTTTTCATAAAGACTTTATATTAATAAATATTTTTTGGAAACATTTATCATTGTGTGTTATTTTGTTTCCGCACAGCCAATCGCACCGTGTTAAGTGCGCAAATATTGATTACGTTACACTGTCCGTCCCAATATAGCCTACCGTCCAAGCAATCTTTGTAGCTTCTTGTCCGAGTTTCTCATAAGTGTCTGTCAAAGGTTCTTTCGCCATCGCTTTCAGAATATCTTTCACACGGAGATGTATCCACATTCGCCTGCTGAGATTAGAAATATGAAACATGGCTGAAGATGAGTTGCCTAAGTCCCTTTTTACGTCAACAATCTTAGGTTTCAAGGCCGTCTCACCACTGGAAGTGATTGCTTTGACATTAGAGGTTAGAGGTAAGTTTGCAATTTGACCTGCAACAACCAACTCTGACCCTGTTGTGTACAAGGTAAATTTGGACTGAGTTGAATTTGTGACGTTTCCGTTGTATCTGAAGGTGATGCCATGGAGACCGGAACTTGAGATGGATCCGTAAAAGTTCTCGATCTGTGTGGCAGCGCTGTCATCTGCATAAATCTTCTTCGCAGTACCGGAGTTCTGGAAGGCTAATTTCTTCATTAGTTGCCAATCAGCATCCTTTCCAAACGCCAATGTATACACAGGGATGTCTTTTGGGTTGGCCTTCCTCACCACCTGATTGGGAGAGAAAATAATCAAAGGGTGTAAATCCTAACTAACCGATATGGAAGTGATTGTATCATTTAGGCACCTAAATTTTGTGTAAAACGTTGTCAACTAAGGACTTTCCCAGTAAATCCGTTTTTTTAAATACACAGGGGCGTTTGAAATAAATATACCTGTATACAGCTGCTGAACAAAATTGTGTTACATTGCTATGTTTACATGACTTTGGAGACTTCAGACACATATAACAAGTTTATAAATAATTGTATTGTAGCACTATGTGGTATCACAAGAAAGTACATTTAATACGGAACATTAAACCCTTTTGTTTTTCTCAGTACCTTTATTTGTTAGGGCACGGGTGGCTGGACACTAGGATTGGTATCTTTTTAGACATAATGCCAAAATTTATTTACCAACTTTCAAAGCTCCTTGCTTGAAGTAGGCATTCCCCCGGCAACTGTTTTAACAACAACGTCCCATAGAGTCTAAATAGGGTTTATGTCTTTGGAATTGCAAGGCTATTCCAATTATGGTATGTTCCGGACAGCCAAAAATGAACAACCGCTGAACAACACTCTTAATTTTAATAGAAAAATTAAGAGTGTTTTTATGTTGATGAAATATGACTTTTTAATCAGAAATACAAGACAGTCACATCGTGTTTTAGGTAATTGATGATCAACCAGCCTCTAAGATTCACGGTGTCATTTTCTGACCATATCCTCAGATATGGGCTTAGGGAGTGGGTGTTTTACAGTCACCTCTGAACAGTAACTTCAATATCTCTTACTTTGGAGACTCCTTCTTTACAAATTACGACTATTACTAAAATAATTGAAAAGTTACATATTTGTCAGCGAAAGGAACATGGTTCCCATCCTGCCCCCCGTAATGTATACGTGCACTTCTCCATTCTATTCAACCTTTTCTCTCCAGCCATTCAAAATGAGTTTTCAGCACGGACGTAGCATTTAAACCCAAATTGCGGTAGATATCTGGAGATTGTCATGTGAATGATCCGAAAACCAACCCTTTTCTGCATAATACACCTCGGAATGTTAGGACTTGACAGCTGTTCAAGTACATGTACATTGATTCATTGATCCATCGGTCTTCTCCATGAGTTGTGCATAATAGTTTGCAGGATCTTCATGCATCAAAAACATATTCTGTGGCATGAATTTTTTATATCAACTTTTTCATACCATGATTTGTGACCTTGCAATGTATATTTCAATCTTTACTTTTGAACATCTACCTATTTCATTCCGCTGTGCCTGACGATGACAATCGAGGTACTTTCACTAAAAGTTGAATTTCTTCGCTTCAACATATTCACCGCAGATGTTGAAATAACCAACGGTCTGAGACAAGTGTGCCAATGAACTTCATATTGGATTAAATAATGTACATAATCTATTCAAAAGCACTTTTGGAAGAATATGCAATTTTTATGTTTGAAAACATATTAAAGTTCATATGTAAAAAAGGAATGACCTCGTGACGGACTCTATGTAACTGTTGCACTTTATTTCACAACAATTGGAATCTAACTTAATATCTGCATAGTATCAATAATTTCCAAACTTGAAAAGAAATGATTTGACTACCTAATTATGAAAAGAAAAGAAAAGAATGAAACAAATGTTACGTCTGTTGCGAATGTAACAAACTTTTGTTCAGCAGCTGTAGACCCTACCTTATTACTATATATAGTAATGGGGTAGGATCTATAAAGGTATATGTCTTTTCAAACGCTATTTCTAAGCGATACACGCCCCTGTGACTAAATCTAGACCAGATGGTTTATTTCATATCTCAATATTGACAGTCTGGAATCTGCACCGCTGCCGATAGTTAGCATCAGTGAGTCTACTGTCCTATTATCTGCTTTCTGTTTCTTAAAAAAGTCACAACAATCTTTTTCCAGTGCGTATTTGGGGAGGAATGTTATGTGTTTTGTGCCCAAGTCTTGCGAAATGACGCTTGAAGGCAGGTCGAACGAAATTTTTTAATTTAATATTTGGGGTTAGGCAAAAATTAAAATTACAGGAACGAGTGTTTTGTATGATGAGATATTTGCCTGGCATATATAAATACGTGACTTGCCAACATGACACAATCACTTTAAGCAAAATGGAGCAATACATTTCACCTGAAGAGAAAACAATCAAGATGTGTAAATTATATAAAACATTACAAACCGATATTAAGTGTAATCAATCTAAACCAACGTACTCCTAATCATACACTCAACCTTGACCGATATATAATATGGATTTTTTTTTCCATTGGATTTTTTTTTGGATTAAACACAGCATTGTACAACACTAAAAAACTGATAGAAATAAGGTAAAATAATTCTTGAAATGGTGTTTTACAATGCTGTGTTTAATCAAATGTCAATATGTCAATACATGTTTATTTTTTATAAAAACAAAAAAAACATACACTTTTTATAAGAACAAAGCATGCATATATTCTTTCCATTGAATCGAAAAAATAAATATTTATATACTGATTAAGTTATTTCTTTACTTTACACATTGTAACGTTGAAATAAACACATTCATGTGTTAATTGTAGGCATACATGTGTAGGAATTTATAGGTTATCGCATCTATTTTAGAAAACTAACAAATATTTTATCTATTCTCTACTTTGTCTCCAACATAATTTTTATCAAACTTACTTAATTACATAAAACTTATTTAATTAGATAATTATAAATGCTTATACTCTTGCTGAAAAAATGACACAAATATTGATCGTCTTACCACAATATTTTATTGAGATAATAATTACATGTGTATATGTGTCATAATAACGACCTGTAAAATGTTTATAAATGGCTGTACCAAGATTAAAAATAAACAAGTAATTGTCACAAACGTGACCATGTCCCCCGCCGCAATTAAGAAATGAGCTAAAAGAATGGACACACAGCTTGTACCGAGTAGTGACATTTACATGTTTGATTCAATTATTGTTATATCAGGCAAACATTTTAAAATAGTGACCTTGAAAACGGGGTCAAGGTCACCCAAATCGACTGGTGTCTGCGTATTCCCCAAATGAAGACAGGTACCAAATTTGAAGACTCTAGGTACAGCAGTTCATGAGATATTGTGCTAACAACATTTGACAATCAGTCTTGTAGTGACCTTGAAAATAATTTCAAGGTCAACCAAATCGACTGGTATCTGGATATTCCCCAAATGAAGACTAACACTAAATTTAAAACCAATAGTTCTAGCGGTTCATGAGGAATCGCCTTAACAACATTTTCAAAACTGGTCAACGTCTCGCCGTGACCTTGAAAATGAGGTCAAGGTTACCAAAACCTTTTCAGGTCTGCGTATTCCCCAGATGAAGACTGGTACCGAGTTTGAAGATTCTAGGTTGAGCGATTCATTAGATATCGCGCTAACAACATTTTCAAAGCTGGTCAAAGTCTCGCCGTGACCTTGAAAATGAGGTCAAGGTTACCAAAAACTTTTCAGGTCTGCGTATTCCCCAGATGAAGACTGGTACCAAGTTTGAAGATTCTAGGTTAATCGGTTCATTAGATATCGCGCTAACAAGAAGCGGGACGGACGTACGTACGGACGTACGGACGTACGGAGCTGAATACTATGTCCCCCGCTCCGCGCTTCGCGGCGGCGGGGGACAATAAAGTAGTCACAAAATATGCGTCATGACTGTTAAGTCCCATGACTCTCTTCATATATCTCTCAGGGCTAAATTTAAAATTGAAAGTGACATTTTTTAAATGTTCGAAACTAAACCTTCGTTAAAATAGAACTATTGTAATACAAAGTAGCACGTAATAATAGTATTACCTGTAACAGAAGGGGAGATTGGAAATTGACATGAGCTCTTTAAAATGTCTCAATTTGACAAAATAATTTCGTTGAGTTATACAATATGTCTATTTACCCGTGATAGATTTCTAGATTTCCTAGATCTTGATTGTATCAGCTCATCACCCACGTGTATATAAATGCAAACTATATACACATTACTTACACCTTACCATACTTACCTGTAGAGGAACTGCCAAACAGTAAGTATACTTGGTTCCCGGTCTCCATTCACTCTAGCAAATATCTTACAAAATTACTATTTTAAACCTATGATGATTTTGTCTATTATTTTCTAGTTTACGTATGTTCTTTGAGTATCATCTGATGATTTTTGTGTTTTCCGAATAACTTTTTTAGGTTTTACTTTAAGACATTTCGTAATATCGACCTCATGGCCTATAATACAGTTACAAACGTTAACAGATCATGCAACAGTGGTCATTATTTGTATTGTGATCTTACTCTGAAAACATATTATCTGTTTTATTGTAAAAATAATATTGCGACTTTATGCATTACCTTTCAATTTTCAGACCAAACATCATGCTTTGCGTATCGCTCAAAGTGCTTGCATTCGCTGCTGTTACCCTAGCTATGAATCCTGGTAATATGTACCCTGGTAACATGAATCCCGGCAACATTTACCCTGGTAACATGAATCCTGGTAATATGTACCCTGGTAACATGAATCCCGGTAACATGTACCCTGGAGGCAATCAAGGAGGGGTAAGTTATACAAATACAAGTTTATATCACATACAATATCTTACCAATTGTCGTAGAAGCAACATCATAATAAACTAGAATTTGGATGGGAAATGTAAACTGTTCCCAAAATAACGTAGAAGTTCGAGTATAACGTATTGAGTAAGCAAAATGTCTCGCTTGATCAGTTACTTAGTCACGTTATTCCCTTGTTATATGATGTCAATGATGAACTTTCAAATGATGCTCTTAATTAATACTTATTTTTTAAAGTATTATACTTACCCGTTTTACATGCTTTCTGCTAAAAACACGTTATTTTGGAAAGTCAGACCTGTATTCACACTTTGTAAATCAGACCGTTTTGATTTCTTTGCTATGAAATCACTGTTGCACAAATAAATTTAGATTACGTTTCAGCAATGTATGGCTAAAAATGCCCTTAGGCTCTGATTGGCTCTCTCTGATTCATAATCGTACCCAATCAATGAACAGATGTGGCTTCTACACACATAAAAACTGTATGTTTCCAAAGAAAATAATTACTTTTTATTTCTTTCAGTGTATTCCACGTGGACAAATGTGTGGTTCTTCATTCGGCTCGTGTTGCCTAGGTTATGAGTGCAAGGGTTTCGGAATGTCCAAAACCTGCCAACCATTCAAAATCGGAAGATAAACTCCCCAAGCTGCCATATTTCCATTTTGTATTACCAAGTCTATCAATGATAGTATCAATAAACTTTTTATAAATCATTAATGTGTTGTTTCATATCTTATTATATCATTTGTTTTTGTTGAAAGAAGATACATTGATGGGTGTTATCAATACCAACAGTTTAATGACACCAGAACGTCCTCCTGGTGTCCTGTTGCTCCATTACTTTCAGGACTGAACAGTTGCACACGACATCAACATTTTAAAATATAGGCATTACATTTGTTTAACTTTTAAAGGGAGGGTTCTGTCGACATTTTCTTACATTGCGTGAAATGAAAACATGCTATACTGTACCTAATGTTACAACTTTTTCGTAATAAAAGACATACATTGACAGAGTATTCACATAGTAACACATAACATGTAATAAAACTAATAAACAACTTGATGTTATATTGCTCCGAAGTTTTCCCCACTCGCAGCGCCGATGAATGGCTTCAGTTATCATTGTTTTTATTTTTCAACAAATGTTCACTTTTGTTTATCAAGTTGTGAAATATAAATTCATCAACATATTACTTTCATTAATATCTTTCAATTCGACAGTGTTTTAATCATGTATTAGGAGCATCTTTGTGTAAACGGGGATATCCTCTAGAATTTCGTTTCCACAAAAAAATACCCCAATAGAACCCTCCTTTTAAAGGTAAATTTGTCAAGTAACAAATCGTTTAAGTGTAGTGTATGTAATCTAACGTGACTCGCCATTCCTTAAAAATAATGGGCCGTGTTCATTCGGACCTTGTCTCAACTATGTTTACCGAATGGAAAGTTACTCGGGCATTGTCCTATTGTGTAATGCTACTAACATCAATTCCTCTGAAAATATCTTTTGAATTAATAGGTTTTGACATAGTTTGACCCTTGTATGTATTCGGCAGATATTTGTTACTTTGTGTTGACAATATAACGTCCATTCTGTTCCCGCAGAGGTTACTCCATTCAGATTTCCGATCCCAACCTCTGTTCTATATCGCTTGAAATCGGGCGCAGAAAGGAAGTGTCCTGATTGGTTGCAATTGAATCTAGTTGTGCAATCAGCGACGCTGTTGTAAAAGTGACATTTGCCAATGACACGTCATAATGATAAAAAAAAAAGTAAGACAAACGTTTTCTCGTTTAACGTGTTTTCCTCGAAATATGCTATTTGATTTCATGAAAAGTATTGACCATAAGCATGCTTATAAATAAAAATACCATTTATAGTTCATTTGTGTTATTTACATCAGACATATTCAAAGGACAAATGCTAATGAACAATACCCTTAAGAATGCCTAGATCTTTGAATGAAGTCACTCGGTCGACGTGGCCGCTGAAAGATTAATTGTCACTGGTTTAAAACAGGGATACAGAATGAGCTTCAAATTTCCCCCGCTAGGAAATTATGCTGGAATCCTCGATTTCGATATAGAACAGAGGTTAGGATCGGAAATCTGAAGGGAGTAACCTCTGTAGGAAGAGGATGTATAACGCCATGTCTTTGTTAAATTGCTGCGACTATTGCAGACAACAGATAGCTGTACATTTGATTGACAGCGATGTGTATCGCGGAGTATTGCGGAAGTTGAAATCACACAATCGATCTACATGTATATGACATTTATAAACCCAAAGCGATGTCACCTCAAGAGATTGCGTTGTGTTGGTGAGAGAGAGAGAGGTTTATTTCAGTAAAGGGGCCACAGGCCCATTATACAAAGCATACAATGTGCACATTATCGAAGCGCCAATAAAATCATAGCCACATATGTTAGATATCAAGATATGCATGTTAGTAATCCGAGTATTTGTATGGAATTTACATGTAATATCCTTACAATTACACATGCCAGTCATATAAGTTTGAATTATCTTTTTTTATTTATATTAATGCCATTCGTGTAAAACGAAGTACAGTAGACAAGTAACATTTTGGAATATCCATGACATCAAACTTTTGACAATTAGCGCCTGTAGCAGCGAATAGCGTCACCAGAACCAATGCCACATCTACACCGCGGGGCAAAGGAAACGATACCAACTAATAGGCAAGATAGTATACTTCACAACGGATAGATGCGACTGAAACTATGATTACAACATGTATCTGAGTGCCAATCAAAATTAATTTGTATTTTTTGAAGCATTACTGTTCATGTTTCTAACAAAAACACGACATTCACAAAATCGTAGTTTTGAAATCTAGGCGAGATAGGAGAGTGAAATATATACATAATGCTACAATATCTAAAACTAACGTAACTTTCATATGTCATAACAGTTCATTAAACATTTTTTAAAACTTTGAAATAGCAATTTCAGCACCCCATGTGTGTTTATTAAGTATCAGACTCTCAAGTATGAAATTGTGTATATCTCTTTATTACACACGTGGTGAACGTACAACTAATGACATATTAATCTCGTACGTCACACGTGTGTCGTATCACGTTGACCTGTGTCGTAACGAAGTGACCCCGCATTCCAACGATCTGATTGGATAACCAATGACCTCTTAGTTAGGGTCAAGTTGAAACGGAACTACTTTTGAATTTAATGCAAACACGTTAAATTTCATTTTCACAACTTTATATGACAGATATATGCGTCACCATAGATTGTCAATGCTTTTAGAAAGTTCCACATTTGACCAGTATGCAACATTGATATCGCGAATAGCTGTAACTATCGGCGATTAGTAAGTAATTAGTCGACTATCATCAGAACGACAATTTTCGGCAAAAGTCATTACTTCTCGATAAAATAACACTATTTATAACGTTTGGCATATGTGACAACACGATGGATGTACCTTTAATTCACAATGCGGGATAGTACCCAACCCAGAGTACGATAACCTCTCTCTGGGAATCCAGGTATACTGAACTACGTGTTTGCTTTTATTTTCCTAATCAGTACCCAACTTGATTTGGGGTAGACTTCTGCAATCCTTGAGGGTGGCTGAAACTGACCAATCGAAGACGTCACAGTAGTAAAGCTAGTATAGCAATGTTGTTTAACTGACCTCTGAGATGACCCTTGTGCTGGTTTCTCCGGATACTGCACGTCCATCAGTGAGGAAGATGACCATCCCCTGACCAGGTCTGGATACTTTCGTCATATAGGACAGCCCTTGGGACAACGGGTCCATTATGTTCGTCCCTTCAACAAGAAAGAACATCAATGCATATACAAACACTTTTTGAAATTTCTGAAAACATGTTTGGTCTTAAAAGAGACTTTGTTCGACAGTTTAACTCATGTCATATTTGAACTGATAACGAACATCATCTTCGTACGGTTATTTCTCGTGATCAATATCAGGAAATAGAATTGTTTTAGAATAATTATCTCACCTGGCTGCTTCTTATCGATAAATAATATATTTGTTTTATGTGTTTTCATTAGAAGAGTTAGTATTTTCTTTCATGTTTCAAACAAACAATAAGTTGATGTAATGTTGAACAGCCTATGGGGTTGATATATAGCGATGAACGTACAGCCAAGCGCCTCGAGATCATCAAGATAGGTCAGGGCCTTCTGAATGTCTC
Source organism: Gibbula magus (assembly GCA_936450465.1). NCBI lineage: Eukaryota > Metazoa > Mollusca > Gastropoda > Trochida > Trochidae > Gibbula > Gibbula magus. The sequence goes on along the minus strand of OW388296.1, from coordinate 55,237,842 downwards.
TTTTCTTTCTCGCTTCCGCCATATTCATCCTCCAGAAATTAACGCGAGATCCGAACGAGATGATGTTGAACCTGTCTTCTGACCCCAGGTCATCGAGAATGACCTTCATTGCGGCCTTGACCTGGTCCAGTTTGTACAAGATCATTGAGGTACTCGTGTCAAGGATGAACAAAACGTCCTTCGGGATCGGTGTCAGAACTTCCGGTGCGAAGAAGTGGATGAAATAGTCTTTAAATACCTAGAAACATTAATTAGTCAATGAGTAGTTTTCATAATATTTCATTTGACGTGTCGGAAGGTGTTGTTTTAAGTTCAAATAATTTCACTTGACTAACATATTCATACCCTATCGCCAATGTCATTATTACTTGTTTCCAACGAAAATTTAGCAACAACATTTTACATGTTCCAGTTATGCACTATTATACATTACTTCCCCACATCTGTCACATTTTGTTGGTTATAGGTAACTTTCCAAAATTACGTTATTTGGGTTGTTGGTCATGCCGCCACTTTCACTTTTATATTGTCAATATACTTGATGTACTAATTAACATTACAGTTGATAATTTTCAGCAACAGTCAGTTCTTCTCGATATAATAACACCATTTATAACGTTTGACATAATCAATTAATTTCACAGTGTCGTTAAACCTGAACTTCAAAAATTACAATATGCTGAGTTTCTATGCATTTAAACAACTGTTTCTGTCGATTCTCCACATTTCTTATTCCTGTTGCGCTATCTTCGTGAATATAGTTCCAGTGTTGACAATCATTGTAAACATATTATCCGGGGTGGCCAGGGATGAAGTGGCTACGTTTAATCATTTAAGGTATATCCTTATCACTTATCTCCATCGGATCAGAACATAATATACCCAGTGTTTATTGAGATTCAATGCAGGATAGACCTATGTCTTCCATTTCATGTTCATGTACATCCTTAAAGGTACATCAATTGTGTTTTTTTATTTATTTATTTATTTTATTTTCGGATCTCCATCATTACAGTTTATTTAAACAGTTCAATACATACACATGTTAAATACATATACACAAAGAAAAAAGTTAATAGGACGAAATCTGGGCAACCATAACTCTGTTGTTAGCCTTTTAGACCGGAAGCATGCACAGACAGGACGTGCAATGGACCGTCCAAGGTCTGGAAGACCTACTGTCAGTACGCCTCGAAAGGGCCGGCACCTTCTTCGACATGTACGCCGAGAACCCTTCCTGACAAGTCCTCAGCTGAAACGTCTGTGGTTACCAAATCGAAACATCAGAAAGCAGCAGAACAGTCAGAAATCGCCTCAAATCGGCAGGACTAAAGGGAAGAAGGGTAATTAAACGTCTCTTGTTGCGAGACTATCATAAACGTGCAAGTTTGGTATGGTGTTTTGACAAACAACACTGGAATCTGAGGACCTGGCGGAAAATCCATTGGTCTGACGAGAGTCGACTCTTGCTCCATGTTACTGATGGGCGTACACGTGCTTGGAGACAGACGAATACAGCTTATACCCCCAGGAACATCCAGCCAACTGTTGCGTATGGAGGTGGCTCTGTTATGGTATGGGGATGCCTGTCTCATGACTGTAAGCTAGATTTGGTCACCATCAGGGGCAACTTAACGGGAGCTCAATACATCCGGGACATGCTACAGCCGGTCGTTGTTCCTCATTTCGATAACCATGCACTTGCTACACCACCATGTACATGGACGAAAACGCCCGGCCTAACCGATCACGTGCCGTTTTGATTACATGCGAGCCAACGCAGTGACAACTTTACCCTGGTCAGCAGTAAGCCGAGAACCCTCTAGAGCATGTGTTGGATATTCTAGGGCAGCGACTCCAGGCTCGGAACCCTCCAGTACAGAATTTACATGAGTTGGAGGCAGCTCTACACGGTGAGTGAATGTTTTTGACACAAGAAAAGATCCGACATCTGACTAGAGGCATGAGACGTAGGGTGCAGTTTGTCATCCAGGTACGTGGCGATCCTACCAGATACTGATCATTCATATTGAACATGGACACAAGGGTCTACAAAGAACATTTAGAAGTGACAATACAAATGCGGGTGTGTTTAGTTTTACCTGCAGCTCCATACTTTTATGGACATTGTTACATGGTAAAAACACTACCTGTTTAAACATGACGTAAACGCTATTAAATAATGATAACAGCATATTGTTTCATTTCTGTCTTGCTAGATGGCTGTTCTATCTGAAAATAATAATCTCAGACTAATTTAGGATCATAGCAGAGCTTACCTGTTTCTGATATTCAGCTATATGAAAATATCAGTAGGTGCTTCACTTTTTTCTTTGTGTATATAATATAAAGGTACATACCGAGTCTGAAAACAGGCATTTTAACAGTAATGTGCTTCATGAAAGTTGGCAAGTACAGTGATCAGTATATTCAGAAAAGATTATGACATGGACCAGTATTTTCTTAAATTATCATATTTGCACTCTGAGTAGGCGTTATAGCGGTAAATATTGTACGCTGTTTTTGTTATCTTCTTTAATTCGATTAAAGTTTGGTATTTTACCTCCTTGTTTCATTTTATATTATATTATTCGATTGATATGATCAACTTAAGAACATTCTTTCTCATTTTGGGATATCCTAAAATAATTTTTTTGCAAGAGAATGTTATTGTCGTTCCGGTCTGTACATATATATATATATATATATATATATATATATATACACTTGGTGATGTCTTTCCAGATATTCTCAATGATTTTACATTCATGAAATAAGTGTACTATTGCTTCTGTTTCAGAATTGCAAAATGTACAATACATTAGTGTCTTTATATATCAGTTTTGTTAGTAAATAATGTGTAGGTAGAAACCTATGAGGTATAGTGCATTATCAATTGAGTTTCACGCTTTTATAGGATTTAAATGTTATTATTTAAATACCTATCTGTTGACTAGACCTACTATGCCTACCTCCCCTCTAGGTATGCTATTTCAACGTTAACACAGACGAAACTTAAAACAGTGGAGTAGGGGATGCGTAAAATCCCTCTCCTAAGGGCCGTAAGTCGGCATGGTCTCGTGACGTCACCACCGGAAATCTTCACTCTCCTCTTAGTTGCATAGCGAGACAGACGTGTATGTTTTCGCTCTGCCACTGGGTATTTTTAGCGCTTTTTTCGCTACTTGTGCTAACCTGCTACTTCTTATCCATTTAATAGGTTGTATCAACGTCCTATCTACGCTCGTCGTTAACAGGTTGTCTTAGACAACCTGTTTTATGTAGGTGTTGAGTGAATAAGGGACCTTGTTGACATGTGCTAGGTGTGCTCTGCCAAGCTGGTAGCTGCACGCTCTGCACGTGAAATTCGTTTTTATCTCGCCATCGTCGGGTGACTGCTTGGTTCGCACGTTTTTGGTCGTGCCCTCCGCCAGTCCCTTCGTATTCTAGAATCAAGTGGGTCTTCCGAGAGCTCGTTGTCTGCTTCGGTTGGCTTTCGACTTCGACTCGACTCGACTCGACTCGTCTCGGCTCGTCAGTGACTCGAATGTCACTCGCCTTCACTCGCCTGTCACTCGACTTCGTCTTCGCCCTTTCAACTCGACTCGTCTGGCGTCGACTCGACTCGTCTCGACTGTGACTCGCCTGTGACTCGCCTGTCTCTCGCCTTTGGCCTTTCGACTCGACTCGTCTCGTCTCGCCTCGTTCGCCAGTATTCGACATTGGCTTTGGGTTCGGAGCCTCCGGTATTCAACTCTCCCGATAGCCTCCCTCGTCCATCCTTGCGTGTTTCTCACTTAGTTCTGACACTACTCTACTTTGGTGTCTCGCGTCAGTGACTTGACTGTCACTATCCTCGTCTAGATTACACGCTTTAGTGGCTCGTCTGTCACTCACCTGTTAAGTGACTTGACTGTCGCTATCCTCGTCTAGATGACACGCGTTAGTGGCTCGTCTGTCATTCACCTATTAAGTGACTCGACTGTCACTCACCTCCTCTAGATTACACGCGTTAGTGGCTTGTCTGTTACTCACCTGTTAAGTGACTCGACTGTCACTCACCTGTCACTCACATCATCTAGATTAAACGCATTAGTGGCTCGTCTGTCACTCACATGTTAAGTGGCTTGACTGTCACTCACCTCATCTAGATTACACTCGTTAGTGGCTCGTCTGTCACTCACCTATTAAGTGACTCGACTGTCACTCACCTCCTCTAGATTACACGCGTTAGTTGCTTGTCTGTTACTCACCTGTTAAGTGACTCGACTGTCACTCACCTGTCACTCACATCATCTAGATTACACGCATTAGTGGCTCGTCTGTCACTCACATGTCGGGGAGCGGTATCTGGTCGCGACAGCGCGTCCGCCAAGATGTTCTTGGCACCTGGAATGTGGACTGCTCGAATGTCCAGGTCCACATCATCCACCAGCTCGAAGAGTCAGAGCGACACGCATAGCAGAGACTCGGCCCTGGTGGACCCCTGCTTGTTTATCGACCAAGCAGCCGCTGAACTGTCCGTGTGGACTGTGGATTGGCGGAGGAATAACCTCCCCCTGCAGGTCAGGTCCTGAGCTGACGTTAGCAACTCCAACACTCTTTGCCACTGACGTAGGGAGAGCGACGCATTGAGGGCGCGATCCATTAAGTGATCGTAACGAGCCATCTGCTCCCTCGTGACGAACACACGGAACAACTGAGTGTCTAGGATAGCCCCTAAGAACTTCAGACGAGTCGCCGGGACCAAGTCCGACTTCTCTAAGTTCACTAACCACCCTAGGCGACGGAACAGGTCTATTGTTAACATGAGCTGTGCCTCGAGAACGACGGGAGAACGGTCGTGAGCGAGCCCGTCGTCCAAATACATTAGAAACTGAATATCGCAATGGTGTAAGAATTTGACGATAGGCTGAGTCACACGTGTGAATAGCCAGGGGGCGGACGAGACTGAAAGTGTCTCCCGTCCAGAATGAAGCGGAGGTACCTGCGATTCCGACGAAGGGACTGGCGGAGGGCACAACACAGGCCATTAAAATAGCCCCTGACGAAGGCGAGATAAAAACAAAACCTGTTAACGACGAGCGTATATAGGACGTTGATACAACCTCTTAAATGAATAAGAAATAGCAGGTTAGCACAAGTAGCGAAAAAAGCGCTAAAAATACCTAGTGGCAGAGCGAAAACATACACGTCTGTCTCGCTATGCAACTGAGAGAGGAGTGGAGATTTCTGGTGGTGGAGACCTTGCCGACTTACCGCCCTTGGGAGAGGGATTTTACCCATCCCCTACTCCACTGTTTTAAGTTTCGTCTATGTTAACGTTGAAATAGCATACCTCGAGAGGAGATAGGCATAGTAGGTCTAGTCAACAGATAGGTATTTAAATAATAAAATTTTATGAAACACAATGGATACATCTTTAATTCCCTTTTTCCGCTTCATAAATTTTTATGCAAATTAAGAATATTTTAAAAGACCGAACATATTTTGGCATTCTTGATTTACATGTAAATGTATTTTAAGTTTGTAAGTTTCATGTATCTTATCGGATTAGTGTTTATCATCTATTTATATTGTAAGGAATACTTTTAATGACTCACCAAGACCTCTCCGCCGTCCATTGCTCGGTCGAAATCGTACGAAACAACGAGTCGCGCAGACGTGCCATTTTCATAATGAGTCAGTTGATCCCTGGATGGTTCATATCGAATAACGGCTGATTTCGAATCTGGTCTGCGGACATCAAGTTGGCCAATAATTTCCCTTCCTGAAACCAATTTATATTTTTCATGACATTTTATTTTAGAAAAGAAACATTGTGTCTCCTTTGGTGATAAACCAAATATTTTCATTTCAATTTAATTACTTTGAAAAAGTTTTGGAATTGGTTTTATTTAGCTGTCGTTTACAATTATATCGGTAGTCGTCATTTAAATAATTTTATTTAAATTCAAATTTAGATCTATGATGAAACGTTATATCCCAAATATTTCAGACACATAAAGCCATAGTTAGCTTCCAGACAGACACAATCGTATAAACGAAGCAACACTGTATCTGGTGTGACAGATAAAGTTTTCATGATTACGATTTAAATTATAGTATTTAGTATGCTGTTTAGTATTGTCCAACTTCAAATAAGGGAAAGCTTCAGGACTAACATTCTCTTCCCACAGAGGTTATACTCCCTTCAGATTTCCTATCCTAACCTCTGTTGTTTTTCGCTTGAAATCGAGAGCAGAAGCAAACTCTCCTGGCGGAGGAAAGCGGAACATCAAACTCTATCACAGCTTCTTAACCAATGAAAACTCATCTTTCAGCGGCCTCGTCGACCTAGTGACTTCCAAGATCTAGGCATTTTACTCTTAAGGGTATTGGTCATTAGCACATGTCCTTCGATTATGTCTGATGTAAATAACACAAATGAAATATTTTGGGTATTTTTCTCTGATTTGGTCTTCTTTATTCATAAGCATTTTTATAATCAATAGTTTTCACAAAATCAAAAAGCATACTTCCAGGAAAACACATTAAACGAGAAAACGTTTATCTTACGTTTATTTTATCACAATGACGTATCATTGGCAAATGACGCATTTACAACGGCGTCGCTTATTGCACAACTAGATTCAATTGCAACCAATCAGGACACTTCCTTTCTGCCCTCGATGTCAAGCGAAAAACAACAGAGGTTAGGATCGGAAATCTGTAGTGTAGGGAGTATAAACTCTATTGGAAGAGATTGCATGACTAACTATAATGACATGTTTCAATTTTCAGATTCAAGTAAGACCATTGTGACTTCATACCTGTGAACATCATGAGTTTTCAGGGGTTCTACCAATTTATTTAAATCATTACACGACAGTTTATAGGACCAGGGGCGAGTATTGACCATATTGTTTCAGGTATACATGTACATACCAGAGTCCGCTCCGCTCTCTTTTCTCAAATATGATTGGAAGTTAGTCATATCACGTGACTCGTGTACTGCGACATCTATCTTCATGTCGTCGACCTGAAGTTCAGGAGAAATGAATATCTGATGCTTGTATCTGCCATCCTTTCTCTGCAAAACCTCTTCGTACGTCAATTTGCATGTAATCTTCTCGTAGGGACGACGATACACGATAACCTTGAACTTGTTTGTACCTTTAGGGTTCCTGGAACATAACAGAAAGCCAGTGGCGAATCAAGAGGGGGCGGGGGTTCAGTGGCTCCATACCTCGTGCATACCATGACCGATACAAACGATTGAAACAGAGGTACATAATGTCTTCAGTAGCCTAACTTTAAATTTTCAAAACATATTTGTACATAATTCTGAGGAAGATGCGTTTTAAGAAAATAATTTCCTTAAAGTGTTGTTGTACGAATATCACTATTCCAAATGCAGGTTGAACATAAGGATTTGTTCTCAGTGTAGAATCTCGAGATTGTCTTACTTGGAGCCAACCATGCTCGACACAGGATTCTGTCCCCTTGACTCATGGCGACGTCGCATTACAGATGACCTCTCCTTTATCATACCCACGAATGTTTCTCTACCATTGGTGCTGAAAAGGATTACATGTATAACACAAAGTTATAAGCATCGTAAATTCAGTCGGCAATACAAAAATACTATAAATACGAAATTATCATGATGTCATTTTAAGTCAAAGAGAGAAAATGTTTTCCTACAAATGTGATTGACCCATAAGGTGAGCCCACATCTTTGAATGAGTTTCTATTAACTACCCTGTCGGTTACTACATCTGTCGGTTTATATTTTGTTGCAACTGGTCGCCTTTTTTGTCTTATATACCGCTGTAGTTTGAGAACAACCGAATTGTAACAACGACGAACTTTTGCTACGTTCCAAGAAGCGATAGATTCTGTTGATGTGACGACATTGAAGGTGCCACGACGACATGATACGACCCTCAGGAAGATGAGATGGAAAACTGAGGTGCGTCATGAACAGTAATATAATGTTATTAATTAAGTATTTCCGTATTGGCCCAGTTACAGGTCCGAGGTCCGTTGTATTGGCCCGAGACGAAGGCGAGGGCCAATACAACGGACCGAGGACCTGTAACTCGGACAATACTGAAATACTTAATTAATGACAATTTTATTAATTAACTTCTTTTCATTCTATTTGCACAACACTAGACATCTCATTTATATTGAAATGATAATTATAAACAAGATTGTTGAACAAATAGCACGGGTCAAAGTTGTGAAGCGACAGCTTCGGGCTTCCACCAAATGTGCAACTGCGCATGCTCAGACTCATATTGGCCCAGTTTGTCTCGTATTGGCCCAGTTTTTCCCGTATTGGCCCTGTTTACCCGTATTGGCCCAGTTGTCGAATCATATGGTCTAGGCCGTTAATGCCGTATACGTGCCATAACATTGATAGTTAATTAATAATAGCAAATAATCGAGCAGCTGACCGCAATATTGGCGCTGAAATATGTATGAGTTCATGAATGTATATGTGTATACGTGAGTGCGCACATGAACCTATCTGTCGTTATGTACGTGAGTATTTCTGTCTCTGTACGTACATGTCATGTTTATTCCGATCCCTGGTAAGGAATTGATAGATTCCTTTTTTATGGACTATGCCATTTTTGAGCATAGACTCCTCAAGTAAAGATAATATTATCTTATGATATCAATGTTTACAAACTTGTCCAACGTTGACCTTTGCAATCAGTTAGATTTAAATGAAAACAAACCTCTAGTGTTTGGATCGTTTGCGCTAGAGTAACAGTCTAAATGTATGAAAAATGAGAAGTTGACGTTTCCCGATATTTAATAAAGATAAGCAACTAATAAAAGGGAAGACACATAGAAGCTTTTACGATTCGCTATATGAAAGGCATAGCTTTATCTGTAAACCTAATAATCCAGTAAATAGTTTGCAAACGAAGCCAAGGAAACAAAGTAGTTTTGTGTTTGATGCTTAGAAGTGAGTCTCTCAGCAATACGCTAGTCATTAGTATCATACACTGACATTGGCTTCATACGATCTGTGAGAGAGCGTTGAACATGTCATTATCTCCCTAAAGAGGTATTCAACTTATTTCTTCCCCTGTCATATTTCATGATTTCCTTGCAAAATCCCCTTGAGGTGAAATTTTGCAACACGGGGAGTGTCCTTATTTCTACCCAACAAATGCCTTGTTTTGTAGTAGATATGCAAGTAACTCTTGAAAGTCATATGAGGTAATTTCGAAAATTATGGGAACAGACCGAATGCTCAGTTTGAAAAACCTAGATGTAATGTTATACGTCCCCTTAGTCGGACTTAGGGACGTATACGAACATTATATCATTACATCTAGCTTTGAATAAATTTAGTTTGAATATTCGTTGCTGATTAAACCAATCAGGATTCTCTGGCTGAAGTAACCTATGTTTGAAGAGAATGTGCAAATCCAGGCCCTCAAAAGTAGTAACTAACAGTTCTGTAAAACAAATTAGGTTATTTGATACGAAAATGATATAAATGAAAACAATATTAGTAATAATTCACTTACTATCTGAAATCAGTTACCAAAGCAGAATTTGGTAGAGTGACGTGAAACACCGCATATTTAGTCCGGTAGCTGGTGGCTGAATGGGCGAATCTTGCTACTATGCGTGTCCGCGCAAACCGGAACCGGATATCGCTTACCACGTGCAGAGAACTCATTCCTAATACGTACTGAAAAACCAGCATCAAATGCAATAGAAATAATGGATTAGCAAACCATTCATATATATTACGGATATTTTAAGATATAATAAAACACTACTGTATATGTTTAATGGGTACATGTAAGCAATATTTCTGTTTCTACCATATGGCCATGTTTTATACATTTTAAAATTGAAACAAATCGAAACATGAATATCATTAAAAAATATATATAAAAAATAAACACTCATAAGTTTGCTATAGCAAAGGAATACGATCTAAAGATGACAGATGAATACAATTGCAGTGTCTGAAATGAAAGAACATACATGTAGATATTTCCTAAAATTTTCTCCTGACACTGAGATGGTAAGATGCAGAGTTCCAACCCTCCTTGCCATACCAACCGTCTCACATGACGAGAAAAGAGCCTTATTATCCTAATCCGACAATCAATGAACATTAATAAGGTATGTTTCATACTTACGATACTGTATCAGATTTCCTCGAATCCACTTTATATTATCTTACCTCATCCTTAAGCGAAAAAACGCCACCCCACAACGCAGCGAAGAGGATACACAATTTGACCCCCAACATTTCTCATTACCACAGTCCACCCCGAGGAAATTGACAATGACACGGTCAGTTCAAAAACCTCTCCTACCCAAAGATTATTGATGTCAGACAGGGTTATAGCTTATGTTCATGCTTATTTCATTGGTTGCTTCAATTGTATCTTCCTGTCATTTGGTAGACTTTATAAAAGTCCTGAAAAGCTCATCAGAACTCTATTGGGACCCAAAACGAGCGAATAGAGACATTGAAGTTGTAATCCATTGAATCCCTTATTAAATCACATTATTTGCCCTTTTTTGCAATTCTTATCGAGCAATGATGGTCTGCTACAAATCTACTTCTTGTGCAAAATCAAATAAGAATCTGAACTAATTAACTTCTTCTATTCCTCATCAGTCTTCGTATTTGTTTCCATCTTATGTTGACATATGCTATGAAATATATTTGTAAATGGAATGCACGCAAACGTTTTATAGTTTATATTTTTTCTAAGTTCTAAGGGTTGGTCTACTATAATCTTATTAAAACAGAGGCTCGAGGAACAATGTTGAATCTACATTATTATTTATCATAGACACACAGCAAGTTCGCAAATTCGAGAAAGACTCGATATACAAGGCCAAGTGGCCACACACGGAAGCGACTCTCTGGACATCCTTCCGTTCCCCCCGGGATGAGGCTGGGATGGGACTGATAAGACCCCGTGGGCACACTCCAGACAAGGTGACCGCCAGACGAGGTTAGTCAACATGAAGCTCCTTGGTCTATGGTTGCTGCTTCCAGCCCTTGTCTCAGCGGCTGATGAGGTTAGTTGACAAGTTATTTGTAAATCAAATATTCATATATTGGCAAGCATCTGGATGTCATGTTAACCATAGGAACATCATTATATTCCCATTGTGTTTGGCGCAAGTCCCAGTTTTTAGTGTTTATTTTTTATAATAAACGCATTCCTTATGGTAGTTCATACTTGCAAAAAGAGTGGAATATACCGAAGTAAAGTAAACACATTAAATATGTTCATGTTTCATAATGTGAATATATATTAATCGTTTTTTGTTCATGTCTAAAGTCTGCCAGAACGGCCATTGGATGTTATAAAATCAAGAAATAGGTGTAGATCCCGAATTCATGAGTGAATTTACACAAGGACTAAAAGATATATATTTTCAAAATTGGATGGAAAAATTATCACTTTTTAGTAAATGTGACACGTACCTAACCTTTAAAAGCAATATCCATACCGAATATTACTTATCTTGTTGAAATGTAAAGAAATACAGAACTAGTCTAGCACGATTCCGATGCTCGTCTCATGAACTTTATATTGAAACGGGTAGATATAAGAATATAAGTAGAGAACAAAGATTTTGTCAAATATGTAAGTCTAATATTATAGAAGATGAATACCATTTTTTACTGATTTGTCCTTTGTACAGCATCATCCGAAATAAATATATCAAAGAAAAATACTATGTAAATCCAAATAAGATAAAATTGTCTCTACTTTTAAACAGTGTAAACAAAGAAGAAATTGAAAACCTGTCCATGTTTATCTTTTATGCGTTTGTACATAGAAATCTCATTATTTCATGAAATGTCAGTGCACTGTATATCTTGTACTATAGGCCTGAGGCCTTTTAAGTACTGAAATAAAGATATTGATACTAAGGTCAACGTAGCACGTTTAAAAACACCGAAAGTAGTATATGAGTTTAATCTTTCATAAACGTTTATTCGTTTCCATCATTACAGGAAGCAGAGATCCGCTATCTCCACGTGGTCAGTGACATCCGGTTCCGATTCGCTAAAACTCTCATATCCAGTCGGGTGGTCAACCCGTCCTCGGCTGACCAAAACATCGCCTTCAACGTTACTCTGCCTAACACAGCCTTCATTACAGACTTCAAATTGTAAGATTTATTCTCTTAATCAAGTCATATCTTTAGTGGCTTCTAGGACTATCTTATCTAAATACGTAATACTTGATCACGTTTCTCCACATTTGTATATAAGGTCGTAATGCTAAACAATATTTCTGTTTTCTGCTCGATAACATCTCACCTACAAATAAGTAAAAAGTTCATTTTAACGTCATGTTAAACATGGGGATAAATTGGGCAATGGTATCATAAAGTTGTTGTCACGGTTTAACAAGGTGTCCTTAAGATGATGGAATGATGAAAGGAATTCATTTAACCTAGCTCAGCTAATTTCCTAATGGCGTGCAAAATATTATCTATTCGCTTCAAATCTATTTATTAAAATCCTTCTTGCAACAATTAGTAATGTTAGTCGTTAATGGTCACCTACTGTATATAGTTTCAGCGAACTGCGCAAAAGATCTTACTATGGGAAGGTGCAGGAACGGGAATATGCACAGCGACGGTATCAACATCAGGTGGAGGCGGGCAAACCGACGGCGATCATTGACAAAGTGTAAGACTGTTTTCTTTTTATCATTAAACAATAAACTTAACTGATATCGAGACGGGCAAACCGACGTTACAGAGCCGTGTACCCGCGGTGAACGTTACAAACCAATACCCGTAATGAATGATACGTTCCTGAACGTTACAAGGCAATACCCGTGATGAATGATACGTTACTGAACGTTACAAGGCAATACCCGTGATGAGTAATATGTTACTGAGAGTTATAAGGCAATACCCGTGATGAGTAATATGTTACTGAGAGTTACAAGACAATACCCGTGATGAGTAATATGTTACTGAGAGTTACAAGGCAATACCCGTGATGAGTAATATGTTACTGAGAGTTACAAGGCAATACCCGTGATGAGTAATATGTTACTGAGAGTTACAAGGCAATACCCGTGATGAGTAATATGTTACTGAGAGTTATAAGGCAATACCCGTGATGAGTAATATGTTACTGAGAGTTACAAGGCAATACCCGTGATGAGTAATATGTTACTGAGAGTTATAAGGCAATACCCGTGATGAATAATATGTTACTGAGAGTTACAAGGCAATACCCGTGATGAGTAATATGTTACTGAGAGTTACAAGGCAATACCCGTCATGAATAATATGTTACTGAGAGTTACAAGGCAAAACCCGTGATGAATGATATGTTACTGAGAGTTACAAGGCAAAACCCGTGATGAATGATATGTTACTGAGAGTTACAAGGCAATACCCGTAATGAATGATACGTTACTGAACGTTACAAGGCAATTCCCGTAATGAATGATACGTTACAAACCAATACCCGTAATGAATGATACGTTACTGAACGTTACAAGGCAATACCCGTAATGAATGATACGTTACAAACCAATACCCGTAATGAATGATACGTTACTGAACGTTACAAGGCAATACCCGTGATGAATAATATGTTACTGAGAGTTACAAGGCAAAACCCGTGATGAATGATATGTTACTGAGAGTTACAAGGCAAAACCCGTGATGAATGATATGTTACTGAACGTTACAAGGCAATACCCGTCATGAATAATATGTTACTTAGGAGATAAACCTACTGTGTTTTTAACTTTTTGTGAGTCTAACGTAGATTCGATACCGATTTTTATCATTCGGAGCCGAACGCGTTAGCGTGGGTTTTTTTAATTTCAAATGTTTTAATACATTTTAAATAACGTTTTTCGAATGAAAAATATTTAACGGACAGCGAATTCGAACTCGCGTCCTATCGCTTGCGTGTAACACTCACTTCCGCCCGGTTGCAAATTGCGACTCACATACCTAAACTGAATGTTCGGCAGCTAATTCTAAAATCCCCTACAAAAGTCACATTATGGAACAGTGAAGATTGACGTTCGAGAAATGAAATATGTGACTCGACCTGCCTTGGTTACCTGTGAGTATTTATAAAGTGTTTGCTCGGCAGTTTTCTACTTATAATACATTTTGTCGCACTGTGCGTTGCACAATGTTTGTTTTGTCATTTCTCAAATTAATGTAGATTTATTAAATTTATTATTTATTAAATGAAGCATGTATATTTACATGAAGCTGTTACGGTTATTACAGGCGTTCGAAATGTTAACGCTTGTGAAGTCATTTTCAAAAGAAGTTCCGTCACTTGACCTCTGCAATTTGCATCTTTATCCGTATATGACCCCAACGGATACATACATCGAGATCACCATCCATTGTATGATAAAAGGCAATACCCGTGCAGAATAATGTGTTACTGGACGTTACAAAGCAATACCCGTAAGGAACGATACGTTACTGAACGTTTCAAAGCCGAATACCCGCAGTGAATAATACGTTTACTGAACGCAGGGTAGTTCGACTCGTTTTTGTATTTATGTTATCGAACCACAACCTTAGTTTCATTTCAGTAAGCCCAAAGATTACCTCAACTGAACAAGCAAACCAAAGTGCACAGTTTAAAGATGACACACAGGTTATCTTTTAAAGTTTATTTGTGAAACGACACCGCAGAGTCACATAAGAATCCTTAGAGTATTCCATCTATAAATGTCATCAACATCTCTACTCTGTTTCGATTCATCTACCCTATGTGGATGTGTAAACCTTTCGTAAATTAATGTATTAGCTTAACTATCTCTAGTTACGAAGTATTACGTAACATCCAACGTTACGATTTAAGAAAAATATACCACCGCCAAAGGGATACACAGTTTTATCTATCAGTTTTAAAGAAACCAACATCTTCTACGTCCGAGTCAACATCAACAGCGGAGACAAGATCACCTTGAACTTGACCTACGAAGAGGTTCTACAGAGGCGTAATGGTCGCTATAGCCATGACCTTTACATACTTCCGGATCAACCAGTTGCCAATCTGAAGATAGATGTCGCAATACACGAATCACGTAGAATAACGTCTGTCAGTACTCCCCTGACCACCGGAAATGCCTTGACTGATTTGGATCTTTCACGTAAGGCTTATTCCCCATTCATTTATTTAAGACGGGTTGGCGTGCTTTATCGTAGATTAATCCATGGTCATGACGTCACTCTATTGTGTCATCTGTTGATTATTATTTAGGAATCTACTGGTCATTGTCTGTCCCAGTCAGGAGGGGTGTTAGGTTTAGACATTTTCAGTAGTGGCTAATCGAGTACACTTTTCGAGACTAATGTATTTTGTCTTTGTGTATCTGAATAGGATCTAAAAATATCTCTCAACTAGACAAATTAACTTTTGTAATGCATGAACCTGGATTCGAACATGCAACCCTTCGCTTGGTAGTCAGCGCTCCTAACAATTAGGCCACAAGAAACTGTTAGAAACCTTAGGATTGTTTGTCCCGCGTTCTATTCAAGTCTTGTAACGCACGCGGAAGGCATGGAAAAGCAGAGTTTTGCGCTGCACGTGCGTGGAAGAATCCATTTCATGAGGGTCGCAGCTACTTGTTCCATATCCGATTTGCAAAATAATTGATTTTGGTGTCCCAGAATTGAAATTTATTGTTTCAAATGTAAAATAATCACATATGCATGTTTCGTGAAGTCATATATGGATTAAGATGGAGAATGTATTCGAAGCAGTGGATTCGTTTTTAACGAATCCACAGCTCCTCATGCATTCTCCGTTACATAAAACATAGCAGGGAGCATAAACCACGAATGGCACAGCAAACAATTACTCGCTTTTATATTAAAAAAAACAACAAACCTTTGAGATATTATGCTGGTAAGCGAAATCACGAGCATGTTTTATTGTCTTTTAAAGCATAATGTCGGTCCCATTGGCCGCCTATGTTTTATTGCCGTGGGTATCTTATATTTCTGTGATGACTTTAAGTGACGTTGATTCAATTGGCAGACAGACCATCTTAGTTTCGTACAACTCTTATAATCACTCTGTCACATAGTTTAATTAAGGAGTGTTGCATTCTGATATCTGCAGAGGATGGCAGCATGGTGACAGTACAGAAACCAAGCCCAAACACTGCCTATATCCGATTCAAACCCACTCTTGAGCAACAGCTATATCGCTGGGCTGAAGGATTATCAGGGCGCTTCTCGGTCGTGTATGATGTGGAACGAGGATTTGACGGGGGCGACATCTTAGTAAGGCGTCGATGATTTCTCATTTCTCTTGGATGATTTTATTGTTTTCGGTGAATATCAAACTAAGTTTTTCAAATGTTAAAGGACCTGTCAAGAGGATATAATTCATGTAGATATGAACAGCGTAAGTCTTGATTAACGCCTCTGTAACTAATAGCCTGGTATCTGATCATGAAGGCATCTATATATGAATTATCTCAGTACATATGATGGTCAATTTCATTTCAATTTTCTTGATATATTTCAGCTATTTACGTTTTATTTCCTCGTGTGTCCTGTTGAAATTACCAAATTCCTGTCACAACCACGGGGGTTAATGCGCAATTAACGAGCTTTCAGTAGGTTTACTAACCTTCTGGCGTGATTGACAGTGATAACATCATATGATCATTTATCATATGTTGACAATTCTGCATCTTATATTTAATGCCCGTACGACATCTGAATACTTTGAAAATGTTTATAGAATAGATGGTAACAACTTCTTAAATTCATTTCGTCGTGATATATAATCTCATTACCTTCCACGATATATTCTGGTAACTCACCCACGATGTATTAGTAAGTCATTGATGATTTACATGCATGGTAAAGGCAATACGTGTGTAGGCTTTTGTGAACATTTTCAGTGGCCTTGACTGTTTTTGTTAAGCGTTTATCATCTACTGCCTTCATTTATAAATATCTGTATCAACACTTTCCAGGTATCAAATGGCTTTTTTGTCCACTTCTTCGCACCGGAAGTTCCAAACCCAATGCCGAAGGACGTTTTGTTCATCCTTGACACGAGTACCTCCATGTTCCGAGACAAACTTGACCAGGTCAAGATCGCCATGAAGGTCATCCTCAATGACCTGGGGTCAGAGGACAGGTTCAACATCATCTCGTTCGGATCTCGCTCCGACCTCTGGCAAAAGGAAATGGCGGAGGCGAAACTGACCACAAATATCCAGAAGGCTTTGGACCATCTTGATGGTCTCAAGGCTTTAGGATGTAGGTCCCTTTCCTAAATATAGTCAAGCATTTTCAATATAATGTTGACCTACTTTGTTTTCCTTTTTCGAAACAGTGCGTTAATGGCGTTACAAATATATCAAACATTTAACATAAAAAAATACCAAAAGCTTCTGTTTTGGAGGCAGAATGTCTAGTGAGCTTAAGCACGTTGCAAATGCTGTCGATACGATCTTACTGCTTCATCAAACGATGACAGCGAGCGCTTATAATCGCTCATTGATTGCTCAATGTAGCGCATTCTCTCTTGAACGACACGGTGTGATTCCTCGAGGTTTGCTACATAGCGCTTCATTGAGCAAGAGAGGTTTATGTAGCGCTCGATGAGCGATTATATGAGCGCTTAATAATCGCAGCCCTGGTTAAAAGTGAAGGGAGTTCGTGATTTAATCAGTGATAGCCATTTGACAAACTTATTCTCGTCGTACTGACTTTCCATAACTTAAGTTACATGATCCATTGTGTTGTTGGGGATCAAACGTTCCAAACGTTATAAATGGTGTTAGTACCGCCTGTTATCGAAAACTACCATATTGATGATGGTGGACTGAGTAGTGATTTCTGATCGAAAACCGGACAATAAGTCGCGATTGACGCGCGCCAATGAGTCAAACCTAAATTTGGAATCTTATTTATAACAGACAAAATGCCAAATTTGAGTTGAAAACGTTGAAGAGATCATATCCCTACTGTGCATGTAAATGGGACGTGCATTTTCGGTTTCTAAACATGCAGAATGATGTTTACTCGATTTTAGTTGGAAATTAGTAATTATGATATATTTTGCGATTGGGGATGAATATGCAAACTGAGTGAATTTCTTTGTATTGTAAACAGCAAATATGGTGTGTTGAAACGTATTAAAGCCAAATAAATGAAAGTGTATGCAGTGCAATGTATGCACCTTTAGTTTAGTGTTCCTGTGGTTATCATATATCACTGAGAGAGGGTTTTTAATCTAAGGCCAAGGGCTTACTTTTACAACGATCCTAAAGTTAGGATGATGCTACCTCGGCGTTATTACTATAAGGATAAGGCATAATACCGAGGATATGGTAAGGTTGTGGACCCTGATAGGAAGGAAAAACCCGAGGATGCGGCTATCAGGGACTACAACCTTACCATATCCGAGGTAGAATGGCTTATCTATATTATCAAGTATAAAAGACGCTTTCTTATCCCGTTTTCGAAAACCCCGGAATCTATTGAGTCGTTCGTAAAATCCTTGTTCACTGTCTCAATCCCAGTACGGCAAAGATTTCTAGGTAAGGTTCTTCTTGACCGTTGTCTTTCGTGTGCCTTCGTGGCGCAGCAATCTAGGGCGTTGGATTATGAAAGACTGGTCTTACTGGGTACGGTTTCGAGACGCACTTTCGTCAAAACATTTGCGTTTCATAATGTGCTATATTTAAGAAATTTTTCAAGATAGTTTCTTCAGTTCTTTACTTTCAAGCCGTCATCTTATCAATTATATCAGGGTTTATAATCATTATAATTCCTTCAAACAGGGTTTACAACTGTCTGTGTAAACCCTCCTGGAGGGAATTACAATGTTACCTCGTACCGGGTGATGCGGTTTAGAAAGGTCGTTTGAAGTATCACGTTATATGGCCGGTAGGTTGATAATACGGTCTAAGGTATTCTAATGGAAGGTTCAGATTGTCGAAGCACTCTGAGCACTATTAAATATCGTCGTAAATGCAAATGTCCGATCCAGTGTGACATTTAAGATATCTGATTCATCATCCACTAAGCATCTATCTTTAATGTAGATTCTCGTTTCAGGGACAAATGTGATGCGGTCTATAGAGAAAGGGTTTCTGTATCTGAACAAGCACTCACGGTCACCCGGAGGCTCGCTTGTCATCTTCCTGACTGACGGACGTGCAACTGCAGGAGAAACTAACAAGCTCGCTCTTCTCAAGGTACAGCAACGTTTTACGCAAAGACCTCTGTTCGTAAAGACCAGTTCACACTGTACGATTTGTAGTTACAATCTGATGTATAGTCGTGATTTGTATTTACACCAGTTGATGTCAGTACGATTAATCTGTTCTCACAAAACGTTTTGATATATTGGTATTCGTATTTTACCTGTATGACCCGTAGCAAGTTGAGTTTGGGTTTAACGCCTCTATCATAGTTTCACTAATAAACTACCGGGCAAAAGAAAGTTTTCACCTAAGTTTATTTCGATTAATTCAATATTTTAAAAGAAATCAGATGTATTTGACTATGACACGATACAATAATACTTATCTGCAGTAGTTTGAATGACGTTGTTGGTGACTGAGGTTAAATTTTAGTTCAAATATCTTTTTGTAATGAAGACAGGGTTAAGAATGAAATGTTCACCATCATGACCCCTGCCCTGTTTAAAATGTTTTAAATGTGTGCAGAATCAGGCACATTTATTTATTTTCAAATAGGATATGTCTTATATGTCGATGAACAGTTGTGTATCATCAACAATAATTTAAAAACAAAATTAAACTTAAAATTTCATTTTTAAAAAAATAATTAAAAAACATGTAGAAGTATTCTTTGACTGCTAACTAAACACCTGTACTTATCAGTTTTGGATTATGACATCGAAAACTTGAGATATTTGCAATTGAAAATCATACATATGATAAAATCAACTGAGGTGAGTACTTTCTTTTGCCCGGTAGTTTATCTTTTGGGAAAGTAATATTGCAGAACCCGCAATACCTGTATATCCTATGACGGATTGAACGTCCTCGATTTGCTTTTTAGTAAAATGTTATGACTTTCAGACAGTGAAGAAATCCAATTTCAAAAACATCCCTTTGTACACGCTGGCGTTTGGAAAAGACGCCGACTGGGACTTAATGAAGAAGTTGGCAGTTCAGAACGCCGGACTCGGCAAGAGGATCTATAACGACGGTAATGCTGCCAAGCAGATTGAAGACTTCTACAACGTTGTATCAACCACAATGCTCCATGGTGTCAGATTCAACTACTCCAACGCTCTGGAAAGCTCCACTGCTCTGAAGTTTCCTGTATATCGCGATGGATCGGAAATAATCGTGACAGGCAAGCTGAACATCCTGAACGAACTGGATCCTATGGAAACGATCGTATTGGCATCGTCGTATGCTGGTGGTGTTACCCTCAAAGAAGACAACGTCGTCGTTGATCTTGAAGAAGAATTTGAGGATATGACGTCACTGTATAGTGACCTTGACCTTGAGGGAATGACTGCCCGGATGTACGCCTATCTCTACGTCAAAGAGCTCTTGAAGAAGATGGTTGGAGAGACAGATGATACGAAGAGAGACAACCTGGAACAGAAGGCACTCGAATTGTCTCTCAAGGTAAGAGGAGATATTTAAATACTTTCCAACGTAAACCAGTAAAACCTCCAAAACAAAAAGTGCGGCGATGATCTGAGAAACCCATGACCCACGACAGGTTTTCCCATTAAATTTATTAAATATTTGTTTATGAACAATCCGGTATTTTTGATACAATTATTAATGAAACTTAGCTAAAGTATTAATGTATGGATATTCTATCATGACATATATTTTATCATTACTAACTTGTAAAATTAGTATATGCAGCGTTTGTTTTTATCATTTCAAGTTATACTAAATAAATATTGGACCCCTCCGATTAGCCCTTGAATGAAACTGTTAAATATAATCGTAATATGGAAACAACGAAATGTTGAAATTACTTACTTGCACAGAATGTTGCAAAATGAATGTTTAATTACCGTTTTTTATTAATTACAGACAATTAATGACGTAAATATATAACAAATATACTAAACAAAAATCGTATGTGTGACGACATGATGAGCAAGAAAGGGTCTCATTGTTCATATGCATGTCCGTATCTTATACTGAGGTTTTTATTAACGCTCCAGTACAAGTTTGTGACGAGACTGACGTCCATGCTAATAGAGGAGTCGAACCAGTACGACTACAATGAGGACGACGATATCAACACACCAAACGAACCAGTGCTCACTACTCCAGCGCCCTGTGGGTTAATTCTTTTTTCTTTCAAAGTTTAGTTCTGTAAAATGTTACGTAAACAACCATCACATATAGTATAATGCCAAAGCATTGTTCTAAAAATTATTTAATATCTACCACGCATTATATGTTTTATCTCTACTGTATTGAAAGGTCTGAAATATTGTCAAAATAGTTCATTTTTGTATAATACCCATGTGTTATTCAAAACGATTACTGAATATACATCATGTTTAATATATCTCTATTGGATTGAAGGGTCTGAAATATTGTCAAAATAGTTTATCTTAAAGTTTAGAATAACGGCTTGATACTAACACCTCCATTCTTATCACTTCGTACTTAAAGGTATAATATTTGCACTTTTTGAATCTATAACTACATACTTTCGAGGGTGATCATTTTATAAGTTGTTTTCTTGACTAACTTATTTTGTTCATGTTATTAATAAAAGTAAGGCGTTAAGCGGTATAATTGGTTCTCTCTAGTGACGTCATGCTCAATTATTGTTTGACGTCACAGACGAAGGAATGCTGGAATTCGTGCGACGACAATGGTTGCTATAGAAGATTAATATGCGCACATGTGTACAGATGATGTGTATGGCACTTGTTGTGTTCCATATGGGTAATGATAGTCAGAACATTTTATATCTATGAAAGAGTTGCGTTGTGGTTAGGATGCTGTCCACTCAAGTTTGTAAACTGGGTCTCACTCATACTGTGTCCCTGGGCAAGGCACTTCATCCACATTGCACTCAGTTCACCCAGTTGTTTAAATTGGTACCTGAACAACGGCAGTACGGACCTATATGGTCGCGCGGAGCACTTGGTAGCGGCACGGAAAGTGCAATTCCTTCAGATTTATAATGTACCGCCAGTAAGCAGCATTTGTGCTGAATATTAGGCGTTTAAATTGGCATTATTATTATTGATTTCTATAAATCTTCCTTTTTTGTCATTGACTCCAGACTACACCCGGCCACCACGCAGATACTACGGAGGAGGAGGAGGATACAGTAGAGGGGGAGGTAGTGATATTAGCTTTCTAGCTATAGAATTGTGAATCAGAAACGCTACGTTTGTGTTCAACACACCTGAAAATGTACCCGAAACATCTCAAAGTAAAGGTTAAAACAATCCTCCGAAGGTTTTGTTGAATTATGAACATTAATAACCAGATAAAAACCTGTCTATTAACCCTAATTCACACGAACTCTATTTAACTCGCCTCGCTTTCACAGTGTCCTGGACATCACCAGATAAAACCTGTACATTAACCCTAATTCACACGAACTCTATTTAACTCGCCTCGCTTTCACAGTGTCCTGGACATCACCAGATAAAACATGTACACGAACCCTAATTCACACGAACTCTATTTAACTCGCCTCGCTTTCACAGTGTCCTGGACATCAGCTTTCAATTTCCAACGACACGACGGAACAATGGCAGAGAACGTAATCATCGAGGGGCAA
Organism: Gibbula magus; assembly: GCA_936450465.1. Lineage (NCBI taxonomy): Eukaryota > Metazoa > Mollusca > Gastropoda > Trochida > Trochidae > Gibbula > Gibbula magus. The sequence goes on along the minus strand of OW388296.1, from coordinate 55,215,051 downwards.
AAGAAACGATACAAAATTTCAAACACAAAGAGTCAAACACGAAATATCTCTGCCGAATAAATTCGATTTTGAATGTCTGTGACTGTGAAATATCTCGTAAAGAGATGTATTAAATGTCATTCATGAGAGTACGACACTTAAAATTGTATACCAGTTCAAACGCACATTGGGTGCTGAAATTGCTATTTTAAAGCGATTATTGGACATTGGTTTTTAAGTTAAAAGAAAAAATATTGAAATTATGTTAGTAGAAGATGTTGTCAGAATAATTTACCTTCTTGGATATCCATCTGTTGACGCATGAAATTGCTATTTAAAAGGTTTGATTGGACATAAGGTTTTCATTTAAAAAACAAAATATGGAAATTATGTAAGTAGAAGATGTTATTTACCTTCTTGCACATCAATTTGTTGACGTATCATTAAAGTAGTACCTAATAAATAAAAAAAACAAGCCAAAAGTCCTTTCTGACTCTTCTATTTCGCCTAGGTGAGGAGATTTGAAAACAACGATTTCTGAAAACGTGTATTTCTCAGAAACATGAACAGGTAATGTTTTTAATTTCAAATTCAGTTTAGTTGGCTTCTGAAGACATGATGTAACTCTCTATCAGTCGTGTGGAACATCTTGTAATGTATGGTATCGTTTATTTTGCCCCTGGGTGTAGAGTAAATCGCAGCAACATTGTACATATTGGTTAACATGACACAGAAACGCGGAGAATTGGTTTCACGAGAAGGTGACAGCATGTAGAGAGTGAGGCGAGGTTTGTGTATGTTTGTCTTTAGTCAAAAGTTGTATTCATTATGTAGGCTACCTTTACGATGCTATGTAGACATGTTGATATAACAGTAATTTATTTTGTAATCAGGAGGAGGCGACCCACACTTCATAGTGTACATGGAGGGACTCAGGTACCCTATCTGCTTCGACGTGGACGGCGAAGACAACACCATCTATCAGTTCGTGAGTGACCCACAAACAGGTTAGTCTGTGTGGAGGTCCACCATCAGGTTTATAGGGAAGACATTATTATACGACACCTCTGGGTCAAGAGAGTATTTTCTTGCTTTTTTCAAATGTTGAATACTCATATTTTATAATGTGTTATTCATGTTATAATGAATACTTTAAAAGGGTTTCTTTCATGATAATTAATTATAAGATGGTTGGTTTTATCTGGTACTATCGTGAATAGTTCATTATTATAATTAAGCGTCAGACACTTAGAAACAGAAGGTTCTATCTCCACTTTTCCAAGTTTTGAGTTATCGCTGTTTGAAAGTTTGGTACCCAAGCTTTCTTGTTTTATATGTGATATTGAACAGTCGTCAACCAATCATTCACAGAAATCAACTTTATTACAAGAAAATCCTCTTGCATGGTTTTTATCCTTAATTGTTATTGAGCTGTGTTTGTTAGAAAAGTGAGTGCACACCAAAAAACGCAAATTTTGATTTGGAACCGTAAGGTTCTATGTCCAATTCTATGCCAAATAACATTATCATACCAAATTATTTTAAAATTATTCATGTAATACTTTGTCTTAATGGTTGCTAATCATTTGTTAAATGTAATATCATAGAAATATGTAATATTCATTTGAATAATGAAAATAACAAACATTAACGATAAAAATTCTAAATTTTAATAAGAACCTTTTTCTTCAACAGTGACAACAATTCGAATTGTTTGGTTGAATATTCAAATGTATTTCATCATCATTAATTGAAACAGATACTTTACCATGTCATAAATTAAAAAATGATCAGCGCAATACAAATGTTCCCCATGTTCAAATAAAGTATGTCTGGATAGTCTAAAAACAGTTATTGTTTCCTTTGAAGTAAAAATCATCATTACCATCACAGTAATTTCCATCACAAAATTGTCAATATCAACCAATCTTATGTAACGGTACAATTCTATGGTAATGACTTAATTTTGGCATAACTATCACATTCAGATATAACCATCACTGCTAGTCCATGACGCTTGATAAAATGATGTAATTATTGCGTATTGTTTAAAGGAGTTCAACACATCTTGCTTCTGTACATTCTCAGATGTCAGATGGAGAAGTGCATAACCTTGTAGCTTCTGTGTCCATTTTCAGTAACAGTGTCATACATTATTTTGGAATTTTCAATACACCTATAGGAATAGGATCATTAAATCATTTTATTATGACTAATCAAAATACACTTTATTTTATGATGAAACAATTTTTTGGTACAATTTATTTAAAGTGAAAAATGCTATTTAAGTAGAACTCTGTCAAGCTTTGGAGTTTGCTCCCTTTGGTAAAAAAATGTGACAATATCTTAGTTTTTAGCTCATCAGGCCTGAAAGGCCTGCATGGCATGGCGTCCGTCCGTCCGTCTGTAAACCTTTCACTTTTTCGACTTCTTCCCCAGAAGCAATAACCCCAGAGAGCTGAAATGTGCAGACTCCTTGGCCAATTGGGATTCCAAATTGTAGATTTTGTGACCCTGTGACCCTGCATAGGGGTCATTCTAAATTGTGTATATAAGTTATGCACTTACACTGGAAAATGTTGGTGACCATGGACATTACAAGGTCATGTCAAGTGATTGTGCTTTATCTGGAGAAAAATGTCAGTCTTCAACATCAAACAATACAAAACCTGATGAGCTACAGAGCCCATGGCTCTATTTTAAAAACTATTATTAAAAACAGAATGGTGACCTACCTTTTTTCTTTCATTAATATATTAAATTCTATGGTTCTGTAAATGTGTGGGTCACTGTAGTGGGTTTTGAATTTACAAACCTCTTTTAAGACTTCCTAAAAATATTGCGAAACTTTCTTCATACGCACAACCTTTTTTTTTAAAACAATGTTAATCAACATGGAAGAACCTTTTGTTTCATTGATACTGTCTTCATATTTCCTACTTTAAATTTAGATAAAAATAAGAAACAAATATTGCATATTTTGAAAATTTATAATTGTGTAAGAAAGAGAAGAAAAGTATGAAAATTATGGGATCCCCATCAGCTTGCGGTGCCACCTACAATACAACCTACAATTAAAGTCTTAAAAGCTATCGGGTTACACAAATAAATAGACTTGCTACGCGCCAGAATTTGATATTGGAATATTAGTTTGTATTAGCCTGAAATAGTAACCTTAAACTTTTTGGAATCACAGTGTTCTATCTCCATTTATTTTTTGAAAATGCTAGTTTATGCCTAATAAATACTTTAATTCCATGAAAGAAACGAATTTGTAAATATAAATGTTATACAAATGTTTAGGTAAGTTTCTGTTACTGTATTACACTTGTATTTGGTAAAAATATCATCTATATATCCATGTGTCTTGGAACCATAGGGTTCTATCTCCAGGTCACATGATTTTGTTCAGTGCTGTGATTGGATTTGGACATAGAACCTTTTGGTTCTGAGTAACATTTTAGTTTTTGGACATAGAACCATATAATTTTATTTAAAAAGTGCTTTAGGTTAAAGATATGGACTTACAATTATATTTAATCGTGCAGAAAGACTTATAATTAACAAAAAAAGGAAAACCTCAATTTTCACGAAAAGTGGACATAGAACCTTCTGTTTCTCAGGCGACGACCTCATTTCAAATAACAGGTATTATATAACCCTTATTGGATATAAAACTACTTTCGAATTTTCAATATCAGATCTAACAGTGAACATGCGAATCGGAAAAGGAAAAAAACACAACCATTACGGCGGATACCGGAAGTACATGATCGAGTTCGCCATATTGTATGACGAGCTAAACATCTTGGTAACCAGGGCCAACATCGTAGTCCAGGGAGTGACCTACCTATGGAATCAGACATTCAATGGAACGGTTCCCGGGGGTCGAATCTACATCGCTTACAACAACTCTCACCTCAGCCGTTTCTCAGTGGTGTTCGACAATACGATGCAAATTGACGTCACAAATCACGTGCATAAAGCTGAGGATCCCTTGGGTGGAAACTTCCTCAACATAGAACTCGGCAATTCTCAGCTTCTGTCTGGAGAAACGGATGGGATCTTAGGTAAGGATATAGGTAGAATTCCTTTTGTTAACCACTCATGCGCGCTGATTAGCTGGTACAGTAAACTGACTAAATGCAGCAATAGTTTAAAGCTAATGTGTAGTTCTGGTAGTTTAAAGTGATTTTTAATATTGCAAAACATCACCATACATGTTTTACTGTATGAGTAATAGGTATCCGAACAATATTTAAAAAAATATTTGAGCGATATATCAACAACTTTACAATATTTTCTCAGCCAAACTAGATCCTGTTGCACAAAGCTGTAAGACAGCCTTAACTTTCTAAGGTAGCCTTAGTTCAATGATGAAAAATTGCACTAAGGTTAACCTTAGTGTTAAGGTTGTTTTATGCAATGTCCGACTCCCTGTTGAATAACATATAACAAACCGTTACTTTGAAACAGCATCATAAGATAAGACAAATGACCCTCTCTCTATTCAGGTCAGTTTATCCACAAGAAGATAAGCCTTGGCGCCACTAAGTCCAGGAACGGTCATCTCATCGGACACTTAAGAAGTCACACCGGTCTTGACCTCAAACATGGCCGCGCCCGCCTCATCCACAGGAAGGATCCGGTTTGGAGGAACAGCGTGTCCTGCTGGATGTTGCGGGAAATGGGGGCGCAACTTTTCGATGGCCCATTTTCTTACTACAGCGTTCAAGATATGAACCAAAAGATTCTGCTTTAACCATTCCAAGTGTTAATGTTTGATTTTATATCGTTTCTTTTGAAACAAAGGGATTTGTTTTGTTAAAGGGACTGTAGCACGTTTTTTAATGGAAATAACGGGTCTCTTAAAATGAAAAAAAAAGTGTTATCATTTGCCAAAAAATCATCCTCCTTAATTATTAAAAAGAATGAGTTGTATTTTTCCTTAGTTAATAACGAATGTTATTGTTCGGCAAAGCAACGGTGATCCATTTCCAATACTCGAATTATTAAAAGGTGTCCACACTTTAATGGATCCTAGCAGTGTGACACTGTTTTTCTACGACTACGGATAATCGGGTCATTTTATTGGCTGTTTTTCCTCTAAATTGAAAATTTTATAATACTGCATAAACATTCATTATAAATGGCAAATTTGAATACATAAAAGGCGCATACAACTTGCTACAGTGCCTTTAAATCTTACTTATGTATCTTCAGCTTCAATGATAATAACTGCTTGTCTGCTTGTATTCTATTATTAATACTATATGTACACAAACAAATTTTCGATTTCATATACTGCTGCTTTGAAATATATTTGTCCTCATTAAAATGCCATATGAATCAAGTAATTATCTGTTATCATGTTTAATATCGCTTCTTGGAATGTTTAAAAAAAATGTATTACTCAACCAAGGTGAGATCACTCATTTGATAACAATCAGTTGGTTATTACACACATGTGTGATACCACCGCGTGCTGCCGTAACGTCACAATCGGCGTGTGACGTCACAGTCATATTTGGTTGACGTCACAATGTTAGCCACGCGACTGCAATAGCGGATGACCTTTTTGCAAGTGAGCGTCACTAAACACGATTTTCTTGCAATTCAGCGCTATTAACATCATTGAGTAATAAAAAAATACTAAACTCGGTCCCGTTTGATAATATGTTTATGAAACTCGTGAATGGTATCGGTATTTAGCTCGCTTTCGCTCGTTAAATACCGAACCATTCATTCGTTTCATAAACATGTTATCAAACCGGACATCGTCTAGTATTTATACTTAATTAACTCCATTTCAAAGTGGTTGAAATATATCACGGTATAAATCCCATACAGCGCAAACCGGATATAGTTCGCTGTACGCTCGTTCATTGGTTCATAGCTATGTTGACACGGGTTTGCTTTTTCTCGTTTCCTAATTGTGTGAGTATACTTCACGCACACAAATTTGCAAAATACTTCTTCTTATACTTATACACAAGAATTCACTGCGATATTCAATAATGACCCTCTGAAAACTTTCTCATATCTAAAACGCATTGCCGATCTTGCTCCTCCGCTAAGCGCACCACATATAATGTCGAAATGCTCTCATATTATGTACTGTGTGGATACAACCTGATAATATATAAAATATATGATTATTAAACTTACAGATGGTCTTTAACATAGTTAATATAGAGCATTAGTTTTTTGACACGAGGGCAAAACGTCACCCACCTATGTGCCATTACCATACAGTTTGATAGCCGTCAATACAGTTGGTTTATAGCACTTCCAACAGAAATCACTGTGTGGTTTATAGTTCCAGTATGTAAGTGCATGGTTGCTTTTTCGATTATAAATAGACACTCTTACTTAAATATTTTGGGTTATTTTGTTACAGGTGCATCCATTGTTTCATATGGTTTTTTTTATTAAGTTACTAATTTACAATTAAAATGCAGAAAAATTATTATACATGTGCAGTAACCGAAACTACACGTCCGATTTCCATGCTAGGTAGTTATATCACTTATTTAACATTAGCAACCCAAATTTGTCTTTTTATCTGTTGTAAATAAGTTTCCAAAATTATGTTTGACTGTTTGATATGCGTCAGTCGCGGTGCATTGTCCGTGTCGAGCAGAAATCACTACTTTTACAATTACATCGTCAGTTTGCTGACTCGACCAACATAAAAATGTAAATTTTCCGCAACAGTCAGTACTTCTCGATAGAATAACGTCATTATTAACGTTTGGTATATGTGACCTTGAATTCAATTCCGTCTGCTGCTATTGTGACTTTCAAACAGGGAATGAGAAAGTCTCTTTCACACAAATGATTTCAAAATCATCATTGACCATTGGCCTTCTAGAACAGTGGTTAGGTTCTGAAGGGAGTAACCTCTGTGGGAAGAGAATGACGAATCAGAGACTTTCCCGACAATTGTGATCTCTTTGTGAACTGAAATGTTCAAGACTGGTCATTTTCAATGCATTCCCATTGGACAATATTACTTACATACTGTTTTCCAAAGTCGTATATTGGTTTTCGCTCCACAATTGCAACACCGTCCAGATGACATATAGTGATGTTACTAAACGTTTTTGGAGACTTGGTTGTTTTTTTAAAATCATCTCTGGCACGAAAAATAACTGCAGGAAACTTCCAAAGGTGAATGTACGTTCCAACTGATTTTCAAATAAACTTTCTATTAATTCTTTGAATTCTGTATGTAAATATATATAAAAATAATCAAAGAGTTGCGATGAATTATACGGTTTATCTGCCCCGTGTTAATTATTTTGATAAACCCCGAGCTTTAGCGTGGAGTTTGACACAATAATTCACGAGGGAAAATAATTCGTAATTTCGAGCACCGAGTTGGAGATCATTTTAATGCCTAAAAATCGACTCAAGTTCACGACCTTATGGATTAGACTGTAAAATACAAATTGTACTCCTACCCCATTCATAAACTTCTCACACCTTCAAGATGCGGGCATCTAAAATATAAACATAAATGCTACTTCCGCTTTTTTTTCAGTAAGATTATTATGTAATTGAAATGAAATGAATCTTAAGTAATATGAATAAAAACTTGTTTATATTGTAAACATTGTCGCAGAATGAGAAACATATTAGCAAATAGTGAACCGGCAATCGAGCAGTTGCAAAATAGGAATGTAATTACGTCATAATAAACGACGTCACAAATTAATGAAGTTACGACAGTCACGATGAACTCGTGCATGCCGCTTCCCCCAGAAAAATTTAGTACTGTAAATACAGTCTCGGAAACAAGGATTGAACATGGTTATCTATTTATTATGTATTTCTGACTTATGACTTAAAATAGATATGATCAGAATTGATCATCTATGTGATTGACCTAAGATAGTACAATTAAGCAATGGGTGTAAAATACGTCCGTCAACCAATGAAAGTGCAAGTTATACTTAGAAAAAACTGTAATTCCCAAGACCATTATGACAACTTTAATTCCCGTCATATCGTTGCCCAGAACATTGATATAACTCGTCATGATGTGTGATATCTCTTGAACATATGCTGGGACAACATATTAACACGTTAAACGTTGGTTAATTTGTCAATAAAGACACATTTTAAACACAATCAGATTTCATGACGTTATTGAATTACGGGCTATATTCCATACCGCGATACACTACGCTTCGGCTATGAACCAGTACAGTGATGCTGCATTGTTGCTGCTAAAATCTTTGATATCTTCATATCTAGAAAACTTTGAAACTTCAAACTGTACACATACATGGTACAATCTATTAGGAATTCAATATTTAGATACATTTTGAGCAGTATGATTGTAGACGTGAATAAAATCGAAAACGCATGGGCTTGTCAAATTTGGCACGATACGTTCGTAATGAAAATAATGTGTTTTCATCAACATACAACTATTTCTCACGAGCTTAAACACTGTAGTTGTATGCATGTCACACATTGGTGAAGCGTAGCCTATTTGCATACCTTGTAATGCTGTATACTGACTTATAATCACCTATTTGATCCAACGAACAAAAACCACTTGACTTAGCTATGAACCGCTGAACGAGCGTACAGCGAACTATATCCGGTTCGCACTGTATGGGATTGTACACCGTGATATGCATAAAACTCAAAAACAGAGAAATGGATCGAAATGTGACATCATTGGTGTTGACATGTATCCAGTAGTCAAATTGGTTCATCAACTGGAAAAGTCCTAAATAAATAATATAATATTTATTTATTTCCTTTCGGTCTCAATTGCGTTGATTACTCCAAGGTGCACAATACCGCAGTATGTCTCAAACTCCTCGCAGTGATGTTACGTCTCGTTGTGTGCATCGAGCTCTCCTCATAGCAGTTCATAGTCGAACAGACAAGGTTCGGTATGTCTCATTGCTCATATGATTCTTAGATCTGTGATGCAGTGACCCGAGTTCTCACATGGTGGAAAAGACACAAATTGATAAAAACATGCGCACATTTGTTGAAAAATAAAAACAATGAGATTTGAAGCCATTTATCGGCGCTGCGAGTAGGGAAAATTTTGCTACGACCTAATAACATATTGTTTATTGGTTTTATGATACGTTATGCGTTACTATGTGATTATTCTTTCAGTGTATACATGTATGTTTTATAATTACAAAAAATTAAATTGGGTTAAATATAGCGTGTTTTCATTTCACAAATGCCAAGAAACCAAGATGGCGGATGCTGCCGATAGATCGGTGATAGAACTTTCCCTCATACGTGAGATAGAACCATAATTGTCGGCTTCTTCACATGCATGAGACCTTTCCTTGGTTTTCATTGAAAAAATATATAATATATTTGATATATTAAGCATTAGGGGGTGAATATGAAAGTCGAGTAATAAGATATAACCAAAACCAGCACCTACGTAATGCTACCTTGTTGAAAAATTCTTTATATTTTACGACCGCTTCGTCCAGGCTGTACGACTGTTCCTGGTTTACCAGAATCGTGTGTTGGCTTATGTTACAGTTAATATGTTAAATCAGGTAAATTGTAATTTTCAGGGATTATACGTATTCCCTTATAAAATCCATCACATATTGACTGGAAAACACCTTTACATCTTTACTTATTTATCCGCTTATTTGGGGTCGAAAAAATGTCTGGAAATGTTCCTATATTTTAACATTATCGACAGTCATAGGGCGTTTGATATTCAAGCAGGGTAACTAGGTGGGTTATCAATACGTCGAATGGCACGGTCGATATGGTCCCAAGCATGTTCAATGGAATCCATATCTGACCTGTAATCTGACCACGGTATTCAATCAATACCCTGTCTCTGTAAGAATTCCTCCACTACCCGGTCTCAATCAACACGTGCATTGGCTTTTTGCAGTAAGAAATTGTGTCCGAGCATGTGGTAACAATGTTTGTTTTTTTGTTGTTTTTTTTCGTTTTTTTTTTTTTGTTTTTTTTTTTTTCTTTTGTACAGTACAAAACATTGGAAATTGGTAGACATTTCATTCAGTCACAAAACATGTTTTCCCAACTATAAACAAATAAAGATATAAGATAAAAAGTAACGTAAAGTAGAGAGAAAGAGAGAGAGAGAGACAGAGAGAGAGAGAGAGAGACAGAGAGACAGAGAGAGAGAGAGAGAGAGTGAGAGAGAGAGAGGGGGAAGGGTAGGAAAGTATAAGGGGCAGGGAGGAGGTGAGTATGTATATGGACAGTATTACATAAGATTAGTTTGGTTTGCATCAGTGCCATTGCAAGGGGGCCCATTTTTTTGCAAATTCACTTGGGTCTTTTGAATTAAATTTTTCAACAATGCCTTATTTGAGAAAAAAGTTGGACAAATGAGGGAGTGGTGTTACTATATTGACAATTTTGTATGTAACGTTTTGTTATTATAAAAATGTGATTTTCCAGAATATTCAAGTTTGGATCACCCAGGAGGAAATTTTTCCTGTTTAAGCATAATTTTAGACAAGTTTTACTTTCATACCAGCTACTGAGTTGGTTACAATGTGGTAACAATGTTGTTTCAATTACGTGTCCGGTATGTCGGACCATTGCGGTTTCCAAGGTTATGAGAAACAAATGCCATATATGGATAGAGAAGAAATTTAAACATACATGTATGCTGTACTCAAGATCTCCAGTGGTAGCGAGAACCTGAGCAGTTCAAGTTGCTAGATGCATTGAGAAAACAGTCATATGTCAAAACACGTATCTATGCCTTTGCACTTTTCAAAATCATAAACGATATATTAACGCTTTGCTATTTTTCAATAAAGATATGGTATGCTGAGTGGGAAAGCTGGACTGTAGACCCGATACAGCACAGAACATACATGTTATATCGATTTCAAGCGTTGCAAAAATACACCCGTGGCATCGTATATGACTGCACATATTAAATCATTTGGCTCTATATATCTAACAGTATATATGATGATTCTGCTGAAGATACAATAAGTTAATCTACGAATACACCTTCTTTCATTTCACAGAAAACACGCCAAGTTCTAGATTCAATTTTGTAAAGTGTTTGGGCTCCTTTCACATATGCAAAGGTGACAAAATTAGTTAGTAACATTCCAGCATTGCTCATTATCAGTTTATAACATGAATTGTTTGGATGGCGAGAAATACCAACCACGTAGTATTTACAATGAATATTTAAATTGTCGAACCTCCTGAACCCGTCCCCTCTGAATTCACCACTAAAGCATAAGAATATTCAGTGAATACCACCCCAGGTTCCAGCTCCTGGCAGCGTTGATAATCAGATGAAAGACCTACAACAGTCTGATTAAAATCGACCGTCTCGTCTCACAGCAATTCTGAAATAGCAGTTGCTCTCAGCTGGAAATATGATTTCCTCACGACCAGATCGAACCTCCAAATACAAGGTAGCATCTCACACACTGTCAGCTTTGATGGTGCAGTGGTTCTAGAGGAGAACTCGAAAATGTGAAAACTTTGCGGACGACAGCACAAGCCATAAGCTCACTTGGCCAGGACTGATGAGCAAAATAGGGTTTCTGATGGGAGGATCTATATATCCAAAGTTTCAATACTATTTTTACACAAAAGTAAGAAGGTTGTCGATATTATAACCGTTATCAAAGTCGAAACACTGAGCCGATGGCTCTTTGATTTGTAATAGAACTTTATTCTTACACTGGACAATAAATGAACAACTGCATATATAGATGGTAAATATAGGTTATTTTCCGCCTAAAATAATGTTTATATCTTCCGTTTTACAGTATCACACAGAACGATGTAATTAATTACCGTTTCTGTATGAAATGCCTATAAACATTACCTATTTTCACCCGATAATTGGACTATTCAGTGAAAACCTAGCTACATGTCGTTGCTTCGCCAAAATTTTATAAACACAATGATTAGGCCCCCTTTATACTGTGGATACGTACAGACCCGTGACAATTCGGACGGTGACGTTACCCCCATAGACTTGCATGTTAATTTAGTTTGGAATGAATAATTTTCATAAAATAAGTTCTGGTTGGATCAATAACAACTTTTTTAGTTTGATTTGAAATCATCTCAGCTTGAAGTACATAGTTTAAATCAAATTACCTACATATGTATATTAAAAACAAAACGTTTCCCACAGATCGCCATAATACATGTTTTCACAACTATGTATATACGTTGATCAAATTACTGTCATTCCCTAGATAGAAAACGAGAAAATGAACATAAATTATGAGGTTGTAGCCAATATCACTGTAAATAAAAAATTGTCAATTTGACAATTAAAAAGTTGTAGTCGGACGGTGCCTGAGATGAATATGCAAGTTGTCAATTTGACAATCGACAACATATTGACAACCCATTTAGGTTGTCATTCTGGACTGTGAAGGTTGTCAATTTGACAATAAAAAAGTTGTAGTCCTACGGTGCCTGAGATGAATATACAAGTTGTCAATTTGACAACCGGCAACCTAGTGACAACCTGATTAGGTTGTCATTCAGGTGTGTGTAGTGTCAGATAGCTGTCAATATATTGTCAAATGGTTGACAATATATTGCAATTTTGCTATCTTACTTCGTCGAATAAAAAAGCCAAACCTGTAAGGAAACATAATAAAAGGACAATGGACAAGTTGTTTTAAGCTTGACTTTAAATAAACTCATCAAAATATATATTTATAAATAGCATGAATAGATCCTACATAATTGTCAAATCCTGATTAACCATTGGAGTTACTTGACGCTTAAAAATAATAAACAAAATATGATGTTGATGACTGTTTATTCACAACAGCAGGAGATAAAGAGTAAATCAATTATATGATAAAAATTGCATACACAGTTGATCAACGAAATTATCACATCCTTATGTCATAATCCAGAATGGTCCATGTTAGTGTTCATATTCCAAGGTGAATTCACAACTGGAGGTGTGAGTATATAGATAATCAGTTCGACCTAAGCAATGTAAATCTTGCAAACACGTGACTCCAAAGAAACATGCTTCCTCAAACCCTCTTCTGGTCGAGTAAACAAGTTATCTGTCACTGTACTACTCTCCCATGCCATGCCCCGATGGTTCCTTTCTACATACGGTGGTAATCATCGAAATAGTTCCAGTGTGTCGCGTCTGATCGCTCCTTTGTACCTGTAAAATGAAGTGAAATCCTAGTATTGGAAATTTAGAATGAAATATAGAAAGCATTTAGATGTAAAAAGGTGTAAATGTTTATCCTACATATCACATCTTTTAATACAAATTATGTAAACTATTTATCTATTAAATTATAATATTCTTACTAAGACTAAACAAATACTTTAAATATATAAACAGATAGAAACAAAAAAAGTTATTATATTATATTGTTATTCACAACTCACCCGATAGATACAGCCTGGATGTGAGTACCAAGAGATATCTATGTTCTTCCTTCTGAATCTTCTATAAAGTGCAGTGGTCTCACGGAAAGCTCACCTTCCAAGAACACCTATCAGTGAAAAGTGGAAAATTAGAAGAAAATAACTGAGACATTTATGATAATAATTGGAACATTTTAAACATATCATAATCATCTGACAGCAAAATGCATAATCACCTGAACCTGAATTTGTTTCACCCCAAGAGAAGGCCTACACTTTGAAAGAGTTGAGACATGCATTCAAGCTTATGAGAAGACAAGGAGATAACTCTAACAAGTTTTCATCACGTTGTCAATTCGACAATCACGGTTGTCAATTGAATCGTGGGAAGCGTACGACAGTGTTTTACGACTTTAAATGTATATTTTACCTCTTCAATGTTTTCTAAACATAAATATCGTTTCAATAAGGCTAAATATAGGGAAAATTATCCTTTAAACTAACCAAAATGATGTAATATCATAAACTTGAAATGGACACGTCAAATGCATGAGTATTTCATTCATAAACATTATTTAGGCTTGAAATAAACTCATGAAACTTTACATATGTATTCTTTGTTCAATATTGATTATGGATGCAAGAAATTTCAATTACAATACTTACTATGATCTTCGATATCTTCTGATTACCGTTGTTGAGTTCGTTACGTTTCTGTTGACCTTGAAGCGAAAGGAAGTAACGACGACGCATGCGTCAGCGATTTGACAACTTTTAGGTTGTCAGAATGACAACGAACACTTGTCAACTTGGATCAAGCACATTTTATCATCAAATGCAGCTGTAATGAAGTAATGTGATCGATGCGTGCCTTTCAAACACGTTGTTGGTATAATAGTGAAAGACAATGTAAATTTACTATTGAGCCTGATATGTCACATTTACAACTTTCATTGTCAAATTAACAACGCTCATTGTCATGATAACAACATAAAGTTGTACAATATGACAATGCTCATTGTCATACCATGACTGACAATGTAAAAGGTTGTCAAAACGACAATTTGATTCTTTCAGTGATGATTCCTGATAAACTTGATACATGTGAATAGGATAGGATAAAGCCTCGGATATGTTTAACTTTTATCAACTCGTGTTGATATATTTGACATCAGAAGACATGAGGGTGAGATTCTATTTATCATCCAAAATCATTATTATTAAAATGCATTGTGATGTCATGTAGTTGACGGCGACAGGGCATTGTGCAAAATCTACTGCCAGAAAGATATCTCCTAGGAGATATCCCTTCATCTCCTATTTATCCTACACTAAATTAACATCGCAGTATATGGCAATAACGTAACCGTCCGAATATAACTGGCAGGAGACTGAGTGTATAGGCTACATATGCAGTTACATATGCATCTAGACAAAGCCGTGCATGATATTATATACATACATGCCAAAAAAAGCGAGTAATAATCGAAAACAAGTTGTAAAAGATCCTATGTCGGTCATTCTCCATTTCACGACAATATATATTCTCTCTTTAACAACAAGTTATTGGCAACGACAAAACAACAAAATCGCAATAGATTCGAACCTGTTAATGATTTATTACTGTTAATATTTTTAAAAATACCTAAGGTAAATTTCTCCTGAGTTACCTCCCTTTGCTCCAATACGCATGCGTGTTGCGGACGACGCGGTTTTGTGGCATCCGGTGGGAGTTACAAATTTGAAGTTTGAAAACGTTTATTTTGAAAGCAATTAATCGGCATTGAATTTGACACCAAAGCAAAGATGCCTGTAAGATTTAAGGTAAATTGACATTTTCGAATATATTCCATGCGTAAAATCGTGACATAAATGCTGCATATTGCAAAATATGAATAGTTTTCGTCAAAACAAGTTCTTACTTGTTTACGTTTTGGTCACTGTTGATGTTTATTTTGTTTTTCATCATAATACACAGATTTTGCTGATGAAACTTTTTTGGAATTGTAGGGAATGTTTATTCATTGCGTTAATTGTTTTTAATTGATCATCAAAATAGATGAAAAATGCATAATGATCAGTTCATTTCGTTATAAAAACCATCTTTGACAGCAGTGCTGTCGGGTAAAGCTACGCACCTAAGCGATAACAGACCGTTTATACCAGTAAAAATTTTCCCATGTTAAAAATTTCTCAAAGTGAAAGTGTAAGCTTTTACTATTAACGTTAAAGTTACATCCATAAATTCATAAAATTTTATTTGGTGTCAAAATATCATATGTGCTTATTTCAGTTCAAATGATTTCACTTAAAAGGAGGGTTATATCAGGGTATTTTTTGTGGAAACGAAATATGAGAAAATATTCTTGTTTACACTTGTATGCTATTAAAATATGATTAAAACACTGTCAAATTGAATGATGTCAATGAAGTTAATATTTTGATGACTTTATATTTCACAACTGATAAAGACAGGCGCCAATTTGTTGAAAAATAAAAACAATAAGAATTGAAGCCATTCATCGGCACTGTGGGGAAAACTTCACTACAGCCTAAAAGAATACATATTTGTCTACCTTAGCTTTTGGGGTTAATGACGTAGTTTTTCGAGTTTTCAACAGGATTTATAGTTTATGTCAACATTTATGAGACTATGAAATTGTACTATTTTGTTAATAAAAGTATTTTAAAATATTATATACAGGTTGTAATATATATATCATAATTGATGGTATTGTTCTGTGGTATTGTAGCATGTATTGAATCATGAAATCTTTCATCACCACATTGTCAATATAGTATATGAATATAGTAATGCCCAAAATAGTATGGTACTGTAAGCAATTCACTGTTTTATATGCATCAAGTTATAAACTACAGGCAAAAATATAACATTTTCAGGGAAAGTCTGACTACAAACTTCATTACAAATGGTTTGACTCGTATCGTAGCAAGTCATTCATGCCTAGCAGTGAGCAATCTGCTCCAGCAGCAGGTTTAGAGACAACACAAGCGTGTACGTAGTTGTCACGGTAACGCAGTGTGCAGTGGGTGATGTGCATGTAGCTTATATAAGTGTTTGGCATGGGTTGTGTATTGTTATGTATATGTATGCACTGTCTATCATTAACCTATGTCCTGCTAATTCTTAGAAAAATATTTGAGGAGTTGTCGAATATAGTTTATTTTTTATTCAGTCAAACATAAATTATATCTTAATATCAAAGAGACCGTCAATGCATTTAATTTTCCTCAAATAGAAATTTGAAATGCTTAAATATCCTTAATCCTTTTGTCTTGCTACAAATTATCAATGCATTGATATTGCAATACAATATGTATATCATAAAATCCTTAACATTTTCGTTGACTGGCCGACTACGGCTGCAATGATACATGTACAGTAATATTGATGTTCACCTCAATACCACAGCCACATAACTCTTTCCTATATTTGGAGATGGATATGAAAATCTCTGATGTATAAGGAATCATAGGATTATCAATGTCACAATGAATGATACATATAAACAAAGGCTCTTTTTTTTGTTAATCATGCTCAGTCATTATTCATTTTCAATAAACAAAGGTAGTTGATTAACTTTAAAAGACTTTTTTTTTTTGATTACTGAACGATTGTAATCTTGTTGCATTGATAACGCTCAGTATCAAGTTACATATATTGTGAGTTGTGTATTGAAATATGTATCATATTATGAGTCTAATGTATCATTTCAGCCCTAAGGACATTTTGCATGCTCAGTGGTATGACAAAGAAGTCAAATTTGCATGCATGATGGTATTGACAGAGACATCTTAATTTCCTCATATGGCATGCATGATGTTTATGACTTAAAAATCTAAATTGCCCCATTATTTGTATGCATGATGGTTTCAGGGGGCGTCCGAATATACGGACAACTTCCCAGAATTTCAGTCATTCAAGAGTGCATCATTCCAACCCAGTCCAGAGCAAGCTGCTAAAACTGCTGGTTTACAAACCACACAAACAGGTATCTTTCATAACTTCCCAAACAAAGCAAAAACCATGCTAGTCAAATGACAAGTACTTGTTCTACCTTGCTGGAGTTCACTTACTTTCTACACAGCGTGCTGTAAAAAGAATGCAGAGTCCTATCAAAAGTGTTATGTAAACAAGAATTGGTATCAAACTGGTGGTGCCATAATTATAATCTGAAAGATTATCCAATAACAAGGCTAGAAATTATGTATGTTGGTGCGACTGTATGTTATATGCAAAGAGATCTGACTCTTTTAATCCAATTACACAGCAAACAAATTGAAATAGTGACAAAGTCCTCTCTACGTGTAAACAGGTAAATTAGTATATACATGATGCCCTTTCGCAAAGCAACCTGAACTTAGGTTGCCAACTTGCCATAGTGACTTACAGCCACCTTAGCTTAGATCTCTGGAAATTTCATCTTAAAACTATAATGATAATGTCACATCATATTATCAATAAATATAGTTGCATTGTAGAATATCTTGGTGACATCGCTACTGAACACCTGAAAGTTTTAGTGTTTACTGTTTAAAATCTTGAGCTACCATTTACTAAATTAAATTTGCACATGTTCAATGACGATGAATATATCAAATAGATATGAAACACCACTGTGTACCTTCTTTGATACATTTTGGGGGCCTCAGTAGAGACCAGCAAAGCATGGGTGCTTTGGTGTATTGGTGTAAAGAAAATAAGTGTCATTTACCTGGCTTGGTTTGTGTCTTTCAGGGTTTGTTGTATCTCTTACTGTACCAGCAGTCTTACAGAATCTTTATTCTTGATACAACATTCTATTTGTTGCTCAATGTTAGTCTCAACTGATCTTTTTGTAGTCTTTGATAGAATCTTTCTTTTCTTTTGTTGATACATGTATCATGATATATTCTTTTCAGTTTTTGTTTTTAGTTGTCATTGATATATTTTTTTTCTTTAATTGTGGTTCCTGTTTGAGATGTAGTCAGGGGCTGATGCAGGTTTTTCCCTGAAGGGGGTGCCCCCTTTACCCATGATGCAAAATTATTCACAACATTTGGATTACTCATAATGTGCTTTAAGCTAATTGTAATATTTTGATTTTGCTTGAATTTAAGTATTCATTTAATTTCTTGTTTCTAAATAATCAAATTATGATATTGGAATAATGTCTTATGATACAAGTAGAATTTTAAATCGTTTCACCAAATATACTTGTGGTAAAACTCAAGATTTGATATGTAAGCCACATTTGTATTTTTACAGTTCATCAGTTTACTCTTTGCCTTTAACCTTTTTGAATGATCTATTTTACCATATCCCATCTTAGGTTTGCTCTCAACTATATATCTTTTGTCAATGATTTCTGTAGTTTAGATTTTGCATGTGTGTAAGTAGTATGACAATTACCTTCTAAATTTACTGTTTTGTTCATGGTATTTTGTGTAGCTTTTCAACTAATTTGCACATTGTTTTGTGGGCCTTGTCATATATCATTTATGTTGTAGTTCTAATGTTAGACAATGAATGACTTAAGAGTGCTTTTGAATAATAATGTCATTTTAACCTACTAATTGTCCTTATATAAATTGTATTGTGTTTAAATATGAATTGTTATTATATATATGTAAAATGTTGCTTAAAATAATCAAATGTTTTTCTTTAGATTTAAATTAATCAACATAATTTTTTTTTAAAGGTTATAAATGTTAATCTTTTCTTTAATTCTATATATATTTAAGGAACTTCATTTATGAAATTAAATATATGCAATTGATAATAATGATATTTATATTCTACTTTTATGGATGAATTCAAATATGGTCAGTTCAGGGAGATTGGTATGTTATCTCAACTGCAACTAACCCCAACTCTTCAACTAAGATTTATTTAAAACGTTAAAAAAAATTCATATATTCCTAAAACATCTTTCAATTATTTTAAGGGCGTTTATATATGAGATATAGACTCCATAATTGGATATGAAATGATATGTATTTACATGGGACATCAACATATTAAAAGTATTTCTTACATTGGACAGTTTCTTAACCCTAGCTTACACTGCTCTATAATGGAAAGCTTATTGTCAGCCCCTTGTTAAAATTGGAGCATTCCCTTTGTTAAAACATATTCTGATTTCTGTAATGCAATCTGTGAGGAATGTTTGGGGTTAATCAATTCAGCAGGAAGAGGATTAAAGTCATGGGGAAATGACGATAAAATTATAAATGCATTTGTGTAGCACTTTTTGTCCAAACACTAATTGATTGATCCAATTATCTTAACTTTAACCCTTATGTTGGATTTATGAGTGCCAAACCAAACCTGCATAATCTCTCAAGTGTCATAACTAGTTAACAAAGGAAATAACCTTTTTGATATAAACATTTCTTATTACCGAGATTAGACTGCACCAAAAGGTGAAGAGTTCATTTCTAAATCTCGGAGTACTGATGAAATACAAATACTTGGGTTGACATAATTCATCCAATGGGGAGAATGATAATCAGTTTTGATATTGTTATGGGATTTATGTTTTCTAATGAAAACCTAATTTCCCCATTTCCCCTCCTAGCGTTGATAACTGAGCCCCCGATTCAGAGAAAGAAGAGAATAGGAGGACCCCAGGTGTCGCTGTCAGCTGACTACTATGAGGGTCAGAATGGGGGAGGTAGCGAGTATGCACTTCTCGGTCAACAGGAGAAGTTTGCCAGCAATGTCAGGTATCGACCAAAGTCTGGCAACGTCAGCAATAACCGATCGGCCTCCCCGCCAAAACAGATCAAACTTGCTCAGGTTAGTATTGATTGATTACTTTTTATGCCCCGAATCGGACCGTCTGTCCGTCTGTGTGTTTGTCCACAAAAACTTTAACCTTGGCCATAACTTTGGATTGCTCAGAGCTAGGGCTTTCATACTTGGCATGTGCATACCTTGTGATGAGACCTTTCAGTTGAGGTCATCATATTTGACCTTGTGACCTTGACCTTGCCGCAATTGGCATTTTCAAAAAACTTTAACCTTGGCCATAACTTTAGATTGCTCAGAGCTAGGGCTTTCACACTTGGCATGTGCATACCTTGTGATGAGACCTTTCAGATGAGGTCATCATATTTGACCTTGTGACCTTGACCTATGTCAGTGGACAATATTCAGAAAACTTTAACCATGGCCATAACTTTGGTATATCCGGGGGCATCCGTGTTTAACAAACACATCTTGTTTATGTTCAGTTTTGTCTTGCGTTAATTAATAGTTTGAGATGCTGTCAGCATTTTCAGATAGGAGATTTTTCACCCGATTTTAACTGTTCTATGTTGTCATGTGACAATGCTTGATATCCAAACAATTTTATGAAAGATGAATATGAATTGTTTTACATTATTTTGATGTTTCTGGACTCTCCCCAAACGAATTGCTAATTGCTTAATAACTTTGAGTCAGTTTTGAGTTGAAATAGTACTGCCCCATAAACTTAAGAAAAACCTAAAACTGGTCAATTTACTTGATTCACAACTTGCTACCAATAGGAATAATTTGAAATGTGCCACTGCCTGATTATGGTACTGGTATCCTCGGGTGAGGGGCATGAAGTGTCAACCTTTCACCTTTCAGTGCTCAATGTCAGCATCTTTTACAGGCTGACGAAAATATTGAAAAACGAAGGCCACCTGTGGTAGACACAAAGAAGTTCACAGAACCCTCGACCCCACCCACTCCTCTGGCACCGCGCAAACAGAAGGAAGATGGTGTCAAGTTCAGTAAGACAAAATCCATCCAGACCCAGGTCAAGGACAGCAGTGTCCAGAAGGCTGATAAGGTCAGACATATGAATTTTTATATTCCATTGTTTTATGTTAATGATGATCCAGGGGTTGATAGTTAGAAATAAAACTTCAGAGGGTCCGTTGTTCAAATTGCGATTGAAAATCTTCCTTTCATAGAAACAATCCAAATGCACAAGAAGTGTGTTCTGTATTTATATTGTTTTGAAAATAATTTGAATTATTTATATTTGAGAAAGAAAGTTGAGTTGAGAGTAGGTAGAAATGGCAGACAGGCAATACAGAATTCTCTGTAAACATGGAAATCAATCACAGCGGTCATTCTGAACACATGTATTACCATCTGAAGTTAAATGGTAATATGAAAAGTGAATTCTACTACCATGTTGTATCATGGGATATAGTCTTTTCCTTGGTTTTCCGTCATTTCATTTGTAGAGCAAAATGTTTTGATGTTATTAGATTTAGTGAAACATTCAATACAAATGGTTTATTTCATTCATCAAGTCAAAATCAACATAATAGTGAGTTAGATATCTTTGACATTTAGGCTGCACCTGTGTCGGTCCTGAAGCAGACCACTGTCCAGTCAGACGCAGACGCACCGGTCAAGCAGGGTCTGAAAGATAAGAATCTCAGTGATGTTCTGGGGGAGATGAAGAAGAAAAAGCCGAGTATGAACGAGTTCGCTCAGACCAACATGGAGAAGGGAATTGTGGACTCTGCCCCTGAAGCTCCGGTCAGTCTTACTTAACCATTTGTTTAAGGGTATAGTCTACCCAGAAACAAAAGTTTCAAGATTTTTCTGATTTTTCGTTTTTAAGTACTTTTCAATGTACTGAATTCAAATTTGAAATAAAATTTGGGGGTCACGGACCTAATTAAAAAGTTATAAGCAATTTAAAATATGGCCCCAGTGAAAAAAACGGGAAAATACATATATTACTTGTTTTAATCATATTTTTATTATTTGGCACCGGATTTCAACTATTGTTGTTTTTATCAAATATATTAATGATAACCTTTGTATTTATTGCAAAAATATGTTTAAAAAACGTAAAATTAATTATATTGTGGGGGATTCAATTTCAATTTGTCGATTTTTATGACACTTTTTTTCATATTATGCTGAATAAAACAATTTTATAAATTCAACGATTTTATAAAAAATCTCGGAAATGAAACTTTACTTTATATAGATCATAATTAAATAAAAATATGTTGGGGTCACCGAATGAATTAATCCGCCATAACGTTTTGAAAATTGATCACGGCAAATTATTTGGTCCGATTTTCGCCTTTATCATCCATGGCGCGGGCCTTACCGGGAAATCCGAGGCGGCCCGGTGTATCTGCAGTGTGGTGATCCATGCATTGCTTAATGTGTATACATCAATGTATAAATCTAACACTATCGTATTTTAAATAAAATGATTGATCGTGAAAGAAACGCTTAAGTTATAAATATGCCTCAAAACATTGTTGTCCAAACCCGTGTGTCGGAATTTCTGTTATTCAGATTTCGGGCCACGGCACACTGTTTCTAGCATGACGGCAAGCAGCATGTAAATTTCGATGTGAATAAAAAAAACCTTTGAAATAAATATATAGAAATCCTAAAGGAAGTTAATTAGAACTAGGTGAACGTTTAATAATCATCAAAAATATAACTTTGCGTTTACAAACCCGTGTCAGGTACAGTAGACTGATTTCCGTACGAGTAACTTACGACATGCACTTCCGGGTTGAGTACCGTTGGTGAAATCTTGAAGGGGCCACCACACAAACACTTTTCCCCATGCAAATATGTAAGCTCCAGTTATGGAATGTAATCATTAAGATGACTAAAGTACTATCGGCAAAGGTTACATATATCGTAGAAAATTTCCAATCCACACGACTGAGAGCGTGTTGTGTCAGGTGTGGATTTTTAACTTGTTTACCGTTTGCAATAGAGTTGCAAACAGCTGATTGTCATAATAAACTTACATGTAATTCAACTGCAGTAATACGTGTTACCAGAAAATATTGTTTCTCGTTAAACAGTGAAATTAAATCCTTGGAAACTTATATATTGACCAAATTAAAAAATAAACAGTATATTAATATTTAAAAAAAACTGTATCTGGGGGATGGCGTCTATTGGAGGAAATACGGTAGTTTTGACAAGTGAATCCAACACTAAGATTGTCAGATGAATCAGTAATACCTTCTTATGTTATCACACACATATATATATATATATCTTGACAAATTATAACAAACAATTTCTTTAAAACATACATTTTATTTATTAATCCGGCAAATATATTATCAATAATGAATAATTTAATCATTTGACAGTGAAATAGTAAGGAACCTTAGCAAATCAATAAATTAAAGTTCATATTTAGTATGCACAGTTTACATAACAATAATATTTGAAAATCCAATGTTTTCATGGACACAGTGTTAGCCACATGATCAGAGTAATTGTGTATTTCTGACTTCTTTCTGCAATCAACTGAGCTTCAATGTACTGGATGACCCTTCACTCTAGAGACACTGTTGGTTGTATACAATACAGTTCATGATGTAATCCTGTCCAGGTAGAAGAAAGAAGCGAAATTGATTCCAGCATAACAATTGTCAAAATCTGAAATGTAAACAAAACAATACAGAGCATATAGGGAAAATCTACAGTCTATATTTATATCAATGAATAAATTATTACCAGTGTATATAATAAAGCTAAGCTGGTGGGTTAAGGTAAGGATAATTTATGTTTTGAACTTGCTTTCAAAAATAATTCACCTATATCAATTCATGCCTGTAGTATTTTTGCTTGGACAAAGCTCTCAGCATCATAGTCTTACACATTAGTCTTACACTCAGACTCAAAAGTATTTATTCTGAAAATAGTACTATTTTATTAAAAATTGAAAAGTAGACTGTAAGAAATGGAATTTTCAAATGTCTCCTTTTCTCTATATTTCTGTCAATATTTTTTTCAGATATAAACACATATTTTTTCAGATTCTAAGTGTTAGAGTATATATGTACATGTATATTGCAATGAAACCTGTGATCATTGGAGGAACCATGTGTGAAGTACAATGCATCATTTTACTCATTGAACCTACATCAATACAGGTAAAACAGTTTTCTACTGCAAGTAACTACCTTTTGATACAAAATATTAATGCTCAAACTATTGTGCTATCCTGTAACCTGATTTTATCAGTTACAACCCACAAACAAAACTTTCAGATTTCAGTGAACCTTTTGGCATGAAGTATGATAGGCAGTAACATGATATATGTCCAACAATCCCATTAATTTGGAAAATGTGATGAGAAAACATAATATTAATATTATTTTATGTTATCAAATCATGACAACTTCATTGATACTTTTAAATATTGTAAATTTGACTCTTTTTTTTAAATTTAAATTATTATTTTTAACCTGCTTCTATTTCTGACTGGCAATGGTGGCATGTAGAATTGGGATTGAACATAATATTACACAAACTTTATGTTTATCAAAGACTGGCTGTCATTCGAGAGGGAAAATATGTGTATTGCACAAATACACATGCACATTAACCTTCCAGCTTGTGTGTTCTGCATGTTCCAGTTTCAGTAATGAGTATGTGTGTCATCCTACCTCAGTTTGACATTTTTTGGCATCAGTTTGGTGTCTCAGTGTCTCACCAGCAATATGAACCTGAAAATACAGATTAATTTAATCAGTACCTTTTCACACACATATTTTTGTTTTTGTGTATTTCAAAAGAAATGTACAAACTCAAAGTACAGAAAAACAACCTCCATGTAGGCTCCACCTACACTTCAAAGACATCTGATGGGAGAATAGATTTGTGCATATTTCAAGAAATATACTGATTTATCTAACAGTAGCATATTTTAGAATTAATTGCACAATGATCACAAAGCAATTTTATCATGAACAACAGTATCAAATTACCGTAAATGCTTTAAATAATTGCCTGCCTTCACAGGCCTCGAGTAATTGCTGGGCTAAATTTACCAATGTAAACAAATATATCCGATATTGAAGGTGATTTTTTTTAGTTTGCATTTTTGCGTTCCAATATAATAATTAATTGGTTCGATTTGCTTTGAAATTAGTAGACTTCTAAAAAGCCGACTGTAAGTGTAATCTGATTATTCAACTTTTCAAGGATTTACGGTAGTCAACATATTTTCAAAAGCAATGTTATTAATGTACTGTAAATACTACTTGTATTTGTTTAACTTACCGAAATTCTCAAATGGATCAGTCAAAGTCGTAGGATGATTGAGTGACAGTAACAAGTCATTACATCGCTTCTCACGCCGGGCATGGAGGCTCGGGTCGGTGTCATCGAAATATGAAAGTTTGAGAAGCCGGGTTTTATAAAATGACAGACTGCGTGTTCAGCAACGGTGAACGCTGATATCTTCTTCTTTTATGTCTTATTTCGTCTTGAGTAATAACATGTCTTCCGTTGACACTTGTCTTTTGATGATTTTGTCTGATGAGCAGCTGATCGCCAAACGGAGCGAGTGACCGGTGTTGAATGAAACTCGCACCGGTGTTGACAAACAATGCCACAATTCGTTCGGTTGTCGTTACTATCATGTTAAATGTGCTTATTTGCTAATGTTTAGTGCTTCATTGACATGAATACATACATAGATCATCTGTAAACATAAATTTCGTTGCATATTGTTTATTTATAGTTGTTTAGTGTTGATGACGTGAATTTCTTGTCAGTTTGAATGCCGTCAATTCAGACATGCGCAGAAGTGATTATGTGTGCCTAGACTATACCCTTAAAACAGTTTTAAAAAGCGTAGGCCTGTAAAAATACAACTAGATGAAAGAGTCGGCTGTAGGTTAACAGTGATCGTCATGGTATCTTTTGGGAGACTATCACTTTCATCCAACAACCACAACTGGCGACAAAGGAAACTGCAAGAAACCATAATTATAAAGAAGAAATAAAAGAGTGGATATTTCAACCAACTATCTTATAATCGTCCATGCGGTTGGAACATGTTGAGTTCTGTAGTCGCAAACTTACACATGAAGCTGTTAGTCTTCAAATGGTTTTGGCCCTTCCAGGAGCAAGTTTTTCCTGGTGGTATCAACCGACTTCAGTTTGTTCTGCTATGGGATTTTCTAAGAGTATTCCCGTTTCAGGTAATACAGGATGAGATTCAAATTGTGTTTCTCATGTTCAACATTAGAGGAACAGATTCTCCCTAGTTGAAGGAATTGACTGAATGGTCCCTAGTGTTGCCATGCGTGGGATGACAAGAGGTGTAAAGCAGAAAGGAGTGAAATTTTGCGGATTTACGATAAAAAGTAAACTCCAGTTTTTGGAGTTTAGTAATGTTTGAAACCTATCTGTATTCCTGGTTTACTGGTTTTGGAGTGGGTGTTGCGTGGAGACCCTCTACCCGAAAAACCGGCATGGTGTATGCCGGTAGGTAGACCGCTTTGGACTCAGTCGGTGTTGTACGTGGCCACTTCTAAGTGAAAAAAAAGCCCTGAAAATGGATGGACTGGTCACTGCATTTTAATATAAAAGAAGAATTAAAAATCTTAATTTTTCCATTCACGAGAGCATCTCACACTTACTATGGGCACACTTTGTTAATATAAACAGGGATTAAGTCGCTTGTTTAACTGACAGATTTATTCTTTTAAACTTATAAAATACAAAACTTGTATTTTTATACCAAAATAAGCACTATTTCTACATGAAATACGCAGCTAAAACCTAGAAAAACACATTTTCTCAGGATTTCCAGTCACACCACCGGCACCACCGACTTCCAACGGCACACCACTGGTACCCCTAGAGCAGGGTATATATAGCACATTCTTTTTCAGAAGGGATCCTCCTTGGGGTACATATAGCATAAAAATCCTATTTTTTGAGTTGTGACAGTTAGAATTTAATATTTTTAATAAAATAACCGTAAAAATAATAAATTACTAAAAAATAAACATTTGGACCACCCTAAGTGGGCCCCAACCCTGGCGGTTGCTAGGCACGCCAAGGGCAGGTAACTCTCAACTCACCTCTTATAAATCTGTCATTCGAGAGAGAAGACGTGTTTCAGAATTTGTTCAGTGTCGCAGATTTTCTTAAGAAATGGACCAAGATCTCAATACTGTAGGAGTGGTAACATTTTCTTATATTGTCTTGGCAGAGTTTTCCATTTATTGTCGCATTCTTTACCTCGTAATTACGTTTTTTACCTTGTCTACGTGACCAGTTTGGCCACGTGGCGGGAAAAAACGCCCATCACGGCGGCCCTTTTTTATTTTTCGTATCTTATTTATACAGTGTTCGAAAATGTTTTGGGGTCGTTTATGTTGGTGTACGATAGGTTTATGTAGGATGCACAACGGTTTCCATCCCTTTCTGGTCAGTTTACCTTTCCGATTCCAATCGGAGCCTTCGGAGCCAATCCAAGGTGCGAAGCGCCAGGGTGCCGTCGGCTTCGCCGAGCAACCCTGAAGCCTCTCGGCGCCAGAAGACCCGAGCCACGGAGCCGGGCACCGAGCCTGGGTCCACGGGACCAGGTTCGGGGGTGGTCACGGAAGCCGTGGGGCAGCCTGCGCTGACATCCATTGTTAGCATCAGGTCTTCCTCTCCCATCGATCCGGTCAACGATCCCTCCTTGGAGGGCTCCGTCGTCTTGGATCGGAGGGATGAGGAAGAACTCGACGACCTCATGAAGGTCGATGTCGATGCGGATTATGAGGTGGACGCTCGGGATAGAATCGCTGTTGCTCTGTCTCAGGTGGTGATACCGCCACTGGCCCTGGTCTCTAGTGGATTTCGCCTTCCGGAGGATAGTTTTTCCGCCCCGAAGGCACCAGAGGTGCAGCTGAGCCTGCTCCCTTCCCTCGAGGCTGAGAGCATTACCCCTCAACTGGTCGGCACCAGGGTTCGGGCTGATTGCCCGGATCTGGTGAAGAGATACCAGATCGGTGAGGAGGCATTGTTCGATGTCCCGGGGGTCGGTGAGTATGTGCTCGCCCTCACCTCCCTTGCTGGGTCTGGGACCCATTCCCTTCTGGGTAAGCAAGGTACCTCCCTTTACCCATCAGGCCTCGCACTTGCGCTCGGCGTTCAGGTCTTTTGAAGACTCATTTCGCAACGCGGCGCAGCAGGTGCGAGTGTGCGTGCATTGGGCCTACCTCTCGGCTCTTCAGTCGGAGTTGGTAGGGAGGTTGGGAGACCCCGAGTCCGACCTGGTGGTTCTCCTTTCACAATCAGTGGGGGTCGGGACCCATCTGGCGCGTGACGCTCTTAGAAGCGCAGCAAGCCAGAAGATGGTTGCCGTTATGGGCATGCGGCGTCTCTGGCTGTCGACTGTGTCGGCAGGTCAGGACACCCATGCGCGGCTCCTTGCTCTGCCTTTCCGGTTGGGGGACTCCCTCTTCCCGGGGGCACAGCAGGTGCTGAAGGATGCGGTGGAGGTGGCGAATGTTTGCAAGGACACTGAGCTCCTTACAAAACCGCCATGTCCTACCAAAAAGAGCAAGCGTCCTTGGTCCAAGGCTTCGCAGACTCCGTCGGCGGGAGAGGCTCTAGAGTGGATCAAACCGCTCCACCACCAGAGCCAGAAGCCAAGGGGCGGCAAGCAGGCACGTGGGGGAAAGCCTTCCAACAGGCCTTTTCGGGGGGGGGCCGGAAGCCCAATCAGGGTTCCTAACCCCCCCAGTTCCCGAGGTGACTCCCAAAATTCCGGCAGCCCAAGAGCTGCCGGAGACGGGGGTTCACTGCCTGCAGCCAAGCATCCCAGTAGGCGGGCGTCTGTCAAGGTTCCTTCCGGCTTGGTCGAAGGTAACTGACAACCCCTGGGTCCTGTCCACACTCAGGGAAGGACACCTGCCTCGGTGGAAAGTTGAGCCACCGGTTTTCTCCGGGATACGGTACATTCCGGTCCCCTCTGTGCCGGAGAAAGCCGAAATCCTCAGGTCCGAGCTGCAAGCTTTGCTCCAGAAGTCGGCCATAGAGGTAGTCCCCCCAGGTCAGGAGCAGAGTGGATACTATACCAC
Organism: Gibbula magus; assembly: GCA_936450465.1. NCBI lineage: Eukaryota > Metazoa > Mollusca > Gastropoda > Trochida > Trochidae > Gibbula > Gibbula magus. The sequence goes on along the minus strand of OW388296.1, from coordinate 55,185,828 downwards.
CTACTTCATTGTTACCGAGAAGGACGGGGGGTTCAGACCCATTCTCAACCTCAAATATCTCAATCGGAAGATAGAGGTTCCATCGTTCAAGATGGAGACTTTGAGGTCGGTCATAGCGTCCGTAGAGGCAAACTAGTGGCTTTCCTCAATAGACCTCAAGGACGCATATCTCCATGTCCCGATGCACCCAGATTTCAAGAAATATCTGAGGTTCGCGTTCGACGGGACATGCTATCAGTTCATGGTTCTACCCTTCGGCATCTCTACCAGCCGGCAGCGTCGGGTTCAGTAAGTTCTCGCCCCCACATTTTGGACGTGCGTAGAACTCTTAAGAAATATCTTTCCCGTACTGCCACAGTCAGAAGGGATAAGCAGTTTTTCTGTTGTTATGGCGGGGCCAGCCCAGGGGCTCCCGCCTCCAAACAGACGATATCGAGGTGGATCATGTCGGCCATTGTACTGGCTTACATCCACAAGGGCATGAGCCCGCCTGAAGGTCTGAAGGCTCATTCTGTTAGGGCAGTAGCGACGTCAAAAGCGTTCGCTGCGGCCCTGCCCATCGAAGAGATCTGCTCCGCAGCTATCTGGAGCCGTCCGAGCACGTTCATTCGGCATTATCAGCTGGATAAGCACTCCAGAGAGCGTGCTTGGTTCGGTCAGACAGTTCTCTCCAGTGGGCAGAGTCATAACTCCTCTAGCTGAATGAGCTTTCTGAGGTTGTTTTTAACTTTGTCACTGTTGTTGTTGGTACTAACATCACAAAGTGCACTCCCGAAAAGAGAATAAAAAAAACCTGCATATAAGACAGGGGCCGGTTTCTCAGGGTTTTTAGTACGGGTGTTTTATGCCATTTTTTGTACTCCTCCCATAGTCCTTTTCCAAAAAAAGGGGGGGGGGGGTGCATTTGCCTTAATGCTAATTATGCCTGTTTTGAAGGCATTTCTGGTTAGTATTCCCCTGATCCACAGGCACGTTCCATCTCTTGGATTCGGCCTTAGGATGTTCAGGTTAGTTGCTCCTTTTCTTCTTTAAATTTAAGAAATTATCTGCGAGCATCTTTATTTTGTACAGTCTAACAGACAGAATTCCACTCCCAGGACTCTTCTTTGGGAGTCTGTTTTATGCTATATGTACCCCAAGGAGGATCCCTTCTGAAAAAGAATCGAACCAACCTGCAGAGGTTGCAGATTCTTTGAAGAGGATCCTCCTTGGGGTAGGGCCACCAGCCTCCCCTTATTCTGTCTGCCTGTCAGAGTTATAAGTGGTGAGTTGAGAGTTACCTGCCCTTGGCGTGCCTAGCAACCGCCAGGGTTGGGGCCCACTTAGGGTGGTCCAAATGTTTATTTTTTAGTAATTTATTATTTTTACGGTTATTTTATTGAAAATATTAAATTCTAACTGTCATAACTCAAAAAATAGGATTTTTATGCTATATGTACCCCAAGGAGGATCCTCTTCAAAGAATCTGCAACCTCTGCAGGTTGGTTCGACTCCTCACTAGCTTACTTCGTCTGATGAGTCCAATCCAGGACGAACTAGTCACCACCACCGCTAGCCCACTTGCCCCTCCCAGCCTATCCCTATCAATACTTTCTTCATCATAATTATAAAAAGACAGAAACCTGCTATAAATTTATACTGTTGAGATTCTTTTAAAAGAATTACTAACAAAAAATTTTTGTTCTTAGTATTGTTTTACATTTACAGAAGTAGAATTGAAAGCTTTTGGTTTCATGTGAAGGAATTTGTTGTTCTTCTAAAATATTCTGAATAAAGAATTATTCCTTGTTTTCACCACACCAAAATGATATCGCTTATGCCAATTTGGTTCCATTTTCACCAATGCAATTTGGTTCTGTTTTTTCAGGGTTCCAATTAGTCATAACCTGTATGTAAGGGCCAATTAAATAAATTGGTAAATTAAATATGTAAAGGAGTTTTGTACACTATAAACTAATCTTTTAGTTTTTTAACAACAATAGTTAAATTTACAATTGAATGAAACACTAAATATATCCCATCTACTGATTATCTTAATCCTCTAAAATGGGATTAGTTTACGACCCTATTGAACTGTTAATCTCTCAAACCTCATGGATCAATCATGACTAATGTGAGGTCAAGGCGACCCAGTGTTTAGCTGTAAGGCCAGGTACTTATCAGGTAGAGCAGAACTTGTGAAGCAAACTTGTATAGGTTTTATGTGGAGACGGTTTACATTTTATCATCATGCATATTAGATCCAGTGTAAGTTGTAGTTTTCATATTGTAAGGGAAATTGTGTTTGTAAAAGGGTGAAAATAGTTATATACATATCTGTGTAACTGATTATTACATTCATGTTTTATATGCTCAGGTTTCGAAAAAAACATTTATTTATGTTTCTGATGTTCAGTTGGCGGAGTTTCATCAAGGTCAAAATAACATTAAATGAATATTATACAATTATAGACTGGTGATGAGGTCAATACCTGTTTTCTCGGGTCCATAAAAACAGGTATTGACCGATTTCACTAGTCCATAATTGTTTTATTTATATTTAACATAAACGAAAGGAAAACAATAAAATACAGTCAAAAATTTAATTTGGCTTGAACAGCTGGGACTACAGTCAAGTGACGTCATGATTACAATAGCATGACGTCATACAACAATCGTTTCATGTCACTCAAGTCAATATGGCTTTTGGTCTGACTCTGGCTTGAGTCTATATACTTTTCTGTTGACGGTCACGTGATCGCCTCTCGACCAATCAAATCGCTGGAAAGATATGCTCACTTAATAATTTTTAATATTTCTATCCAATATATTATCATTCAAATCAATTCGTTCAAATTCTAATTATCAAGATACTTTCTTTGACCAATTAGCTTTTCAAAGGATTGGATTTCATATTGATCTTGTTGAAATTACACAATGAAAGTTTGTTGTATTCATTTAAGGAAAATGCAACCATAATATTCAAATAAGATAGTACACAAGTTCAAAACAAATTTAAACTGAAAACTTTGTATTCACCTATAAATGTCTTATACACTGAAATATATCATAAGTTGTGATACAACATGTATCTGTATTAAATGTACTAGTTGTACATAACTATTATATTGTATGTTTTAAGAATGTAAATATTGTTTATGTACCTCTTAAGTTAATAAGTAGCCAGAGTTAATAAGAGTTCAGTTAACAAACAACACATTTTTGTGTCATCAGAATACCAACTTTCCAACTAAATATCATAAATATCTCTAAAATATATGATGTTTGAGGACAGGGATTATTACGTATATTTGTTTATATCTTAATAGCAGAGACTTCTCTTTGAAAAAACCTGAACAAGGGTGTTTATTATCTATACACTTCAACATAAAAAAAAAAAAAATCTCAGCGCTAATGGCTGCAATACTGCCGAAGCGGCGTTAAACAATAACTCACTCACTCAACATAAAATTGAGTAATATAATGTATTGAAATATGTCAGCTTTATATTGATAGATCATGGATAGATCACTGATAATACGACCTCTGTTCACCTTGATGATTGATCAAAACAAAAGCAACCAAATCTGTGAGACTAAGACATTAAGAACTTGACACTTTCATGTCATTTAGTTTAAATCGTTTTTTACCTTTAATAACAATTAATCAATGATTCATTTAGCAATTGAAGAAGAGCAGTCTGTAGTTAACCTTCCTTTGTAATATACCTAAATATATATTGAAAAAAAGATTATTGTATCGCTGTAGCATCTTACTATACAAAACAATTTTCAATACAAAGCCCAAATATAACACACCTGCAGAATTGGTCAAAATGACCCCCTCAGCAGACCAACACTGCACCTGAAATAAATGTATAAGACACAAAACTTGATGAACAAAACAATTGTCAGTGTATGAACTCAGGCCAGCACCTGGTGATAAGTCCATAACGTTTGCTTTAATGTCGCTACTTTTTGGGGTTACTGTTTAGCAATTAACATTTTTGAGCTTGTAATCTTTAAAGTTTGTTTCAGTCTCGTTCTTTGTCAAGTTTTACTTGAATCATATTTAATAATTTGTTTGTATTGCCAGGCCGAGTACTCCATGAAGTACAAAGCAGGCGTGGCACCAGCACGAGCATCACGCAAACAGTCCGAGTATCAGAGAGAGTTTGAGTGGAAGGACAGAGTGGCTGCGTCTCCTATGTTGGCTGCAGAACAGGTCTGCTTATAGTCACTGTAGAGAATTCTATATACATAACATTTGGAATAGTGCCTCTTTGTAGAGAATTCTTCTATATGCAGTAATGATTGGGTGTAGTGCCTCTTTGTAGAGAATTCTTCTATATGCAGTAATGATTGGGTGTAGTGCCTCTTTGTAGAGAATTCTTCTATATGCAGTAATTCTTTGTAGAGAATTCTGCTATATGCATTAATGATTGGGTGTAGTATCTCTTTGTAGAGAATTCTTCTATATGCAGTAATGATTGGGTGTAGTGCCTCTTTGTAGAGAATTATTCTATATGCATTAATGATTGGGTGTAGTTTCTCTTTGTAGAGAATTCTTCTATATGCAGTAATGATTGGGTGTAGTGCCTCTTTGTAGAGAATTCTGCTATATGCATTAATGATTTGGTGTAGTATCTCTTTGTAGAGAATTCTTCTATATGCAGTAATGATTGGGTGTAGTTTCTCTTTGTAGAGAATTCTTCTATATGCAGTAATGATTGGGTGCAGGCCTCTTTGTAGAGAATTCTTCTATATGCAGTAATGATTGGGTGTAGTGCCTCTTTGTAGAGAATTCTTCTATATGCAGTAATGATTGGGTGTAGTGCCTCTTTGTAGAGAATTCTTCTATATGCAGTAATGATTGGGTGCAGGCCTCTTTGTAGAGAATTCTTCTATATGCAGTAATGATTGGGTGTAGTGCCTCTTTGTAGAGAATTCTTCTATATGCAGTAATGATTGGGTGCAGGCCTCTTTGTAGAGAATTCTTCTATATGCAGTAATGATTGGGTGCAGGCCTCTTTGTAGAGAATTCTTCTATATGCAGTAATGATTGGGTGCAGGCCTCTTTGTAGAGAATTCTTCTATATGCATTAATGATTGGGTGCAGGCCTCTTTGTAGAGAATTCTTCTATATGCAGTAATGATTGGGTGCAGGCCTCTTTGTAGAGAATTCTTCTATATGCAGTAATAGTTGGGTGTATAGTGCCTCTTTGTATTTTAGGGCAGGAAAATCCATTTGTTCGCAATACCACTTAAAGCTGTCATGTGAGGTTTTATCACAACTCTAGCCATTGTACTGCAGACTTTCTTCATAGATCAGCACTTATAGTGATAATCATATGCTTACTTATAAAGTCCTTGTTTTCAACTGTTACAATTATAAAATACATATTTAGGGAACGTTTTAATTAATTTTCTGTTTATAGAGATTATCACTAAAACATCTTCATGATGTTAACTGCAATAGGAGTTGATGAAAGTCAAGGCATATTTTTTACTTTTATCATCAAATGTTTATGTAATTCTTATCAGAGGACAGAAGCATTAGGTCTTTTTCATCCAAAATTTAATTCATTAGTACCCAACATAAGATATACATGTACATCAGTACTGCCATTAGACTTGCAATGCAGTGAGGTTGTAATGTTATGACATCATTAGCTTTATGACATCATTGCAAGTCTTGTACTTGATGTAAAAGGATTTTGATGTCTTACAGTTTATATTGTCAGGGCTTCGTGCAACATCTAATGTAAATTTAAACAATATCTCATGTTTGATATCCCTTGATCATGTGGAATATAGTTTTGGATCATAATTTATAGGTATAAACGAACATCTTACAGGTTGTATACAACAGTAAAGTTGGTCCAGTGAAGACTTCAGGCTTCCCTAAAACCTCAGAGTATAAGGCTCAGTTCAAGAAGTGGAAGGCAATTGAGAATGAGCCAGTTCCTGCCGTCAAACACGCTGCTCAACAACGAGCTGCCATGAAGAATAAGGTAATCCTGACAAGGATCTGTAACATTAATATATGTTCATCAATCATTACAAATATAGTAAATGTCATTTATAAGTGATTGATCAATGGATCTTCATCAAAATAGTTCAGGCATCTTTGTCAACAGAATATAGAATTGTTCTGAGTGTTTAAAGAGCTGTTATGTTCAAGCAAATAAATGACTATACAATACTATGAAACTTCATGAGGGAAATGTTTTTTTGCAGGCTCTGAAACGAAGCAAGAGTGTTGGAGGTAGGTGTTAATATTGTGGTATGAAGAATATCCTTGAAAACACAAATAGTTGATCAGATTTAATATGCACATTGATGGAGTTTATCATTTCACAATCTGAATGAAGGACACACTATAATACACTGTGTGTCTGATTTAGGGGAGGAACATTTTGGTGATGCATGGTAATGCAAAAAGATCCTTTATTCAAAATGGTAACAAAAACATATACTTTTATTCAAATGTATATCTTTTTATTATTAAAAAATTCCACTTTATTCTTCAGTAAACATATTTGAGTTTGATTCTGCATATTATATTGTACTAATGAGTGTCTATATGATTGCAACAATTTTAAGGTAGTGCATTTTGTCATAAAATTATTTATATATGCTATATGGACACACAAATTTGAAAACAAAAATGAAAATTGAAACAATGGTGTGTTTACTTTGGGGTATATGGAAGGATTTGTAATCTTCTGATGATACTTCTTCACCATGTCAACACAATTAGATCTCGTGATGCATGTACTATTCCTGTTTATTTAGCTGCAGATCGGAGAGAGTTTGTGAAGCAAACACAAGATGTGGACGAGTCTAAAGCTGAACTCCCCAAACCACTGGCTCATCACGGCAAACTCAGGTACGCAAAGTATTCTCATTTTAGATCATTAAATCATATCTTTCAAATCCCAATTCTTTAAATCCTCACTGAAAAGTAATTTTGAATTCCTATTGTATTCTTTTTGGTATGATGGCACCTTTTTGTTGAACATTAGACTTTAAAACAACAATGTTTAGAGTCCAACGCTGAGTCTTAACTTTTTCATCTAGAGTAGTGTGATACGTCAGTGTATGGACACAGTCTGATTAAAATCGACCTTGTTCCGAGGAATAAAATTTGTAACATAATATATCTACTAGGATACGAACTGGTTTTGTAGATTCCTCTCAATAAGGTCTGAGAATATCCCATATAGGCTTGTGTTTCGAACCAGTTTAGCGCAGCCAAAGCCCAGTCAAATAGCTGACCAATCACATCATAGTATTTAAACAGTCGCTGTTTTGAAAGCATTCGGAACAGACAAAAGGATAGCTGTTTGGAGTTATCTTCCCCTAGCTTCTTGCACCGAAAGCACTTGATGGGCATCTTTTGATTGGCTACCTGAATTGCGCTCGAACACGCGAGTCTATGGGCTGTAATCAGACGGTTTGGCGTGGAACCTACGACTGATAAGAGTTTGTATCCCGGTAGCTGCACTATTTTGCAATTTTTATTCCACGGAAAACCGTCGATTTTAATCAGACTGTGTATGGACATGTTCTACAGGCAGTAACCTGGCTACTTTCAGTTCGAGTTTGTAATTTTTGGAAGTTTTTGCATAATCTTACCATTGAAATTGACAAAATAATAGTTTTGGACTGATTACATTTGAGACGTATTCATACACAGGATATGTTGTGGCCTTCCTTGAAATAGAACAAGCCACAGTGATTATAGTCAAACAATTTAAAGTGTCTTTAAATATCAACATACCCATCTTGCTTTCTTTAACCTCTCTATTATATGAAATAAGGTCTGTCCAACTGTAACTTTGTAACTTAGACTTTGTGACTTAGCCATATCTTTTAAATTATTATTTTAATTGTGAAATAAAATATGGGTGGTTTTCAAGCAAAGTTTACACAGTGATCTCTCACTAGATTTGTACTAGATTTTGAGTGGATTGTTTGGTATTTGATTGTAAAGATGAAGCAATTATTGTGACCACAGGAAAGTCATCACTGAGTATTCTGCTAACTTCAAGCCACCCCAGAAGTTCAACTACGAGAAGGGAGCATGGAAAGGAGCGGACCCCCCTCAGATCTACGCACAGAAGGTAGCAGCACAGTTATCTTAGTATATTTAGTGATGAAATACAGTATTATATGATGAGAATATAATCTGTGGACAATGGACAAAGAAGTGATATTTAATTTCAAATGCAGGGGCAGATACAAAATATGAAAATGTAAAAAATGATCATTGAAGATGTAGTCAAGAGAATAGTGGGTGCCCCCTTTTACCAATAGAAAGAATGTACATAATCGTATAATTACTTTTCATAGATAAAGTTAAGTGTGGTACTCTTTAATTTTGATTAACAAATTTCTGAAGAGGGTTTATATTGTGGCGTTCATCTGTTCTGGAAAGGGGTGCGTGTACGCCCACAGATATAGATCAATCTTTCTGAATCTTTACACATGCTTTCGATGTAAATTGGTAATCCACATATCAAAAGTTTTACTTAGAGCACTTTGCTTTCACATCTTAGACTGACAGTACCTATTTAGTAAATCAACTCCTCCCATAGCTTTACATCAGTTAGCACCAATCCAATCCTGGCTGACTGTATTAAATTTTCTTGAAAGCAGATCAAGTCATTCTTCTATCACTCTTGAACTATTTCAGACTGAACAGAAGGAAGAGAAGAAGGAGCAAGTGTTGAGCAACTGGTATGCGGAGGTCGTGGAGCTGAGACGCAAAGCGGCAGAATACAAGAAGAGAGCTCAGGGCACCCACTTCTCCCGCGAACATCTTGTGCAGCTTCTCGCTAAGCAGGCAGGATTCTGGGATATTCCAAGTTCACGTAGCGGCAGCTGTAGCACGATCTCTGCCCTCTCACTGGACGCTGGCAGTGACGTTGTTCAGCAACAGTGAGTAATAATAGTTCATGTTGCAACCATTGCGTGATTAACATTTAGCTTTAAGGCTTGTCAAAATATCCAGCACTTTATAATTTGTAATGTGTAACAAAAAGTTTATAAACTAAACCATATCAAAAAGATTCTGAATCTCCAGTGACCTGCAGTTTTTTTAACACTGTTTTCAACAGGCATATCAAGCTCTAAACAATGCTCATGTAAATAAATAAAAAATATATATTCTCAAATTTTAACAAAAAATCCAAATCAATCCGATTGACATAAAGTGTGTAAAGTATCTTTGTGTTAAAGAAAATTAGAAAACTGAAAAGCAAGTATATATAGGCATTGCTTGCAAAGTTTTGAAACATCATTCTCATATGTGACTGCAGAGTTTTAATAAGCTGCCTGCCGTCTGACAACCAATTACTTGTTACCGGTAGTTTCATGTACGGCACATTGCAAAAATAGTTAGAAGGCTGTATGTATAGCTTGCTGGATTTTTCATAAACTAAGTATCTTAACATGTATCACTCAGAATAATTTAGCACAAATTTATTCAATAGCTTAAATTGATTTTCTAATATCAGGCTGAGAAAACAAAAGAAAAGCAGGAAGGAGTCTGGTGAGAGAGCTTTGATTGACTTTGATTCATGTCACGCGACAATCTCGGAGCACTCTGAAGTTCCCGACATTGACGAGGAGGAGTCGGAAGTTCAGAAACCCTTGCCGCCAAAAAAGAGCAAAAACTACAACAGAAAAATGGCCTGGCTTGAGGAGCATCAGAAGAGGAGCAATGAACCTGTGGAACCAGTTCAAGACAGGTCAGACAGAACCCAGTTTCGATATTTTTAACTAGTTATACTACAACTACTAGGGGGTATATAGTGATAAGCACGTCCGTGCGACCATCTGGAATGTTTTTGTTCCGCTTATAACTCGGACACTAGTTGTTCAAATTTTACGAAATTTGATATGTACAATCACCATGATGTGTACACGTTCCTTTTGCATGTTTCATACCCTCGTTTGCATAATTTATGCAAATTTTCTCTGTTTTTCAACTTCGCCATTCACACTTTTTGTTCCACTCATAACTTTGACACTAGTTGTTCAAATTTAACGAAATTTGATATGTACAATCACCATGATGTGTACACGTTCCTTTTGCATGTTTCATACCCTCGTTTGCATAATTTATGCAAATTTTCTCTGTTTTTTAACCCTTACGTTGCGTATATATATTTTACCATTTTTAGCCCCTGTGGCGGAATTTACAGGCTCGCAGCTCGCAGCAGTAGTTTGGGCTTTGGCACTAACTAGCTCTGCTGGCGGAATTTCCAGGCGGCGATTCCGGTATCGTTTTTACAAAATATACCGCATCTACATGGCGAATAAGGACTATATACGGGCGTTCAATACAAATTCAAGTAGCGACACCCGTACACAAATGGCTAATTCACACTCGAAACTTTGAATGAATTTTCTATGTTTTTTCGTTTTTATTCTATTACTTTCGAAAGATTGTCTTTTATTCGGGCCTCGTAACATCATAAATACGAAACGAAAAAAATTCCATTTATACACGGAATTGAAGACAAGATGTCTAGCTTCACAATGATATAAAAATTATTAGAATGCGACCTTTGGTTATAATTCTATAGCTATGTATAGTTTGTCTTTATTTCCACCTATAAAATCGTCAATACTTACAACATGTATGCGGCATTGCAAACGGTCGTTCATCGCACTTTTCCAAGAAATCATAATCTCGAACCAGTTGACAAATAAGCACATGTCAACCCAAATATGGTTATGTTGTTTGACTTTTCAAATAAACGCTAACCTCGAACCATAACTGATGAAAATATGTTGATTAGTTTGTGTGCCGTTTGGTTTCACATGCCTCTCAGAAAGGTAAAATTGTATCTTTATTTCTGTGAATAAATCTGCGCATTTTATATAGAGTAAAAGATTATTCTTTTCGGTTTATTGTGATATAAAAATTATGAAAATGCATTCAGTATTTTAGCCTTGATAAATGTTTTAGAAGTTGTGAAAATCGCCGATTGCTTCAAAATTTATGAAGTGTAAACATGACCTTTTTCACGGCGCTTGCTGTGTCTTTATTATTTTTTTGAGATTTTCTAATTTTATATGGGAATGTAGTCCATTGTTTCCCCTTTATTTTGCCGTATTTTGTTTTGAAAACAAACAATTCGCTCACATGATATGAAGTGCGGGAGTAAGGCGAGTTAGCGATTTTTTTCCCCGTCTCGCGAGATGCGAGGCAGATAGCAGTCTCGGGCGAGGCAAACCCGAGGCAATACAAACACGTGGGTGAAAATAGCCTCAAGCGAATTAATGCTTCGGGGGCTAAGCCCGACATAATTGGCCTTTTGTAAAGCTAATTATCGATGCGTTACGGGTCAACAATGCACACGCAAATTGGTGTGAATTTTGCTTGATATTCCGACCACACACTGAACAAAGCTTTATTCTCATGTCGGGTCGCGATGCGTAAATACAGCCATTCTCATGGGTCGGGTCGCGGACACAATCGACTCGTGACCCGGTATGGGGTATAGAATATACTTAGACAGCCGTGAATTATTCTAAGTCTTGTATCCGGGATCCGTATACAGACACCTAGGAATCGCTTATAGCCCGCCCGGATAATTCCGTCGCCCGCATGTTAAGGGTTAACTTCGCCATTCACACTTTTTGTTCCACTCATAACTCTGACACTAGTTGTTAAAAATTTTCGAAACTTGATTTGTTCAATCACCATGATGTGTACATCTGCCTTTTGTATGTTTCATACCCTCATTTGCATAATTTATGCAAATTTTCTCAGCATTTTCACTTCGTCTTTCACACGCTTTGTTCCACACATAACTCAAACACTATATGTTCAATTGTTTCGAAACTTGGTACATATAATCACTATGATGTGTACATTTGCCTTTTGTATGTTTCATATCCTCATTTGCATAATTTATGCAAATTTTCTCGTTTTTTCAACTTTTAGTTCTAAAGCACTCTTACAAGTGTATCTATGAAGACACACATACTTTGCTTTCATAGTACTGCTGTGGTTTGTTTGTACAGAAGACTAAACATTGATGTCTATCTATTTTTCTTCTTTGACCAATGTCAAAAGCGGGGGTATATGAGTGAGCTGTGCTCACTAATTCTCATGTTTACAAGAGGGAGGTATAATTTTATTTTCCCTTTGGAATTTTGGAATTATATCACTTAATGATAACAACTTATGGAATAGACATTAGTACATTACTCATTTCCCATATTTTGCATATTAACAGCCCCGAAATTTTTTTTAAAAGGGGCACATTTTATAGTTATGTTATATTTCAGTTGAATGAATAAATGCTTTGACATTCTTGAACATCAATCAGAAAAAAACCCACCTGATTTGTATATATTTGAAATAAAGGTCAGAATCCATTTTGTTGTAACATTGTTTTTCAAATATGATGTGATATAAATCAAACATTGTACATAGTTTATTTGTGAGATCACTGATGTAATTGAACAAAATTGTCATTGAGCATGCACTAGTTGGTTGTTAACATTATTTTAACCCTTAACTTGCGGCTCCTGGCATGGTCCGGGATGGCCATAAACAATTCCTATGTACCCCGTACCAGATCCCGGTTACCAGACTTAGAATTTATATCGGCTGTCTACCAGAGATCTAGCCCTCCCCGTGATCTGCGAGTCTATTTGTCTCCGGGAGTTGCTCGAAGAGAAGCTCTGTATTATTCCTCGCAGTTCGCCACCATAACGAGTCTTTGTCAATGTCCGGTCGTAATGTCGAACAAAAATCACATCAAATTGCATGTGCATTGTTGACCCGTAACGCATCGATAATAAGCTTTACCCATTTTGTCGGGCTTTGCCCCGAAGCCTTATCACCCTGGGGGCTAATTATCACCCACGTGTTTGCATTCACCCCGGCAAAAAGGCCCGTACATATTATCTGCCTCGCAGTGTCCCTATTACGGGAACATAAATTGGTAACCTGCCTTACTCGCACACTTCATATCATGTGAACCAATTGGTTCTTTTAAAAAATATTTACACCAAAATAAAGGGGAAAGAAAAGCCTACAATCCCATTTAAAATTCACAAATGTCCAAAAAATAATAAAGACACAGCAAGCGCCCCGAAAAAGGTCATGTTTACACTTAAGAAATTTGAAACAATCACTGCTTTTCACATCTTCTTGCACAAATTATCACTCCTAAACTACTGAATGCATTTTCATAATTTTTATATCACAATAAACCGAATAGAATAATCTTTTATTCCACATAAAATGTGCATATTTACTCACAGAAAGAGGCAATCAAACTAATCAACATATTTACATCAGCAATGGTTTGAGGTTAGCACGGGTGCCACGACTTGAATTTGTATTGAACGCCCATTTATAGTCCGTTTTCACCATGTAGATGCGATATATTTCGTAAAAACGGTACCGGAATCTCCGCCTGGAATATTCCGCCAGCAGAGCTAATTAGTGCCTAAGCCAAAATACTGCTGCAAGCTGGAGGGTCTGTAAATTCCACCACTGGGGCTAAAATGGGTAAATTAGAAATACGAAACTAAAGGGTTAATCGCTGCTAATTATTTCCACAGAGTATCAGAAGATATGGAGTATGATTCTCTCCCCTCCCCCCAACCGACGCAAGAAGGCAGGCTCCCCACCCCGGTCCTCAGACAAGGCAAGCTGCCCAAGAAGACCCGCCACCATCTGGACCGCACCACCCCGGCAGTAGGGGGAGCTCTTCTATCCTCCCCCCCACCTGCACTGAAGACAAGATCGTTTGGGTCAGGTGTGTGAGATCTTTATTCATAAAATCATTCTCTCTCAGACCAGCGTTGAATCTAACCAGGGATATTTACAGTTGAGAGCAGGGGTGTGTTATAGATTGGAATGTTTCTTTATATTGAATAAACAGCTGTAATGTCCCACTTGCACATAATTTTACAACAATGTTGTTTATTGGAATGATGATATTATTTTTATTGAAATGAATTTCTCATTTATTTGTATTTGAGAAAAAGTATCCCACAAGGGTTACTAAAATGAATCAATTTAACTAAGCAAATGAATGAAATTTCTCAAATGTCGCAACTTTGTATAATCGGAATTTCAATATTGATAATATTCTGAATCCTTGCCAAGGGTGATCTAAAAATTATCTCTCTAGAAGCCTCTGAAAATACTTGTCAGAATGTGTTTGAAAAAGAAACACTTTTTCGTTGACTTTTCAATCCAACGTTACATTTTGAATATTGCCTGTTCACCTGTATTGCAAGTTGTAAAATGTGTTTTTAGAGGTATACTAGAACATTTGACTTTGACTTACATTGAATTTTCTTTGACTTAATCCTATCAAGAGCTTTAATTTTTCAAACCTTTTGAAACATTTTTACCAGTGTAATACAGTGCAGATGATCTGAGCATATGGTTTGTACAAACCAGGGAAGAACATTGTTTAAATTCTTTGTTTCTTAACAGGAGGCAGCTCTCAAGATACAGAGGAAGAGGCGTCAGAGCGGAGACAGTTTGGAAAGGTACTTACACAGAGTGGGAGGGCGAAGTGTTTGTGTGTTTAACATCGGTTAAAAAAGTCTTGTTTGAAATACGGTGATGGACTCGTCATCTTCATCTGCTGTAGAGAACTGTATGCTATAGAATATAGGTATAGAATGTGCCTTTGATGGGTTTAAACTCCAAGGTTAAAATAATTTTTGAACATTTTTTTACTGAAAATAATACGATTTTTCGACTTTCTTTTGTTTTTGGAGCATAACCCAAACGGTACATGATTTGGAAACTTCACAATTGATAAGCATGTTACCTATGTACTGATGTCTAGCAACTGAAAGGTAAAAACAATTTTTGAAATTTTGACCAAGTTTTCAGACTTCCGTTTCTTTTTTCTCTTTAAGTAACATTATGAAGGCAGTGAAACTGCAGGCATGGTTAATGTGATTTGTGCCTTGTATTCAACATCATTGCTGTATAATCATAAAGTCTGTGCTTCAAATCCTGCCATAGTCTCAGCAACTTTGTGTACTGTAGACTGTTCTACCTGCAGGCAGTTTGGGTGCAATGCTACACTGAATTACAGTGGAGTACCACCCATGGTTCACTAGTACCAGCCAGTGTTGTTCCTAGGTCATCTGCTGAGGGGGTCATTTTGGCCATGTCAGAACAAGTGGGACCCTTTGCAATGGTAAAAGTATCCTACTTCTCCAAATTTTAAGGGACACCAAGCCAAAAAGGTGGGCAAATGTCCCCAGGACCCCCTCTAGGAACAACACTGCCAGCCCATGCTCACAGCTTTCACCAGAATGCATAGCCATGTGTAACTGGCTTTCTCTTTACAATAATCCTTGCAGTTATGATATAAATAGGTCACTCTTTTATATATGGTGTTAAACTCAAAATCATCTGATGTCCCTGTGAAAACAGCTGTTAAGTCAGTAAAACTTATAGTACATTAGATATATCACAACAGCAGTAACATTACAAAGCAATCTTCTTCAGACTTACAACTTGAACCGCCTGCAGACGACGCCCACATTTGGTCATCGCTCGGAAGACACTCACCTTCTCCGTGATGATGATGCTTCTATTGATCGACCGCTCAAACCCAAATACCTGTACACACCTGTTGATCAGGAGGAGGATCTTCAACAAGAAAACCTAGGTTTGTGTACTTGTTGTCTGCTTGTATAGGTTCAAATGTGAATCATTTAGAATGTACAGGGCTTGATATATAATAGATTGATCAGTCAATCACGAAGGGAGCCTGAGGTAACTTTTGAAGGAATATAATCATGAATTTGTACTTTTGTGTTTTAAGGCTAACACGACTATCAAAAATAAGTAGTCGACTAGTCGGTAGCAGTAGTCGATTAGTAGTCGACTAGTTGCCATGTGGTTTGTAAATGCTTGATTGACTTAGTGCACAATAAAATCTATTTTTTACGTCATTGTTTCAAATAAAATGAATAAAGATTATATCAAATAAACTTTGAAAATATTTCTGCATTGAATTTCTAAAACCGAAAGTACAACGGAAGATTGCACCGACGATCGTAAACAATTATAAGTTATCAACATGTTTCTGTCAGCAACTGTATCTGTATCAGCCAGTAGACATTAACCTTTTTTGCAATGATTTTAAATATTTAAAATATGTTGATATTAAACCTTTAAAAGAATTAAGTTGGCAAATATTATGATAACAAAGAGATAGTTAGTTTACCTTCGGTAATGATTTTGCTATAATTAGTGCCAGGGCACAGTTTTGTTCTGAATAATACAGGGACCAAAAGTTGAAGCTGTCACATACATATACAATTGACAAGGGAAGTAACTGCTGTGCTATTTGAATATAACAAACACCTGTCGTAAATATTACTTCAGACATCAAATACAAGTTTTAATTTTAATAAATTTATTAAATTCATTCACTGTCAGCTTAAACAAATATATTTTGATTATCAATGCAATGCAGAAATTAATAAACAAATGCAGAAAATAACCATTCAGGTGGGAAATGATCAGTCAAATGACCCACATGTTTGCTGGGGGGGACTTGAAACAGTCGAAGTCTTGACCTAGTTCCATAAAATGATCAGTCAAATGACCAAAATCTTTGCTGGGGTGACTTGAAACAGTCGAAGTTTTGACCTAGTTCCATGAAAAGTCTGCACAGTGGAATGGTCTATTTTTGAGCAGGGGTGACAGTGTTTTGCCTTCTACATTCTAATTTTGATGAGAGTCAGTTTACTTGATTAAAGATTAATTATTTTGGGATTATTATGGTAGCTTTTAGTTACAGAAATGTTTCAGTTAAAAAAAAATCTCAATTTATAAATAATCAAATTGGTTCAAAGTTTTGTGGCTGGTTAATCCCTACATAAATATGGACTCAACCTAACTGAGAAAGAGATGACAGAAGGTGATTGATGTTTTCTGCTGTCGTAGATTATGACAATCAACTTACCGGTAATATTATCAGAACCATATAATGTTGAGGTATGTTTCAAAATGTTTCAAGAATGATAATTTTGCAAATATGTGACATTTCAAAATTAATATAATTATTCAGCTGTCAGTGTCAGTGTTTATGTTTGTAAAGTTCTTGCAATGGAAACTAAAAATAACCTTGTTGATATTATGCTTGAATATCTCGATGCCGGTTCAGAAAAAAATTGACAGATAAACTTAGCATACTAATTTGACATTTACAGTAATATACATTGGTTTGTATTATAATTTAATGCATATAAGTTTCACATAGAAGCCTACTCTTCATTAATGCAATAATAGCTAGGACTGATGTATTGCTGAAATTATCGGTATCTCGACTGGAATCAGTCGACTAGTCGACTACAGGAATGTCTAGTCGACAGTCGGCAGATTCAACTAATCGTCGACCAGTCGACTAGTTCTGCTAGCCTTATTGTGTTTAGTTTGGGGACTATGAAAAGGATATTGTATGTGAATCTATATTATGTCTGCAACTGGAATCAGTTTCCAAATAATTTTGTTAAACAATGTAGCATGATAGAATCATATTATTAAAACACCTTTTTCAACTAGAAACATTTATCTGTGTAAGTGTAAGCAAGCACAGTCAAACGTATTTCTTTAGTTGATAGTAACCAACCACTTATATACTTATATCAAATATACAATCCAGGCTGTCCCCATTATGCCAACTTTTTTTTACTGAATATAATAAAGAGTCAGCAGATTATAAGATACTTAATATATCCAATAGATCCAGAACCAGTGGTACGGCGCCAGGTTCGAAAGAAGGAACGGATGAGACCAGCGGGTGTTCCATCCACACTGCAGGAGGAGATGGCCGACACATACAACAAACACATCCTCAACATGCCTCCTGGTAAGTGTACTGCCGACACGTACAACAAACACATCCTCAACATGCCTCCTGGTAAGACAACAAACACACCCTCAACATGCCTCCTGGTAAGACAACAAACACATCCTCAACATGCCTCCTGGTAAGACAACAAACACATCCTCAACATGCCTCCTGGTAAGTGTACTGCTGACACGTACAACAAACACATCCTCAACATGCCTCCTGGTAAGACAACAAAAGCATCCTCAACATGCCTCCTGGTAAGACAACAAACACATCCTCAACATGCCTCCTGGTAAGACAACAAAAGCATCCTCAACATGCCTCCTGGTAAGACAACAAACACATCCTCAACATGCCTCCTGGTAAGACAACAAACCAGCCTCAAAATGCCTCCTGGTAAGTGTACTGCCGACATATACAACAAACACATACTCAATTTACCTCCTAATGTGACATGTAGGACCCCAGTCTGATTAAAATCGACGTTTTTCCGAGGAATTAAAAATTGCAAAATAGTGACACTACCGTGATACGAACTCATATCGTTCGGAGGTTTCCTCGCCAAACCGTCTGAAAACAGCCCGTAGACTCCCATGTTCAAAGGCAATTCAGTTAACCATTCAGAAGACATCCAACAAAAGCTTTCGGTGCGAGAAGCTAGGGGCAGATAACTCCAAACAGCTATCCTTTCGTCTGTTACGAATGCTTTCAAAAAGGTGACTGTTTAGAAACTATGATGTGATTGGTCAGCTATTTGACTGGGCTTCGGCTGAACAAAACTGGTTTGGAACACGCGCCAAAATGGGGTGTTTTCAGACCTTGTGGCGAGGAATCTACAGAACCAGTGTTCATATCACGGTAGATGCATTATTTTGCAAATCTTATTCCTCGGAACAAGGTCGATTTTAATCAGACTGTGTAGGACCCATACAAATTTGATGTAACTTCTTTTCTGAGATTGATATTCTTAGAAAGCTAACATTTCGTAATCATACATCTTGAATGCATGTAGATTTAAGTTTGTTCATTATCTCCTCCTTCAAATATCTGTGTGGCCAGCATGTGTGAAACAATTGCTTTGATTTCTTTCCCCTTACAGTTATGTAAGGAAGCTAAAAAATCATTCAACTTCAAATCAATTTTTAAATTCTTATTGATTATCCTCAATAACAACAAAAACAACACAAATTCCCAACATAATGCTAACACAGATAATCATTATCTCACCAGTCTCTCCTGCAGTTTGTCTTATGCTGAAATGAACACGATGCATACAATTCTTTTTACAAAATTTGAATTTGGAAACAATATAAAATCGTATTAATTCCGTGTTTTACAGAAGAGAATGATGATGCTGTGTCTCTCTCGCTGTCTGTGCGATCCATCGCGTCCAGCTGTTCTCTAGCGTCAGACGTTTATGAACGTGCCAAGAACCGCAGAGACAACTTCTGGACGAAAAGTGCTGCTGCTTGATCAGGAACTACTGTATAATTTATATATTTGCCTGAAATATTGTAATGTCCAATCATGATGAAATCACACAAAGATGTCTGATTATGCCATTTGTAAAGATTCAATTGTAAAAAGCTGATCCAGATTTTTTAACAATCTCTTTCATAAGTCAGAGGTAAAACGACCCTAGAGACTATGTTATCATATAGACATCTTGGAAAGTTTAGTTGTTTTTACAGGGAGATACCATGTGACTCATGTTGAATGTGAAGTTTTATTTTTTATATGGTTTTGATTGCAATCTGGAATAAAGTTTTCAGTGCCTTCTTTGCAATGACATAGCCATTGCTTTTAATTTGCTTACTATAATTTTTTTTACGAATTTGCAAATTATGAAAATGATGTTATTTTGAAGAATGATTGTATCTTGTGGAAACTTCAAAGTCAAGGTACATACAAGTTTTTTCAGCATAGATACTTAGTTTCTAGTATCACTTGTCAATGACTGACTTACCAGTACGGTAACTATGATAATCTGAGGCCAACAAACACACTTTGAAGATTTACAGTTTCGTTTCGATGGATGTAAATCTAATCATATGCAAGTGAGTATTGAAATATGCAAATGTAACGAAGATGATGTTTTGTGTGATTGTTTTGAATCAAGATTCCATGACATTGGCAGCTACCTATTGAAATTATTATTTATATTTTATCAGGGAAATAGAATGTCTGCTTAATACAAATTTTAAAATATTAATCTACAGAAGTGAAAATAAAGAGGATGCAGTATTTTTTAAGATTTCCTCTGAGGCTAATTCTTTCTATCTAATCTCCTGAGTTCATATTCAAGATCCAAAATTATTTTTCTCAAATTGGCAAAGGTAGTAAAACAGTATTATATCACAATGGATATGAAAATATCATTTAAGTCATGCAGTATAGTATACATTTTTAGTGAAATTGTTTTATATTTTGTATATTGTTTTGGTATGTTGACAAGTTTACAATTTTACCACTGGTATTAAACTTTCTTTTAAAATCAAAATATATTAGTTAATTATTATATGAGAATTTGTTTTGCTTTGATTGAAACTATAGTCTTTTTCTTATAGAATTGTGTGTTAGTTTTACATAACATCAATGATTTTAATTGTCTTGTTATGTTTAGATACATGTTGCTAAACAGTGAATGTTGAAGACCGTTAAGGATTCAAATATGAAGTATTTTTAATGCAAATTTCAAAATAAGAATATTTATGTTTTAGGCTTTATTATCTTTATAATATATGTGCTAAATTTTAGTTTAATTCAAGATAAATTAATCGTGTCAAAAATATCATCAAAATTTTCAAATTAAATAAGAAATAGTCAATTGGTGTTTAAATTTTGCACCAACATAGTACATGAGATTTTAAAAGAAATTTTTATCAACTCAACTAGTTTTGTATGTAAATTTTCAACCAACAACTGTGATTCCTGATGTTTGTTTTTAAGCTTCATTCAGTTAGAACTATGCGATTTTGCACACATGCATTATTTGAAAGAAAGGAAAAAGCTTAGAAGTAGCAAGGGACCAAGTTAGTTCTGCTGACATGTTTTAAAGCTCTCCTTGCATTTGGCTGCCGGAGACAACTGTTTACAAAGCCTACTGTGATACTAGGAGTAATCTATGTACTTTAGTGTACTCTGCAACTGGGACTAGTGTACAAGCTGTGTTATCTCAGGCTGCTCAATAAATATATAGAATATAAACGTGTTTGTCATGAAATTTCTGAAACATGGCAGTTGCAAAGCATTGCAGAATATAAATCCTCACATGATTATCAAACATCATGGATAAACATTGACGAAGTAGAAGAAAGCTTCCCAAATGTTTCCATATGACACAGGATTCAGTAGAGGTCAACTTTCGGTTGTCAAATAAATAGAGGATATTTCTGGTCAATTACCATGTATATCTCTTCGAGTGAAATAGAAATGAGTATTTTCTTGATTTCCGCCGATGGTCCACCAAGCCTCGACTCGATCCGCCTTGGTCAAAATAGAATCCTCCATCTGCCACCGGGTACCACTTTCTACTTCTCTCTACCGCTCATACCCGCAGTATTCCTCGAGTAAATGCATGCGGAACCAAGCTCAATCAAGCCTATATTTTTGGGTCCCGCGCGTGAGCACGCTACACATATACCCACTGTTCATCAACGAGGTTGACTCTTAGAACCTAGTAACACACGTCATGAGACCAAGTGCATAGAGGGACAATGAACAATTAGAGAGTTTGAGAAGCATGCAGGGCCGAAATTACAGTAAAGAGGTCAAAGGACAACGTGATTACCTGTCCCACTACTATATGTTAACCTTTCGGTTATTAAATTATATTGTTTTTCCATCGGTGTTATCTTTCGGCAGAGATTCCAAGAAGATGTGTTCTTTATGGTTAACCTTTTTTTATACTTAACTATGTTGGCGCTAACTTTAAGTAATGTACATCCCATTAGCAGTCAGGGACATGTCGGCTCTCCATCTCGTTACAATGGGACGGCATGCCGTCTAAAAATTATTGTCTTATAAAGATGGCATGGCATGCCGTCTATAAAACATATTAGACGGTATCCCGTCTTAATGATTCAGGGAGAGTTCATTGTGTCAAATGTTAAAAATTTAAGACAGCATGCCATCTTCATATTTCAAAAGACGGCATGCTGTCTCATATTTAAAAATATAACAGCATGGAGCTTACTTGGGAGTTAGCGACTGAGACCGAGGTGTTCCAGTTAGAGCCCTCGCGCACGTGAATCATGAGACCGAGGTGTTCATGTTTCACGTGCTCGATGGTTCGTCTAATTTTTACCCAATCTCAACACTACATCAAACCACAAACAGAATTGACAACATTTTAGTTTTATTTTCAGTTCTCGTTTGTTTGACTTATTAGGGTAAACGAGACGTTTCCTTGTCAGAAAAAAGTGTCTATATTAGGCAGCTCACAGAAAGCATGAACTAATCGTGATGCACGTGGAAATGTACAAGTTGGTACTGTCAATGTCAATATCGTCAGCTTACATAAAATAAAAAAAAACACAATACAACATGTTGTGTTTATAAAAATGTACACTTCAATTTAAAGTTACTGCAGCGCGTTTATTTGCATACATTTTTTGCTCCATTGTGTCATTTTTAAAAAAAAATAAAAAATTTATTATTAAAGTTTATACAATTTATTATGTTTAGAGGGTAAAACATCTCATTACACGACCCAATAAGCCGTATCAGTAGAAAAATGTTTATCCGTATTAGTTTAAAATGGTGCGATCTGAAAAGCGACACTTTTGTGGAACTTCTTCAGTGTGAGTAGTAGTTTGCTTGGTTTCATGCAATTTGGAGAGGTTGACAGCAAGATGGTTGGCCATTCCATCGTGCCATATTTTAACTCCACTCTGAGTGTTAAAGAGCCATTGAGTATGTTAGTGTTTTAACTACAACATTATGTTTATGTGTGTCAATCGCTAGGTAAATCTACAAAACTATGACACATAATTTTCATATCACGACAATCCGATGAAATTTGTTTTTAAAGACTAGTAAGCCTTAGATTAACGCGAGTCAATAGAATCTAACGTCATATTAACAGCTTTTCCATTTCTGTATAAAAACAGTACCACCCAGCAACATTTCCGAGGCGTGTTGGCTTTTCAATTTTACAAGTCGCCACAATGTCAACCCATATGAAGCTCGTTTTTCTCAAGTGTTTTCAACTGAATGTGACAATTGTTATATTATCATGTTTCAAAGGATCCTGTTAATATACAAATTATTGACATTTTACCTGTTAAGTGTATTTTATTGTGATTATACCAGCAAACTATGACAGATATAGTATATGTAAAAACTACATACTTGAAATAAATGGTAAATAAATAAACGGCAAAAACGTATATTTATATTTTTTTAAATACTCATAAACTGTCTCTTGTATTTGTTTGTTTATTTTTATGTTTATTTGGGAGTAAACCACAATGTTTCGCGCTTGAAAATAATAGACTTGATCTATATGTAAACTGGAAACGTATCATACATATTTTGGGTCGAAAAAAGTAAATTTGCGTAAAACTAAGAGTATTTATATTGTGAACGTCTGTTTAATCATGTCCAATCCCATGTTTTATATATCTAACTTTGTTTTATATTCTATCTTTTTAATTTGCATATGAGCTTTACAATTTATTTTTTGTATTTACCTGATATCAGTTTCCATGTCTACAATAGTGATGGTACATATGCAATACATAATGTTGATAACAGTGTTGTATGTAGAACTCACTAAAAAAAACACTGCCAGCAGAAAAGAGCCTATTCAAATTATCAATTCATTGAATATATAAAGAAAATGTTAAAGTTGTTGGGAATATGATACATTCAGATTTGTAAAAATAATATTTAAAAAAAATAATATAACTCTTAACGTGTTATTCTATGCGGCGACGAATGTTTCTCACATAATAATTTCATAAATGATACCGTTTTGACAACTGTTTCTCATAGAGTTCGGTACCGTATTCACGTGTGTATATGTATTTTAAATTTATTTCCACAAACGTATTTATAAACTTATTCGTTTGATGATCCTTTTCCCATTATAATTTTCCTAATTAATTGCATGCTATATATAAATATATATAATTTTCTGGTCATAAAATACTGTTTAATCAAACAGGTTCACATTAATACATTTTTACATAAATATTATGAAATTAATTAGCATAAAGGTCACAGAAGAAGCATACTCAAATCATTTGATGAAGTTATAGGTAGAGGAACAAACTGAACAAAATTCATATTTATGTTTTTATTCATGTCGGAGGATATAGAGTATTTAGGTATACATATTTTCAAATTAAAAAAAGGCTTGCAATGCAACGATATATATGACATGAGACTTTAAATGACAACAAATATAAATAATTTTCTTATTGCTTATGGATGCAAGGTCTTTCAATTAAAATATTACTCTATGATTGACAACGATTTTCTTCTGATTCACCATTGATTTGTTCGTTACGTTTCTGTTGACCTTGAAGGGAAATGAAGAAACGAAGACGCATGCGCCAACGATTTGACAACTCTTAGGTTGTCAGAATGACAATGAACACTTGTCAACTTACAACACGCATATTTTGTCATCAAATGTAGCTGTAATGAAGGTATAGTATCGATGTGTGTCTTTCAAAGACGTTATTGGTATAATAGTGTAGGCAATGAAAATTAACTATTGAACTTGATATGTCAACTTTCGTTGTCGACGTAACAACGCTCATTATCATGTTGACAAGTGACAACCAACATTTGTACACGATGAAAATGATCATTATCATACCATGAATGTCAATGTGAAAAGTTGTCAAAACGACAATTTAATTCGCACCCGGTAAAGATTTGCCCCGCTTACTATATAAACTGAAGTACAAAAGAAAATACAGTTGTTTTCGGTTAATTGAATATTCTAAAAGAAATACGATGCATTTGATTATGCACAATACAATAACACTTATCTGCAGTAGTTCGAATGAAAACATTGGTGATTGGTTAATTTTTAGTTAGAATATCTTTGTTTAATGTAAATATACAGGGGCAGGGCTTACAATTTACACCAACATGACCCCTACCATGTTTGAAATATTGTAAATGTGTGCAGAATGAGGCATTTACATTGAAAAGTGACCCGGGTCATTATTCAATGTTGAAAAAGTACCCGCCGGGTATGTTTTCAACGCGGGTACGTTTTCAAAACACTATAACATAGCTTAACCATTTATTCAAGCATCTAGAAAACACAGGATCAGACAAAGCCATACTATTTTGGAAACAATAAATGCCCCCTTCCCTCTGATGATCTGAACTACAAAAAGATGGATACTCTCTTTCAGACCAGAGAAAAGGACAAAAAACATTGAAAAGCAGAGTGAGGAGTGGTAGTGATTTTATCGAAAAATCTCAATATCTGTGTCTAGGATTTAACTCAAAGAGTGCATACTCAAAGATATGATATTACAGCATAGGGATATGCAAAAACATGTTTATCATTTCTTTTATTAAGAGAATCATTTCTTTTATTATTTGGCATATTTTGGGCATATTTTGTGATATCAGACGGTATGCCGTCTAATAAAACATAATTCTGGACGGCATGCCATCTGTAAATAATTTAGCCGGCATGCCGTATTTATTGTCAGAAGGGAGACATCATTATTTGAAATTTAAATTATAAATATATTTTTATGAATTAATGACGGCTTTCCGTCTCTTTACAAAAAGACAGTATTCCGTCTAAAATATTGTCTTATAAAGATGGCATGCCGTCTAAAACATATTGTCTTATAAAGATGGCATGCCGTCTAAAACTATTGTCTTATCGTGTGTTAAGACTTTTCCCCATTGGAATCTGTAATCTCAACCAAGGACCACAGGTAAAAAAATCAACATGTGTCGTCTTCTTCGTCGACATCTTGGCAGATGGGGATTATGAATGTAGATCTGGTGTGGCCCCAAAATATGTGTAAAGTCGTCTTGGCAAATAGGGGTTATACATTGTCGAATTAGAAAAATGTATGGTTTCAACCTTATATATTGTTTTACCTAAGGTCTGATCAGTTATAGAGCCAAGCATGTTTGGACAGAATGTCAGCAAACAGCTATAAGTCTTTATGGTATTTTAGTTTTAGTAATTGTAAATTATCTTAACCTTGTTTTATGGTATGGTGAAACAAGTTCTCCACAATCGAATAAATAGAGATTCATATCCAAGTGGGGATGTTTTTACAACACGAAAGGCTGTAACATTATCTTGTCCCGAGGAAGAGCAAGGGAAACATAATTTTACTGGCACGAGTGTTGTAAAATAATATAACATCCATGAGAGTGTGTTAATGTCTTTAACTATATATGTTAATTATCGATACCACTGAAGGCATTTATTACAAATAATAGAAAGGTATCAACATCATCAATGGTGAATTTAATCGTGTCAACATCTCTTACACTGTTACTATTGAACGGCTGGACTATCAAAACGCTAATGATGCAGGCTATTTTCAAACAACATAATTCAAACTCAAAGATCACTGTTGTTATGTACTAACTCGATTTCCACAGACAAAAATATTACATATTTCGATGTAAAATGTTAATGCTGTGACAATCTTCCTCATTTTACATCAAACGTTTGTATAAGATGGCAGATGAATTGGCACTTTCACACTGATCACAAATACATTCGAGGAACTGTGTAATCGAACCTGCAACCTGATGGTTTCTGGTCAAGTGAACTAACACTACAACCAGATGACATGAGGATGTCATTTCTATGCAATTGATTGAACAATTGATAAGAGTTCTTAGATTTTATTTGACATTTCAAATAAAATGGTTATAAGTTTGCATAGTAGTCTTATTTTTGTCACTTAAAGGAACTATAGCACGCCGGTCTAACAAAAAATCCATTACTCTCACGAAAAGAAACATATACAGTGTAACCAATAAGACCCCTGAAACCATTAAAGAATTCTATAACGAATGTTTTCCGGCCCTGTCATTTTAAGGTGTTCACACTTAATTGCCTGCTCGAAAGTAGTTAAAGCATTCTGACTGATTAAGCTATACATATAAGAGCCAGTGTGTATGTTAATAGACATTTCGTATTTTCGTATTGAAATATCATTCATTTTTAGAATCAAACCACACTTCATTGCATTTGTCTACGAAGATCATGAAGCTGTGTAGTGTTGATAGGTAGAGTGTTTTCTTTAAGAAAGATACAGGCAATTTGAACACAGACCAGTAATGTTAATTTTTAAGACTTGTACCGATTATAAGAACATGATCTGATATGACGGTTATCACCTTGTACCATTCGTTTGATTTATTATACCCCCGCTACGAAGTAAGCGGGGTATAAAGCGGTCATTTCGTTCGACCGTCCTTCCGTCCGTCCTTCCGCCCGTCATTCCGTCCGGTCAATTTTCTCAAAAACCGTCAAAGGTACATCAACCAAACTTTGTACAGTTGTTAACCATGTTCTTCTCATCGCGCACAGACAATTTTCAGTTTTCTGAGATTTATTTGTTGTGTTGTGTCGGAAACGTCACTTTTTTTTACTTAGTTGTATTGTGTTCAAAGTTTTCTCGGTAACTATTAAACCTAGGTGAATGAATTTTTGGATGTGGGTACTCATGATCATACTCTTCATCGAGTTCGAAAACCAGTTCCGAAATATTATTTTTTACAGAGTTATGGCCCTTGAATCCGAAATTGAACTTGGTACCAAAAGAACTGTTGTGCTCCAATGGGGACAAGTTTTCTCGAAAACTGTTACATCTGGGTGAATGAAATTTAATATGGAGGTAGTCCAGATGATACTCTTTATCGAGTTCGAAAACCAATTCCGAAATATTATTTTTTACGGAGTTATGGCCCTTGAATCCGAAATTGAACTTTGTACCAATAGAGCTGTGATGCTCCAATTGGGAAAAGTTTTCTCAGAAACTATTACATCTAGGTGAATGAAATTTTACATGTAGGTAGTCCAGATGATACTCTTCATCGAGTTCACAGTCCAGTTCCGAAATATTATTTTTTACGGAGTTATGGTCCTTGAATCCGAAATTGAACTTGGTACCAAAAGAACTGTGGTGCTCCAATGGGGACAAGTTTTCTCGGAAACTGTTACATCTAGGTGAATGAAATTTAATATGGAGGTAGTCCAGATGATACTCTTTATCGAGTTCGAAAACCAATTCCGAAATATTATTTTGTACGGAGTTATGGCCCTTGAATCTGTATTTGAACTTGGTACAAATTACCGGTGTGTTGCCCTAATGGGGAAAATTAAGTTACCTGAAAAATATTATATCTGGGTGAATGATATTTTCTAATAACAGTCAGACGGACATAGTGTAAAGATCTAAAACAGATATGTCAGGTAATGTATCCGCATCAGATTGCAATAAGTAACTTTGAGATATCTTTATTTATTACAGAGTTACGTCCCTTTGAACATGAAGCCGAAATTCCAACTTATAACAATGACCACGTTAAAGGGCAGATAACTGAAATTCAAGGACGAAATTCCAAATTCGGCCACAAGAGCGATCTTAACAATTCATTTATCTACATAATAAGCTATCAAACATAGCTGTACTCATAAAATTGAAGGAGGAGTACATTTTCAAAGACGCATACCCTAAAACCCGCGAAATTGCTATAGGCTTTATCGATGGGGAATGTTGCTGCCCACATTTTGGTGCAGGTTTTGTGAAATTATCTTGATTAGTTTTCGAGCTATTAAGGTCTGAAGTTTTGACTTCAAGGGGAGATAACTCACGAAAGAAGTCGAAAAAAAAATCGGCCGACGTACAGGGCTAGTTTTTGTCAGAGTCTATATAATCCCTGTAAATTTCATGCAAATCAGTTCAGCCGTTACTTCAGAATCGGGCGCACAAAAAACGTACAAACGATAATAATAAGAAGAAACCGGATAATAACAACAGGTCTTCTAGACATACGTCTTGAAGACCTAATTAATGGAAACGTTTCTGGATTGGACGGACTCTAGAGTATGCATATATGTATGTATGTATGTACAATTTTAACTATCGATTGTAAATTTTCATTTATATTGTAATGAATTGGAGGGACAATGTAAATGTAAACAGACTCTACAGTACGACTCGTCTTTGTTAATTATTAAAATAGTCTTTTGACTGAAGAAAACAAACTGATTGTCCCAGACATACAATGATCCATTGCAGCCAAGAACAAAACCGGTTAACTATCAATGTAAGAATTATGCGACAACTCGAATCAGATTAATGCGTTGTCTTGTGTTGCTGTATTTCAATATGCCAATAGAAGCATGACGCCTTACATTATGCATGCCACATCACGCCCCTGTAATGGAATAAAGAAGTAGTTGTCTCCGTTGATTAATGAGATAAATGTAAACTTGGGACATGTCATGTCAAAAAAAGAAGCGATTTTCTGCACGGAAAAAGAAGATCTGAGTGAGCAAACCAAGCGCACTTGTCGACTGCGAAAAATTGATAGACAACTGTACAATACCCTTTCTGAATACAGTGTGAGATCCCAGTCATCATCTGGTTATTGACGTTTTATTTTAACGACGTTTTGATAACCATATAAATCAAATTTCCTTTATGAAATGTTTTATATTAACAGAAATTATATAAATTTTACATGGATTTATACATGGATGTTGCAAAGTGTAATTAGCTTCATCCCAGACATTTGCTCGCATACTTTAAATATTCAATACTAAACCCATTCTCTTCTCACAGAGGTTACTCCACTCAGTTCTTCCATCCTAACCTGTGTTGCAAAGAGCATATTTCACCATTCATGAAAAATTCCCTGGTTTTGATAGTTTGCAACAGTGGTAACGTCCTTATGTTTATCCAATAAAACATGGTTTTACATCTGCACCCGACTTCAGTGTTGCACAGATGAATCAACTCATACCACGTTTTTATGCTACCAATCAGTGATCTCTATTTCAATCCAAGAAAGTGTTCTATATGCAACAGAGGTTAGGATTGAAGAACTGAGTTGAATAGCCTCTCGGAGAGAAGAATGGAGAAAGCCATACGACAAAAAAACTATGTATGCCTATGTCATCATTACTCACTCAACCACATTATTATGTAATGGCATGGTGGAATGAAGGGGTAAAATTTAAAATAGTATTTGTTATATGAACTTCATGCGTTGATAGGTCTATATTTCTACTGATTTACTCATTGGGTAGGTAAGTGGAGAGTAAAATGAAAAATGGATATTTCTTAAATGTTACCCCAATCACTTAAACGAGCTGCTAAAATCTGTATGATTGAATATGCTGTTCGGAATATGACCATATTGTAATGTCTGTTTTATATTTCTACAAAAGCGAAAACACATATTCATCAGTCTAATTTTCACTTTTCTACGAATGGTGAAAGTCAGCCCGAATATAAATTGTTTTCCACTAAAGCACACTAGTAGGTTAACATACCCTTGGGGATACAACTTTGATATATTTACAAATATCTCCATAACAATCAACATATGTTTGTAAAACACATGATATCTACGTATCTTAGCCTATTGTGACATTAAAAGAACGAAGGGTTCATCATGTTCAACTGTGCAAAAATGACATCTTTACTCCGTGGATTTTTTATACTAGGTTATTATTGTACATGAAGTTGAACATACATCAACAGAAAACAGAAACACGTCTCGCCGAAAGTCCTTAACGTTCAACATATCAAACTACTCTCCAAAACGACGTTCACAGACTGGAGACATGGACTCATGTGTAAAGTAACGGCAAGGTCTTCTCTATCTCCTCATGGATCTTTGAACGTTAGTAAACACTGCCTGAAGAAGAAGTCGCCATTGCTTAGCAAATTACGTTGGAGACCGTGCAACGTTTATGGTGGATTGACTTGTTGACATGTTCATCGACCCTGCTTGTTCCAGATGTGTTTGATAGGATTGAGGTCGGGGACTGATTCTGCCCAAGAACTGCCTTATGATATCTAGCATAGTCTTGCTGGAACGTTAGTCCAGGGTCATATCGCAGGACAAAAAGTGGCGGAATTCGCATTCCGGATTCTTCCAATATTTGGGAGAATCCGGAAGGAGCCGGCAAATGGATTCCACCACTTTTTGTCCTGTGTATGTTTCTGCATAAACGGAATCTGACCCCTAGACAACGCTCGCGATGTTCGAGGCTTAACTAAAACAGAAATGTCAGGTAATGTATCCGCATCAGATTGCTATAAGTAACTTTGAGATAACAATAAAGGTTTCAGCGCTTTTCAGAATGGAAGAACCTTGTACGAGCTATCGCCTATTTGAAGAGGTTTGCTCGAAGATACAAGAAGGATGGAAATCTTACAAGTAATATAGATTTTCAATTGGAATCTGAAAAATTCATCATTCAACAAGTTCAATAGGAACAGTATTTGTCAGAGATCAAGTCACTCAAACAGAAATCTGTTACTTTGCTTGAATCAATTCCTCGATGAATTCGGTCTTCTACGTGTAGGCGGGAGGATACGACACGCAGACATTGCCCCACATGAGAAGTCTCCCCTCATTTTACATGGAAGTCATCACATCGCTACACTCCTGGTACTTGTTTATTTATTGACTATTTTGTTAGTTAAAAATCAATCCTTGAAACAATTTAGTTTTACTGATACAATTGTGATATTACTGAATTTCCATAGAAACAAATAATTGTTCTTGAATTAAAACTACACGATTAAATGAAAGTTGAAGTTCTTGAAATCAACATTCTTATCTTGAAGTTAACATTCATCCATAAACATTTTGTTAGCATGATAAATAATGGACTTATTGATCGTTTAAATTTTATCTAAAATTTCAACATTTTTGCCAGTTTTATTGGCAAAGAGTCTAAAATCTCAGGGATTAGCAATAATTTGTTTTTTAGTGTAACATGTTGAAAGACAAAGAAGAGAGTCAATTCATACAGACATAAATTCCATACTGGAAAGATTTGATCATTTATTTAACATTTATTGAATTTAACATTTTCAAAATATTTTGCTATGAACGTTCATACTGCTATTACTATTGACTTCTCTCAGTTTCACTTAATAGCTGTTAGATCTTCGTTATATCATTACTATCGACTTATTCTTTTATACATTTAACATATTGTTCACGGACCACATCTCAAAAACTGTAAGATAACTCAATGAAGCGTGGTATGTGAAATAATCATCATGTGTAGATGTGCCTTTTGTTTTGTTTTTAACTTTTTAAGAATTGTATTATGAACTGTTTCCATGTTAACAAAACTAAACATATTGTAAGCCCTAGCTCAGTGAAACTTGGTGTGTGGAACAATCATGTGTAAATGTGTTTGTTTGGGCTTTCACTTTTTTCAGACTTTTAGTCATTTCCATGGAAAACAAACCGTATCGTGATTCTGGAACAAAACTAAAAACACTTTTGCAATTTCATTCCAGACCTGATCTTGAAAACTGTCAGGCAGAGACCACGGCATCTTGGGAAGTATATATGAATTTACTATCACTGAGTTATCTAGGATTTATTGAATGAAATAATCATTGTTGACTATGTTTTAAACTTTTCTCACTTGGCTATACACATCTTGCAAACATTATCAGAAATACATCGTATTGAATTTATGAAATACATTTAATAAAAGATTGAAATCTGAGAAGCGCTTGTCTTTTATTTACATATAATATATTGATACAAGGAAAACTCACCTATTCAGTTTATCATAAACAGTAATATGGATCTGTGGTGATGCCTTTCTCTGTTAAGGCCACATTTATAATAGGATCACTTATTAAGCCATACCGCCGGGAGAGCAACGCCGTTTTCAACCTCATTTCCTTAAATGTTGATTTCACGGACTGTAACCCAACATTGTATTATCCGTTTATGTAATTTTGATATCGGTGTTGCCATCCTTTTTCCTTGTGTATATTTGCCCATAAACGATAAAACTACCGTGAAATAACTATTCTAAGTATACTTAATTTATTATAATTATTTCCTCATATTAAACAAATATTTTGAATCTTTGATATTTGACGGTGACAGGGCATTGTGTAAAATTTACTGCCAAAACGATATCTTCTGTGCAAAGTTTTGGACGAAATCAAGAAATCTACACCTTTCCATTTTAAGATGATCACATTCCCTATCGCGCAACTTGTTCGTATTTTTGTTTTCTGAATAATGAAACACAAGCTGTGTTGTATCTGAACCAGATACTTTTGATTTGGTGTCAAGGTGTTGTATTCACTAAGGTGTAAATCTCACTATTTCATTTGAATCGTCGATAATAAAAGTCGGACACATGAAGGAAATGAGACTATAATAAAACAGAAAGGGTAAGAACACACAACAATAGCATTCATTCTGCATTATCATCAATAAAATACAAGTTCTCCACAAAAGCACACACCATTACTATCATTGTCTACATTATTTCCAGTACAACCACCACCTATCATTATGGCTTCTTAACAGAACAAATAGCAGAACATCTTCTAGCTGTCACTTAGAAAGGGAAAGGGATAAACTCGCAACATTTCTAATGCATTTATATCGACAATCGAAAATCTATGTTCCCATTTATTCCCAACTTCTCAAAATATCTCGTGGGTTTCAATACATCACACCGGATACTTTTAAATGCACACTCGTATAAGAGTTTTAAAAATATAAACTAAAACTTGGAAATAACAGACATCATTTCGATGTTAAAACCAGTCTACAACTCTCACGTCAATGTTGTATTGTTGTTTCCGGAGTAAGCCTGTCACAAGCATTGCATGGCCGACTTCAATCAATCAAATTCATATTCTGAAACTAATTGCGAACGTTTAGTAACATTATGTTTCCGTGGTTGGTATTTTCAGATGACAGAATTAAACGCACTGTAAAATCAGAATTATATCATTGAAGTTACGTACCATATTGTTTAGATTTAGTTTATCGATTAGTTGAGATATCAGTGTATGCATGCATGCATGCCTGGTAAAAAGGGTTTCCGATCCGTTAGTGCTGCAATCGTGAAATAGTATTAAGTAAAGTAGATCAGCCAATCAGAATTCGCTAGTTTCACAATAATTTTTGACACATCGAAACATCGGCTGGTGGATTTCCGGTCTGGCCGATTGTAATCGTTAGCGTAGAAACACTGCAATATCTAGATGAATATATTGAATGTAACTGTAGTAGACTCAATAACTTTAGAATAACAACAGTCAAAAATGAGTTTATACACCCCTGAAACCCTGAATTTTACCACTCATTTTACAATGATGATTTATAATGGCGACAAAGACGTGTTTTTGTAGTAAAGACATAACTAATGCCTATCACAAAGGAGATGTGTTGTGTTGACAGAAATGGCAGAGTCGGCGAGATTTGTTTACACAAAATAAAGTCGTATTTCTAACTAGTCCCCTTTTTTGTTTTTTATTATTATTATAAACATTAATGTACAACTACAGATGGAAATATATTATACATATTTACGTGTCATTGCAATGTCTGAAGTTGTATAGTGATTTAATTTAGGTACAATCTAATTGTATTATAAACATCTCAACTCAACATCAATTTCAATTCATGCAAGTTTTACTTATTCTCATTCATACTTAATCATGATAAGTAATCAAATATTCAGTTTACATTAAATCAATTTTATCAATAAGTGTTTGCCATGTTTGTATGTAAATGTATGTATTTTATTTTGAGGTTTAAAATATACTAACTTTGAACATTGACCTACAAATAGTACTTGTAAATTAATATCACCAATGGTTTAACATATTTGTATTCATGATAATAAACGGGGATTGTGAAAACACTGTCAGTAATTTTAACACTGCTCCGAAAGAACATATGATACAAAATGAAATAAAACTGTGACATAATCAATTTATACTTTTTGAAAAAAAATGACAACCTTATACATACACAGTAATATTATTTGTGTATATTAGTCCATCTGTAGTAATATAAATCAAATATAAAATAATTAATATTCTGTAGTCGACATACATAGTTACGGTTCAGTGTGTCTGACAACCTATCACTAGAAATATAATATAATTCAATCAAGTGAGTGTAGTAATTTCAATTGTTGTGGCTTGATGATAAAAATGTGAACTGATTCGACTTTTTCTAATTTTTATGATCACTATTTTATGATCTCGGTTCCGTACAAAATGGTCTCCAGGCCATATAATCTGTGATATGTAAGTACATATTTTGAGATCAATCTGAGACCAGTGTAATTTATTGTCATGGAATAGACTCCTGTTGATTTTATACTCGACAAAAAAAGTTAGGGATATTGGATGATTTATGATTAATAATTCATTAGAATGTCAAGTAATAAATACATCATTATTCATTATTTCAATATTTCAAAATATCCCTAACTATGTGTGTTAAGCGTATTATCAACAACACTGTACACCTGCCACTTGTGACATAAAACTCTCAACGGTTGACACATTTTAAGTTTTCCTGCAATACATGATTTGTTTTTGCTCTCTCTCAATTTATTGTTTATTGCTTTCTTATGTACATTGAAAGTATGAACGGAGATTGTTTATGATGTGTGAAATAAATATGCTCAAATTATTTCAAAAGTACATCTCTCCTGTATACGATTCATGTTTATTGAATGTTTTTGTACCAGGAATATAATTGGATAAAATCTCTTTTTCAGGATTATAAAAAGTTCTTTTTTTTTCAGAGCAAAACACAAAATAAAAATACTATGCTCAACATACTTACACACATTCTTTATTCAGTAAAACGTGAGACAGTTCAGTTGACAAGGCATTACATTACTGTACAAGATTAAACAAAAGCTCTAATTATCAGGTTTTACATCTTGCATACATTTACAACAATATGGGTCATGTGTATGTTTACTGCAAATACTGTGTATGATACTTGAAATTTATATTTGAAAATTCATGTGACCCCTTATATATTGAATATATGAGGTATTTCCTTGCTTCTCATACAAAGATAAAATAAATCAACTTATCTGCTGGTACTTTTGCTTTTGTGTGATTGTTATAACTGGAAAGAGCAACACAATCATAAGCTGAGAAATTGAAACCAACTATATATTTTTTTATTTTTGAAATATATATTCTATTTGAAATAGTAAACGATTTTAAAAAAAAGGAACATTTGATTTACGTAAAATGTGATCATAATAACATCTTTAAAAACAAATTACTCTGTTAATGTTTCAGAAAATGTGTTCTCAACTATTGATCAATTTATGACAGATCGAGTAGCTTTGAGGTAACAAGGAAATAAACAAGTAAATAATAAATCACAATTAACACAAATACTGTCAATATAGAACTTTGAAATGAAAATGAATTCATAATTCATTCAAAAGAGGTGTTCAATTTAGAAATGGCCAATTTTATCGCAGAAACTGAACTGTTTGTTCGATGTGAGTAAGTAGTTTTGCTTGATCGATGGCTTCTTGAAACGTTCTGTATCTTGAGTAAATCAATCGTAATATTGCTTGAAACCAGTAAATGTTCATTCTGTAAATAGTTTCAACAAAATTACCTGGAATAATTTATTTATTTGTGAAACGAGTAGAACTCCTGTTAGCTCTGAAAAACTCGAATGAAAGACTATGCGACAGCCGAACCGGAACTCCTCCAGTCGTTTTTAGCTCTTGTTCTGCGCATCGATTCGAGTTTCAGCGAGTCGAAAATTATTGTGAAACTCGCGAATCCAGTAACCAGCACTCCCATCTGAGAAAGCAAACAACATCGATCTGTTCTTGTTGTACCAGGCTGTATGGGAGATATTACATAATTGAAAAGTACTGTAAACCATCCGTTAATGATTGCGATATTGCAGAAGCGGCGTTAAACAATAACTCGTTCACTCAACCTTAAACAACCTGAATCAACAATTCTGTTTCAATTATTTTCAAGCTTGTTTATGCGATGCGTCAAGTTAAGAAATGGAAAGGTATACAAGCAAATCGATAACACTTTATTGTCCTCATTACAACGAACTCGGAAATTCGGTTCGTGCCCTTGACTTGCATCCACAGTGTAGTCCAAACGTTGTTCTATCCTTACAATGACCAACTTCCCAATGCAAGGCATAACTCTTGCCAGTCTCCATAACTGGCTGATTAAGGCCTTGCAGTATTTCCTTAAGAAATCTGTGTTCAGAAATCCAGGCCCGCTATGCATTTCTGGTGCAGCGATTCGCTATCTTGACACAACAAAGCGAGGGAAATACCGCAAGGCTTAAATCAGCCAGTAATGCAGACTGGCAAGAGTTATGCCTTGCGTTTGGAAGTTGTACAATGATGAGCACCAAGCAAGGAAGCAAAAACTCCAATCTGTGTGTCATGAGATACGTTCTTTTTTCAATGCTATTGATATTGTGTACAAAAAACTCTGATTCACATGATCTTTCATTGTATTTCTTATGTTCGATGTTTATATGTCTACATGGAATTCTTTATATTTATACAACACACAGCATAAAATAAATAAACAATTAAGCATATAGGTAATGCAGTTAAATAAAATATAAAAGATAAACAACATTTTAAAATGGATTGAGTGAGTGAGTTATTGTTTAACGCCACTTGGGCAATTTTGCAGCCATTCGCGGCGAGTTTGAAAATGGATAATTCAAAACTATAATTATAATTCCGATATATGTATGTGAGTGATGTCTATATATTATTTAATATAGTCTTTCGTTGTAGTCCAAGTTGAAATATACCGGACCCATTTAGTCGTATTTATCATAGATTAATGTAACTCGATATCTTAATTTTAAACATAAATAGGTAAAACGTAAGTAAAAAAAACCTACCCGCCTATATAACATAGAGGAGCAAGGGCGGCCATGTTGCCGATCTAAGGGTCCATTCAACATTAGGTCAAAAGTTACGCTAAGAATTGGTGACATTCACAAATGAACGCATGTACTTATCAATTATAAATTTTTCCACAAAACCTGGCTGATTCCCAACATATGTCACCCCTAAGATAACTTAAATAGCTCTTCAAACCCGCAAATTGACCACAAAAACCTCTCCCGTGAACTTTATCCCGCCGTAGATACCCCAATGAACGATCTGATCTAATTTGATGGAAAACACCATATATCCCAATATATCCCACCATATATCCAAAGAAAATTCACTGAGAAGAACCTGAATGAGGAGGAAATGACCCAATTTTCGATCACACAGATGGAACAGGAAAGTGAAAAACTTTTAAATGAACATATAAAATATGTAGAAACATATTCGAAGACAGAGGAAGAGATGCACTCATTCATTGAGTCAACTGAAGACACCATAAAGGAAAAACTACATGCACTGTGGTATGAAGAAACTCAGAGAGGAGAAATGAAATGTAGGACAGCATGGAATAAGAAAGAAGAATGGATGCGGGGCTTCCAAATTCTACTTCAGGGGACGAATCATACCCTGCCTACAAACAACATCGCTACAGACAACGAAACTACAACACATCCAAACATTACAGGCAACACCAACATCCTAAACGAAGGCATCATCAAAGGGACCGCCAGCATAATCAACATCACCGACATCATAAACGACATTGGAAATAAATAAAAAAAACTATTCCCCCTAAAAGCAAAGACAGACATTTGGAACATTTTCTAGACATTCTAACTAATCAACCACTTTCAAACAATACGGGAAACACTTAATCCAACATAAATCAGAAAGAGGGACAGGCAATAGAAGAACTTAAAGGTAATAGCAATATTATTATAAAAGAAGCAGACAAAGGAGGAGCTGTAGTCATAATGGACTCTGACTATTATGAAGTAAAAATAATGGAACAACTTAAGGAGCCTATATTTTATAGAACTCTTCCTAAAAATATGGATCTTAAAATTATATCAAACCTCGGTAAACTTATCAATAAACATAGCAGTAATCTCACAAAGGAGGAAATTGACTACATTTTTAACTTTGAATTCAAAACAATTAACTTCTATGGACTTCCCAAAGTTCACAAATCTGACATCATCAAAACAGAAATTCAGCTTCAAAACGCGGAATATGTTCAAATCCTAAGACCCCCCCCCCCCCCCCGATCACAAATTTCGACCAATAGTAGCTGGACCAGCCTGTCCGACACACATACTAAGTAACATAATAGACATCATTCTGCAACCCTTCCTACAGAATATCAAGAGTTATGTTCGAGATGATCTGGACTTCTTGAATTACATTCCGGACCAAACGCCGGAAGATTCACAATTGGTTAGCTTTGATGTAACATCATTTTACAGCAATATCCCACACAAACTAGGCATTGAAGCACTTGAATACTGGACTGATAAACACCTTGAAAATCTGAACGACAGATTTGATATGTCATTTGTCCTTGAATCAGCAAAATTTATCTTGGAAAACAACACATTCCAGTTTAATGATGTCCCTTTTATACACATTCTAGGTACAGCTATGGGAACAAAATGCGCACCTGTTTATGCAAACCTTGTTTTAGGATACCTTGAGGAAAAGCTATATCTACAACTGAGAGATATCTATGGTGATGATTTTGCAAATGACTTTATCTCAAAATGGAAACGCTATTTAGATGACTGTTTTCTGTTATGGCAAACATCAAAGGGAGATATTCAAGATCTCAATAAGCTCCCGTTTTTAGATATTCTCATCATAAAAGAAGGTACTTAACTGTCTACTGACATTTACCATAAACCGACACACAACTTTACCTTCATTTCAAAAGTTCTCATGAAAAACATGTTAAAACTAATTTACCTTATTGTCTAGCAAGAAATATGCACGATAATTAAGGATGGAAACTTAAGAAAATAAAGGTTTGAAGAGTTGAAATTTGCTCTGCTGAAACGAGCCTTTCCTCAAAATATGATTGACAAAGGTATTGAAAAAGCAACCAATCACACCATTTCTGAATTGTGAACGCCCACAAATAAAATAGTACATAAACGTACTATAACATGTGTAACTACCCATAATCCAAACAATCCAAATGTTTTCCCTCTAATACGAGACAACTAAGACATACTAACACCAGTCAAAAAGCTGAAAGCTATGCTTAATAGAACCATTATCATTAAGAGTAAACGGCAACCAAATAACTTGGAAAAACTACTCACTACTCACAAAATTCAGCAACAATGACAATCAAGCTGAAGTTTCAAAATGTCAAGATTAGAGATGTGGTACCTGTTCCATTATTATCAAAAATTCCAATTTGAAAATGGGCAACATTTTATTGTTAAACACAACATAAATTGCAAATCTAAAAATGTAATTTAAGCAATCCTGTGTCCGAAATGTAATCTCACTTATATTGGACAAACTAGCAACCTTCAAGCTAGGGTACGTGTGCACAAACAGCAAATCAATAATCCTAATCTCCGTCACCTAAAAATTAGTGAGCATATAGCAGACTGCAACAATGGAAACTTTGTAAAAAAAAAATCATTTAATAAATTATTCTCCAATTCACAAATTACAAATTTAACTTTAGAGACTAAAGAAACATTTTTCATTAATAAATACTGCTCATCACGAGAAATTGATTGATTACGACTCCATTTTTTTTACAGGTAATCAAGGAAACACAATGAACTCGTTAACCCTCAGAGACCTAATTTGTCCTGGAGTGACACCCAATTGAAGACCTCGAGGCAATTCACGTACGTGATTGAAACTCAACTCAACTCTCTCTCTCTCTCTCTCTCTCTCTCTCTCTCTCTCTCTCTCTCTCTCTCTCTCTCTCTCTCTCTCTCTCTCTCTCTCTCTCTCTCTCTCTCTCTCTCTCTCTCTCTCTCTCTCTCTCTCTCTCCCCCCCCCCTCTCTCTCTCTCTCTCTCTCTCTCTCTCTCTCTCTCTCTCTCTCTCTCCTAAATGTCATTTTTCTCTGATGAGTCCCGATTCAACCTCAGTTTTCCTGATGGTGTCCACATGGAAAGGTAACGTTTGTGGGTTGATGGGGTCAACTTTCAACGTTATGTTGACAGCATCCTTCGTCCGGCGTTGCTTCCATTGCTGGCTCAACATGGCGTCCGCCGACAGATGGTTTTCCAGCATGACAACGCTCGACCCCACACCGCTAGGTTGACAAGGGACTTCCTGAACAATAACCATGTCCGTGTCATGGATTTGCCCGCTATGTCTCCCGACATGAATCCGATCGAGCACATTTGGGATGAACTTGGACGACGGGTTCGATCTCAAGCCGTGTCACCACGAACTGTTACAGAGTTGGCACAGCGCTCCAAAATCAGTGGCAAGCAATCCCACAGCGTGTACTGAGGCATCTGTGTCGGTCGATGCCAAGACGACTCCAGGCATGTGTGAGAGCTCGGGGTGGACATACCTGATATCGAATAAGCTGACCCGTGCTTTGTGTAATAGTTCTCTGACGTTTAGGATTTGTGGATTTGCAATGAATTATTCAATGAAATTAACAACAGATGTTTGTAATCTCGATTGTTACAATTTGTATTTACATTTGTTAAACATTGTTACAGTAAATAGACTTTAAGTTTAAAGTTGCGTTTTTAATGGCTTTGAGTGTAGTTTCAGATGTACGATACTTTGTTGTATCAGTTATCTGTTGTCAACCATGAGAGGTCAGAGTCTAATTAACAATTTACCATTTAACACGGCTGCATACGAATGTTTTCCTATTGTAGATTCCTATATCCCGCTACGGGTTTTGAAACCTTGTCTGCTGTAGCGAACAGTTCTACATGTAGTAAGCTTTGGGACCAATGCTACACTGAATTTCAGTACGATATCAGTCGTTGTTCGCTAGTTCCGGGCGATGCTCGCAGGTTTCATCGCAATGCTAAGCCACACTGATGTTGCTGGATTTCACCTTGCATTAATACCAGCTGCCGTGATATAAGTGAAAATGTCATGAAAGCGGAGTCAAACCCCAGATCAGCTCACCTCACAGATTATTCCTATAGCTTGTACATAAGTATTGTCCTGATCATGCGAGTTCATTTCCCTTCCAGTGGCCATTTTAAAGTGTTCACATTAGATGGCCACTCGAAGGTATTTAGAGTGATCTGACTGATGTAGCGATACCTAAACACTCAGAGTTTTAATCATGGCACTATGATGGAATGGTCAATCATCTTGCAGTCTGAACTCTCAGATTCGCATCAGACCTACAAATCTACCTCTCACACTGGAGAGTTCCGCACCACTGTCGTTTTATACCAATACGGATAACTAGTTTCTATGGATACGGTTTACCGGGTCGTGTAATGAGATGTTTTATCCTCTAACGTAACAATATATTGTATAAACTTTGGTAATAAATGGAATATTTGTGAAAACAAAATTTGCAAAAACGTGCTGATATACCCTCACATAACTCATGACATAATTGAATGGATACTTACAAGAGAGTGCTATGTTTTCAGCAATTTCAAACGGAATGGTTATACACTGCTTCTCAAATTCGAACACCCTGTGAACTAATGGAATTCCGATTTTGATTGTTTCATTTCTTGTTTTTTTATATCATAATTCCCAAACATCCATCCAAATATTTGTTGTAAATGGTTGTTTAAAAATGAAGTGAAAACTATAGATGAGTCTTTTTTATTTTGTTGTGGAAAATTAATTGACGTCATATGAATTGTAAGATTTTCAAAATCTCTTATAACAAAGAATCATTGGAATAATAGACATAGACATTTGACAATAATCATAAAAAAAATAAAATAAAATAAAATGACAATAATAACTATTTATTAGCACAAATGGGACTTTTAGTTGCTGTTGTAACATTACAAACAATTAGTTATAAGCGCATCTAATATTGAAGAAAGGACTAAAACACAAGACCTGATATAATGAAATGTACAAAGTCAACATAACTTAGTGACGTCCCCAGAAATAGTACGTATGGATACACTTTTTAATTGAAATGAAACAAGAAGATTGAAGATCAAACATTGTTAAAATACACTTGCAACACAATCGATAACTGATCTAAAACTATACTTTTGAAATTTAGATTATCGATGCTGGGTTGATTCTGTAAAGAATTGTTTGAAAGTGGTACCAGAAAAAAAAACAAATGTTAGGAGTAAATACATTCTCAATTTCCTTCGCACTTTAATTGGGCAGTAGCACGATTTTTCGCTCTAAGTCGAAGAAAGGTATTTGAAAAATAATGTCATGAATAGTACTACACCCTTCTCTCTTAGGATAATCAAGTTAGAAAATGAGTATTGTATTTCAAAAGAATAAAATGTGTTCACATTAAAATGGCTGCCGTGCAAGTTTTGCCACTACGGATACTTGATTTGTGTAAATAAGATGTTTTACCCTCTAAAGTAAATATAAATGCAATAAACTTCCGTTAAAGTACGACATTTGAAAAAAAACTAGCAAAAAACATACTACAGCCCCTTTAACGTGTTACATTTTCCTTAGTTGCTCAAATTCATATACTGACGATGGAAATACTTTGGCAGTTCTTATTTATTTTGTAATCAAACATCTTATAATGAAATTGGCAAGCTATAACAGAGAACGCTTTGACTAAAAGTTACGTAATAAGGAACAAATGTAGGCCCTAATGTATAGACATTAAAATCTATGTAATAACAGCAAATGTAATGTTATTGACATAACAAGCTGTATTATAAAGAACAAGTGTAAATTCACTGACATTAAAAGCTTTGTAATAAAAAACAAATGTCAATGTATTAATAACGAAAGCTATGTAATAGAGAACAGGTGTAAATTTATTGACATTAAAAGCTATGCAATAAAGAACAAGTGTAAATGTATTGACATTAAAAATAAGCAACTAAGAATAAGTACACATTTTATTAACATTTAAAAAAATTATGCAATAAAGAACAGGTGTAAATCTATTGATAGCAAAAGCCATGTAATAAAGAACAAGTGTAAATTATTGACATCAAAAGCTATGTAATAAATAGGAAGTGTATTGACATTATACATTTCCAGTTAACAGTCGTTATTTTTGAATTTTTGCGGCACGAATAAATTTCTCATGAATAATAGGCCCGAAATATATATATATAATTCGTTATGTATGGCCTGAAGAGGCTGTGTAGCTGAAAGCGCTCGCCATTAAAATGGATGATTTCTACTTCTAAATCCATTATTTTTTCCATATATATATATGTATATATATATATATATATATAAATAAAAAATCATCCAAAACCGATTGTGTGAGATCAAGTGTTATATACTTGGGGATATCGTTTTAACAGTAGATTTTCTATAATGCCATGGCGCTGTCAACCACGTGGCATCACAATGCTTTACATCATCAAGTAATGATTCACAATGCTTTGACGTCAAAAATGCCAATACCTCATAAACAGAATGACGGCACAATGCTATGACATTACCACAGTGGTGGTTTAATGGTAGTTCAATGTTCAGAGATGTATATTTTTCGTTAAAAGTAATGCAGTATGTTAAATATAACTTCAACCTCGTGTCTTCTGATATCAAAGTTTATTAATACTCGTTGATAAAGATAATTATCATCTCATAGGCAATTTGTCAATAGTGGACACCCAATGACCCTCGCGAAGCGAGACCAGGAGCTTTTAGATGAGTTACTCGGTCAACGGTGATTCCTGACTGAGCCAAATACAATGTTTTCTGATTAGAATGCTAAAGGCTGTATACTTGTATCTTATTTAACTTCCGATTTCCTTGGAGGCCATTCAGTTGCCATATTAGCGATTCTGACAGTATCTCACATGTCATTATT
The DNA here is from genome assembly GCA_936450465.1 of Gibbula magus. NCBI lineage: Eukaryota > Metazoa > Mollusca > Gastropoda > Trochida > Trochidae > Gibbula > Gibbula magus. Next base: position 55,141,099 of record OW388296.1, on the reverse strand, counting down.
TTGGGAGAAATGAACAATTGAAACAAGAAAAACATTAATTTCATTGAAACCCTGACGGCTGCCATTAGAAAACCTGCCACGATGAGGTCGGACAAGGGGACCCCCAGGTTCAGTGTTTCAATATCGCCAGGCTATCGGCCTGTAGAGACATGTTCTATATGCATGTATTTTTGGAAGCAATCAAACATTGAATTTAAAGTTCAGTGCCACCAATTCACCATTATTTTCCGATGTAAATTGAAATTACACAATACTTTTTCTCCATTGTGATAAGCAAATGTATAAGGACAATATTAGATTATTAATGTTCCTCAAATTAGGAGATGTGTTTAAAAACAACAGATATTTGTCATCATAAACGGCTAGAAACTAACCACAAGCTCAATTTTTCAATGAAATAATCTAGTTATTTAAATCCCTTTTTCTGAAATTCATGGAATAATGTCCACAGATTAATCCACTGGAGCTAAAGATAGTTGTATGTTGAGAAGTATTTAACATTCATTAACAGAGCTAAGTTTAACAGATTGTAACCTATTGAGGACAGGTTTTATTCGAAGTTAGCAAGTTATTTCAGTGAGACTTCTAGTTGTAGCAGTTTCTGACGAAATGGAGAACTCCCGATAACTGGAACAACCTAGAAGGATCATCTGCTGCCCCACGCCACTTCACATAGCACTGAAGTTTGCTCTGGAGATAATCACCGGACTTGCAGTTGCTCATGCTTGAACAAAAGTTCTTACAGGCCTCAGGAGAATCGGTTGTCAGATCGCTCAAATCAAATTGACTGAAACCAGTGTCGGGAAAGGTTGAATAGGAGTTGCCGTATACTGTACATCCTGCAATTTAACAGAAACTATTTGTCATTTCTCGCCTCATTTTCTTTTTTTGTCATGACTCATCGAGTTGAATAAATTTTTGTGTTGTTACAGTGCAGGGAGGATATCTACATGTACAGAAAACATAAAAATAGAGCCATGAGCTCTGTAGTTCATTATGGTTTATATTGTTTCTTTTTGTAGACTGAAACAGATTGTTCTCTAGATAAATTACAATCCCTTCATATGACCTTGAAAATTCAATTATCATCGAAATTGTTAAGTGTCCGTACATTAAGAAAACCTGACTTGAAACTACATTTTGAGGAAATTGGCAGTCCAAGTATAATGATCCCTAAAAAAATCTTCTTGGTCTTTTCGTTCTGGAGAAGAAAATGAACATAGGTTTTTAGGTCATGGCCTGTGAGGCCCTTATTAGGTTCAACAGGGTGATCAAATCTACAATTTACAATCCCCATTGGCCACAGAGTCTGCACACAATATTACAGTCTTCTAGGTCCTTTTTTCCTGGTGAAGATGATGAAAATAGGTTTTTAGGTCATGGCCTGTGAGATCCTTATTAGGGGCTACAGGGTCACCAAATCTACTGTTTAGGATCCCAATTGGCTAAAGACTTTGCACACAATATTACAGCCTTCTAGGTCTTTTTTGTTCTGAAGAAGATATTGATAATAGGTTTTAAGGTTATGGCCTGTGACCTAATTTGGGGCCTCGGGGTCATCAAATCTACAATATAGAATCCCTTTTGGCTACAGATTCTGCACTCAATATTAAAGCCTTCTAGGTCTTTGTGTTCTTGAGAAGAAAGTGAAAATAGGTTTTTAAGGAAATGCCTGTGAGGCCCTTATTAGGGGCCACAGGGTCACCAAATCTACAATATAGAATATCCATTGGCTAAAAAGAGTCTGTACACAACATTTCAGCCTAACAAGACTTTTTTGTTCTGGGAAGAGGATGACAGTAGGTTTTTACGTAATGGCCTGTGGGGCCCTTATTTGGGCCATAGGCCTAGGGTCACAAAATCTACAATTTAGAATCCCGATTGTCAAAGAGTCTGTGCACAACATTGCAGCCTTCTAGGTCTTTACGTTCCGGAGGAGAAGATGAAAATAGGTTATAAGGTTATGGCCTGTGAGGCCCTTATTTGGCGCCTCAGAATCACCAAATGTATAATTAAGAATCCATTTTAACCAAGGAGTCTGCACATAAACGTTTAGCTCTCTATAGTTATTGGTTCTGGAGAAGAAGTAGAAAACATGAACAGTTTACGGATGAATGGACGGACGGACGCCATGCCATACCATAAGCCATCGGGCCTTTCAGAGTACCTCGCTACCTTGGTTGATGGTTCACATATGACAAGTTAAAGTAAATTGTTTGAGAATACCTCGCTACCTTGGTTGCTGGTTGACATATGACAATGTAAAGTAAACCGTTTGAGAGTACCTCGCTGCCTTGGTTGCTGGTTCACATATGACAGGTTAAAGTAAATTGTTTGAGAGTACCTCGCTGCCTTGGTTGATGGTTCACATATGGCAAATTAAAAGTTAACTGTTTGAGAGTACCTCTGTACCTTGGTTGATGGTAAAAGAAAAGATAAAAGAAAATAAGGGAAACAGTAAAACAGAGAGTGATATATATCATCAAAAGTGACGAAATATTACCATTTTAGTTGATAAAACAAAATAAGGGAAACAGTAAAACAGTGAGCGATTTATCATCCAAAGTAACAAAATGTTACAATATAGAGTTGATAAAAGAAGATAAGGGAAACAGTAAAGCAGAGAGCGATATGTATCATCCAAAGTGACGAAATTTTACCATTTGTTATTGATGCAACAAGATAAGGAAAATATTAATATTATCAGAGGGCGACATATCTGCCAAAGTTTTGGCATGTTACAATTTTTTATGGATGATCAAACAAGATAAAAATTTAGTCTGGACTACTGAATGACTTATCTGTCAATGTTTTGACATATTGCCATTCGTGGATAATAAACAAGACAAAAAAACAGTAAGCGCTACAGAGCAATATATTAACCAATTGCAATGTTTTGAAACCTTACGATTTCTAGTTGATAACATCAGATACGAAAAAAGTGACATGTCAACCATTGAATTTTACAGTTTGTGACAGTGTAAACACTATTAGAAAACGCCCAGAGCTTTAGAGAGGCACACATCAACCAAGGCATTGCACTATTACCAATTAATGTTGATAAAACAGAATTAGGAGAACAGAGATAGAGAGAGGCACATTTCAACCAACGTATTAAAATATTACCAATTGTTGTTGATAAAACAGAATTAGAACAGAGATAGAGAGAGGCACATTTCAACCAACGTATTAAAATATTACCAATTGTTGTTGATAAAACAGAATTAGAACAGAGATAGAGAGAGGCACATTTCAACCAACGTATTAAAATATTACCAAGTGTTGTTGATAAAACAGAATTAGAACAGAGATAGGGAGAGGCACATTTCAACCAACGTATTAAAATATTACCAATTGTTGTTGATAAAACAAAATTAGGAGAACAGAGATAGAGAGAGGCACATTTCAACCAACGTATTAAAATATTACCAATTGTTGTTGATAAAACAGAATTAGGAGAACAGAGACAGAGAGAGGCACATTTCAACCAACGTATTAAAATATTACCAATTGTTGTTTATAACACACAAAAGGAAAACAGAGATACAGAGATGGTCATATCAACCAATATTTTTCCATATTACCATTGGTGCAGGCGTTTTCCACCGGGTTGAAACTGTAGCCTATGATGCAGCCACATGTAAAGTCTCTGCATTCTGAATTTGGGAAGTGACATTCGTCATCATAGATGCATACTTCTCCAAATCCTCCTGAAAAAAGAAGATATAAGAATATATCATTACTATTTCAACCAATTGTAAGTGTTTCCCGTCAAAGGTTTTAAATGTAGTTAGTAACAGACTTGTCACAATACTGATATTGGCATCTATGTCATCCAACAAATTATTATATTATATTATAATTATCGTGTTCAGTTGTGATCGCAACAGTTTTCAGTTAGTGTTGGCTCAAGTTTGATTCTAAAAACTTACTAGAAATTGCAGCTATTAAATTGGAATAATATTGCATTATTTTGGAAAAAAAGCTTTGATACTAGTTATGCTGTTACACTCCAGGTTTGAAGTACGATTCCCATGGTGTTTTGTGATCTCAGAAACCTTCACTGGGTTATCCAGTTCATATCTACTATGGAAGATGCAGGGCTCGTAAGATGTTGACAACTTCCCTACATATCTATGCATGGTCTGGCAGCTCTCGAAGTTTTGTACGGATGTAATCCTAGACACAGGCTGGACTTTGAAAGAGCAGCAAGGTTCGGCAGCAAAGTGGCGTCAAGATCAGTCTATCTACCCCCTTAATCCCCTCCACCTACCACAGATTCAGCCAAATATCACAGCTACAGGGTTTATCATCAAGTTCAAACATGGCTTGGTAATGATCTTGATGCGACCAAACGGGGATGGAAGATCTACAAATGTCGGAATGAGACTGAAGCCATTAAAAAAGAATGAAAACAGATGCTGCACAATAATGAAGCTGATCAAATGTAACTGCCTTGGCAAGTATGACAAAAACGCTTGCTTATGCCCTAAAAATGGAGTTCTGTGTTCCTTGGCTTGTGGACACTGCAAAGGGTTTGCATGCCTGAATTCTGTGACTACTGAATCAGCAGATGACTAGTAATGTACAAGGTGATTTACACCTTTGGCTTCATTCAAGTTACTCGATTACCAAGAAGAGTTTATTTCAGTTCTTCTTATCTGAAATGTAAACATGTTTATTTATCATTTCATCACATCATGTGATATTGACAGATACTTTGTCAAAGTACTTCGTATGGTTTTAAGATTTTCATTGATTAAGAACAACTGTTATTCTGCATTCCAACTTTTCAAGTCTATACTTGGATTCAGGATTTCTTTTTCATTGAAGGGATTGTGTGTTCATTACTGAAATGATTGCTTTTAACATATCATTCCCGTATTGTTTGTTAGCACTTTCTTAAAATGTCATTAATTAGTCTGCTGACATGGAGAGAATATACCATACAAAACAATTACGACCATGTTGATATTAGTCTGGGATATATGCTCATTTCTTTTACATTCATGGCTTGCTTGGTTGACCGTCTTGGATTTTTACCCAAAATGTACACCGACATTGCCAAAAACACTAATTAAGGTCAATTTACACAAAATCTATTGTGATAAATGAGTTCTGTGACCCAAAAAACATGGGGTTAGACACCTTATTTGCAAATCTAACTCTATTGGTTATGAAGATATGACCTATCAGATCTTGCTAGATTTTTAATCCTGGCTTGAAGACATGATTTTCTACCAAATTCAGGTGAGAAACAAAATAAAGCAATTTTGTCCAACCAGACTACCAGAGGTATAACTCTTGCCACTCTCAATCACTGGCTGATTTAAGCCTTGCCGCAATTTCTTGAGGTGTTCTTGCTAGGAACTCGGAGACCATTATGTATTTCAGCCTTCAGGTGCAGCGCTCCACTGTCTTAGCAGGGAAAAATGAGGGAAATACTGCAAGGCTTAAATCAGCCAGTTATCGGGACTGGCAAGAGTTCTGCCTTGCATGGTGAAGTTGATTTGTTGGTAACGTTGATATAATTTCGGTATTTGTTCAGTATGTGAACATGCATATTGGTTTGTCTCACCCGTGAAATCTTCAACAGTCGATCCTGAATTGTCAACACAATAGCTTAGCAAGACAGTTGAGCTTCATCAACTTTATATGTTAACACAGTCGCGACTTGTCAGCCCAATAGCTGGTCAAGAGAGGTTTACTTCATAAACTGTATTTATCACTCGCCCGTGTAAGATACTGCAGTGTAATATCTATACGGCAATATTAAACTAGTGTAATACCACCGCACGTATGTCGTCACACTAGTTTGCGGGTATGACGTCACAATGGGAGTAAGGTCGTCACAATGGCATCGGACTTGCGGGAATCATAGCTTCTGAGCCAGGACTGTTATTTCGCTGCCTTATAGGTGGGCGAGTAATAAACATAATAATAAACTTCCTTCTATTGAATACCATTTTTATTATACTCGTGAATGATTTGGTATGACGCTTTCGCTCGTTTTATACAAAATCATTAACTCGTTTGATAAAAATGGTATAAATAGAAGGTCGTTTAGTATCCTCTATATGTTAACACACATGTTTATCCACTGGAAAATATACAATGTAAAGTTTCAAGGTCATATGTATTTTCTTGTACAGAAAATTTGAATTAAGTAGATGCTTTCTTGAAATTAAACTAACCTTATTTTCATTTTCAGGATAGTAGGTTGCCATTACAAGTTATCAACTTCTATACGCTTATTTATTCATAATATACAGAAACCATCGGATAATTAAATATATACATCGACGACTTCTTTGTATAAGTCCCACGCATCACACATACACATAACGCTCTCTGGTATATCTTTGTAAATCCGGTTGAGTCCGAAGTTTGTCGACTAAGATTTTTTTACAAACAAATTTCATTATGTAAATGCCCTGAATGAGTTCTCTGAAAATGTTCAGGTTAAAAAAAAAATTTGTCAATTTTGGAAAATAAAATTCCAATGGAAATGTTTTTTCCAATGAAATTTTTTTTTTCAATGAAATCTTTATTTTAAATGGAATTTTTCCAATGTGCAAAAGGGTGGTAGGATTAGTCATTGAAGGCAGTTTTTATAATAATGAATTTATGAAATATAATAATTCTATTTTATTGACTTTGGTGAAGTTTTCAATGACATGTTGATTTTAATAATATATTGAGTTAGATGAAATATTGATTTTGGAATAAATCTAATGTTTGTGAAATGTTGACTTTGGAAATATTTATTGACTTTGGTGGAAGTTTTACTTTGATAAAATATTGAATTTGATGACATGTTGACTTTTTGAGTTATGTGAATTGTTGACTTCTGAAATATTAATTGACTTTTGTGAAAGTTTAACTTTAATAAAATGTAGAGTTTGTAAAAGATATTTTGAATTTAGTGAAATGTTGACTTTGATCAAGTATTGTCTTTGATGAAATGTTGACTTTGAAAAAGATATTTTGCATTAAGTGAAATATTGACTTTGATCAGGTAATGACTTTGATGAAATGTTGACTTTGGAAATATTTATTGACTTTTGTGAAAGTTTAACTAAATAAAATGTTGACTTTGAAAAAGATTTTTTGAATTAAGTGAAATGTTGACTTTGATCACATATTGACTTTAGTGCATGTTGACTTTGAAAATATTTATTGACTTTTGTGAAAGTTTAATTTAAATAAATAGTGACTTTGAAAAACATATATTGAGATTGTAGATATATAGTATTTTAAAAAAAGACGTTTCAACAATGAACTCTCCTATCAAATATTCACCTTTGTGAAATGTTTACTCTTGAAATTTTAATTGCGTTGATGAAGTTTCTATCTAATGACTTTTTTTAAGTTGAACACTAATGTCTGGCTGAAGGTAGATGTTTAAGACAGTTTGTGCCCACATTACATCAATCACCATGACTGATTATTTATACACTCCTGTTACAGATATATAACGATAGAACAATTGCAAATTAATCATGCAACTGCGGTTTAAGTGATATATCAGACTTGTGTATTGACTCTCAGAATACCCTACTGCGTCCCTCTCGGTATAACGTAACATGTGTATTCGGTCAACTCATTAAGGTCAACAGGTAGTTAATTACCGGTTCAACGCCACTGACCCAGCAGCTAGATGTTACGAGAACGCCAATGTAGTCAGACTGCGATAGAGTGACAACATAAGCTCTTATTTGCTCCCGATCTGTGTGCATTACACTGCAAATTTATCTGCGATCAGATGACATTCTCGACCATGAACTACTAGCGCTTGGTAAAATTATTGAGAATGTTTAGGTCGGACTTAACAAACGTAAATTATGCAACTTTAACATATCAGATAATGAATTTCTTTTGTTTTTGTTACAGGCGAACAGTTATAATATGCATATTTTCCATGTAGGATTTGCTGAATTTTAAGAGATTGACTTTGGTGACTGGAAACTATTTATTGGCTTATAGCCTAATAAGGGTAAAAATGATTCAAAATCCCTATGTATGACGTCGTGGCTTTTCTGAAATGTTAAACACTTTCAATTGGACATCAAGGGCGTATTGTTTCAAATATGTCCAAACCCATGGATATCACAAAGAAGCTGATGGTGGTGCATTCTATGTGAGACCCAAAATATGTTCATAGCTTTGACAGTTATTAACTAGTGATAGACCTCTCATGTGTATCATATGCTTACTGAAATATTGAATAAACATCGCATTTCATTCGATATAAACATATTCCAAGAACAAGATGTGTTTGTTAAACACGGATGCCCCCGGATATACCAAAGTTATGCCAACGGTTAAAGTTTTCTGAAGATGTCCACTGCGGCAAGGTCAAGGTCGCAAGGTCAAATAGGATGACTTCATCTGAAAGGTCTCATCGCAAGGTATACACATGCCAAGTATGAAAGCCCTAGCTCTGAGCAATCACAAGTTATGGCCAAGGTTAAAATTTCTGAAAATGTCCACTGCGGCAAGGTCAAGGTCACAAGGTAAAATATGATGACCTCATCTGAAAGGTCTCAATAGTAGGTATCCACATGCCAAGTATGAAAGCCCTGGCTCTGAGCGATCCAAAGTTATTGTGGAAAAACACACAGACAGACAGACGGACAGGTGAATAACAATATGCCCCCGGAATCTCCGATTCGGGGGCATAAAAACATGGATTGATTGTGACAAAGGAAGTAACGAAATTAATTTAAAGCGATAATATAATGATTTTAACGGTATTTAAGTGTGTTGTGTATTAGAAGGTCCCAGGTCTTACATGATGTGCATGAAGCAGAGAACGTCACTCCGTCAGTGGTTACGGGAATTCGCGTTTTGATGTAATTACAGGTGGCGGGAATGACCATTAACTAATTATCATGTACCGACCCTCACTTAATTGTTCGCGTATCTCCTACCAGACTATTAGGGGTGGCCAACATCCCGACACGTGCAAATGTTCTTGTAGATCTAATGCACAAGTATTATATAACATGTGATCCTAGAAAGGCAGTAATGAAACTTCAATTATCATGTACTGTAACAGATAGTGAATTGTAAACACTCAGTCAGTCGGCTATCGTATCTATGTGTATTGGAAATCATGTATTATTATCTTATTGTGTTCTGTATATATCAACACATAAAACATAGCACCACATTTAAGGTTGTGATGTATGATGTCATTAAAACCGATGCCGTTGAAATCTGGTCAATTTAAACATAAAACACAGAATTATTGCTATAATAAATAGAATATATGTCAATTCTTGACAAATATCATGTTCACCTCATCTCGTGAGGTGGAATAGTAGTGTATACTCACTTCCGCCGTCGCTGCATGCGAAAATATAAACTTGCACTTCACTCGATGAGATTATCCTGGTATAAATCAAGAAAATCAGATAGACAAGAAAGACAGATATCATCTATATATTTATATTTATATTTAATTGTATTGTGCTGTCATGAGGTCATTGATAGACGCGTAGGATATTCGTTCTCAGAGATTCGTTTGGTTTATGTAAAACATTAACAATTAAACCATAAATACATTGATTAAACATCGTATTTATCATAAAATATGTCTTGCCGTCACAAATCATAAGCGTAAACATAAGCCATTTTAGTTTGTTGTACATTTAAACAATTCGCATATATATGCATAAATGAATATTCAAAATAAAGTACACCTATTGTATAATGAACGAATACTTAATTATCATATTCTATTAACATGAAGACAGAAAAATGGAAATGGGAGAGTTATGGGACATGGATTTTGATGTCTCGGTAATGTATAATAAATGTATGTATAGATAACTTGATAAGATACGTGCTTTCAAATCATATATAATCAAATCAGAATATGAATATGAAATACAAACGTGTAGCACGCAATGTTTATGTAACTATATGAACATTTAGATAGTATGACACTTCCAACAACCGTACACGTTATTTGAAACGTAACATATGTTGTTAACCGTTAAAGTTAATAAACATAGTCATGATATCGGTACCTGTCTATCTATAATAATTTGAATTTCAAATTGTCTTGTAAAAAACATTTTAAACTATTTCCGTGCTGTAGTAACACTCATATTTAGCAACATTGTCAACTTTAAAATAAAAAGAGAATACATGTAAATTATTCATTAAGCTCTCAAACAAAATTTGAAATGAACCAGTGTGTATAAAGTACAGTATTGTAGTATCTAATTGCCATCACTGGTCATCCTGTGAGGAGCCAAGTCGCGCTCTTACCGAGTTAAATAAGAATATGCAAGCCTGGATATACTTGGATATGTGTGTATTGCAAGGGGGAAGTCTGTGTGAGTATTACCATAAACCAATCTAAAAATACGTACGAATGTGTATTGTCGCCAATACTGTTATTTCAATCTGAGCACTGTGACACATGTTTAGTTGACTAAGAGATACACACAAGTTGTCACTGGGATGTTCAGGAGATACGGTTCACTGACTTGATGGATAGACGCTAAATAATTTTATTGGATTTAAGAAAAAGTGGTATATTCATTTTGGATTTCATTTGAATGCAAACAAGAGAGTATCTTGTGGAAACGTCTATTTAAAAAAATACTACACATCAAAACAAAACTGTAAAATATGTTAGTATTTCGGTTACCTCCCAAAACTTCTACATGCCAATACTTCTACATGCAAAGACTCCTACAAAAAGTGAGGGCAGAATTATGCAATTACCTATTTCATAATGGAACAGCCCAGGATATGTAATGTAATTTGCCAAAACTTCTACAGCTGATTGAAGAAGAGGGGTACTGGAGTAGAGGATTAACAGGTCCAGCTTATCACTTACTAAGGAAGATGACAGAGTATTTGTGTTTATTAATATTTATATATATATTATATATATAGATATAAATATTTTGTTTCATATTTCGTACGTCAAATACGAACATTTTCGCAATTGTTACAATGGTTATCCAGATAGTACGTGGAAAGGGGAATTTATAAACAGGGATATATACACCTATATATTTATCTCTCCCCGTGACGTTGACAGAATTTATGCATTGTAAAAAACATATAACATATATACATTATAACAAGAAACAATTTCATATACCAATAACTGAATATCATGTAAATTCAGCAATTTCACACAATCTATTTAAAAACGCTTGCCTAAGTCAATAAATGCACAATTTTTAAATTAGTCTCATCAGATAAGTCATTGTTACCACAGCTTTCAACTTGAATCCATTAACATAATAATAGCTCTTTGATCTAATGCGTGAATAGTTTTGGCAGATGAAAAGATAGTGCATAATGGTAGTTGCATAGGTAAGTAGCAGACTTTTCTATAACCCTATCAAATTTGTCACTGCAGAGTAATCAAAGCGACAAAGTGTTACTAGCTTGATGTCAAGACGTCAGCGCTTGTGAAAGATATGAGAAATGTGATTATTATATTTGTTATGAAATGTATATATGAGAATAAACAGTAAAACAATCTACAACCTCCTGTGATAAGTATGTATATTATTTACTCGTAGCCTAATGTAGAAGTTTTGGCACATTAATCAGACTAGTCCATTCTTACTTGAGGTAATGACCATGTGCAGTGGACCCTGAGCTGTGTTGTTTTAGTTTGTAGAAGTTTTGGGAGGTTACCAGTATTTCTATTATCATATGTTGTATTTGATAATACATTCTTTTTAGAATGTGTGGTTTTATGCATATGTTTTTGTACGACAGAATGAATTTGAGAGTAAGCGACTGAAACCGAAGAGCGAGGATGTGGGGTGTGTACGAGAGTGAATAGGATTATTTTATGTGATGTTTGAATGAGAACATGTGCTGGGATAGTGGTGTGTGCGTGCGTGCGAATTGATATAGCATGAATTCTTGTTCTTCATTCAAATCTTTGTTATCACTTGACTTACGTTGTTCAAAGCGTGATCTCATTGCTAGAATAAGAGTCTGACATAACGGAAATGGTCAGTGATGGACATTCACGCAGTAACTCCATAGAACTGACACTTCAAAATGACACAAAGAATAGACAATGGCAGTAGATTTACGCTGAAATATCCACTCGGCATTATCGGAAACTAAACAATCTAAACACATGTGTACATAAACCAACGTTAATTAAGGACTGAACAGAATATGCCGACATTGTTTCTAATAGCTTTGATCACGTTTAGGCTGTTTTGACAAGTGAGATCAGTGAAAAATACGTAACGACTATACGAGTGTATAATGTAAACAATAACATAAGCCAGCTACTCGTTGAGCAGGACTCCTGAGTAACACGTCACACCTCTGCTAGCAGCTGATTGGCTAATGAAACGATTGGCGGCTGTAAAAATGAAGTATTTTTTAAAAACGTTTTCTACTATTTTTGGGTGGATTTGTAATCCAATACTTTTGTGTCGTTATTCTTTACTGTTGTCAGAATCATTTCCGCGAAACCTACCCACTGAGGTTAGAATATATTTAAACTAAATTCGTTACTTAATTTGTAACAATCACTCCATGTTTTTCTTGGAATATGTTTATATCGAATGAAATGCGATGTTTATTCAATATTTCAGTATGCATATGATACACATGAGAGGTATATCACTAGTTAATAACTGTCAAAGCTATGAACATATTTTAGGTCTCACATAGAATGCACCACCATCAGCTTAGTTGTGATATCCATCGGTTTGGACATATTTGAAACAATAAGCCCTTGATGTCCAATTGAAAGTGTTAAACATTTCAGAAAAGCCACGACGTCATACATAGGGATTTAGAATCATTTTTACCCTTATTAGGCTATAAGCCAATAAATAGTTTCCAGTCACCAAAGTCAACAAAAACAAAAGAAATTCATTATCTGATATGTTAAAGTTCATAATTTACGTTTGTTAAGTCCCTCCTAAACATTCTCAATAACTTTACCAAGCGCTAGTAGTTCATGGTCGAGAATGTCATCTGATCGCAGATAAATTTGCAGTGTAATGCACACAGATCGGGAGCAAATAAGAGCTTATGCTGTCACTCTATCGCAGTCTGACTACATTGGCGTTCTCGTAACACCTAGTCGCTGTGTCAGTGGCGTTGAACCGGTAATTAACTACCTGTTGGCCTCAATGAGTTGATCGAATACACATGTTACGTAATACCGAGAGGGACGCAGTAGGGTATTCTGAGAGTCAATACACAAGTCTGATATATCACTTAAACCGCAGTTGCATGATTAAATTGCAATTGTTCTATCGTTATATATCTGTAACCTGCAATCAGGTGTGTATAAATAATCAGTCAACGTGATTGATGTAATGTGGGCAATAACGTAGTCAAATGACCTAACACAAACTGTCTTAAACATCTACCTTTAGCCAGATAGTAGTGTTCAACTTCAACAAAGTAATTAGATAGAAACTTCATCAACGCAATTAATATTTCAAGAGTAAACATTTCACAAAGGTGAATATTTTATAGGAGAGTATATTGTTGAAAAGTCTTTTTTTTTTAAATACTACATATCTATAATCTCCTATATGTTTTGGGGGAAGGACACTTTTCAAATATTTTATTTGAGTTAAACTTTTACAAAAGTCAAAAAATATTTCCAAAGTCAACATTTCACTAAAGTCAATATGTGATCAAAGTCAACATTTCACTTAATTCAAAAAATCTTTTTCAAAGTCAACACTTTATTTAAGTTAAACTTTCACAAAAGTCAATAAATATTTCCAAAGTCAACATTTCACTAAAGTCAATACGTGATCAAAGTCAACATTTCACTAAATTCAAAATATCTTTTACAAACTCTACATTTTATTAAAGTTTAATTTTCACAAAAGTCAATTAATATTTCAAAAGTCAACAATTCACATAACTCAAAATATATTTTAAAAGTCAACATGTCATCAAATTCAATATTTTATCAAAGTAAAACTTCCACCAAAGTCAATAAATATATTTGTGAATATACTTTTCTTTTTCTGATTGTAATATAGGAAAAACAAATAAATAATGAAATGCGTCCCCAAGATCGTTTAAATTACAAAGAATACATTTTCTTTCATGAACTGGGATATTTGTCCATCTACCGGTCTCGATTGGCAGAAAGTGATTAGCTGTTCGAAAGCTTAACAAGTTATTGTAATTTAAAAATTGTAGGTATTTTTCAAACTGGAGAGATGGATTTTTGAAGTTATTGTATATAGTTGCTTTGGAAGAATTTTCAATTGTTGATAACCGATTTTGCTGTAAAATATCTTTTAATTTGCTTTTAACTATAGATGTTAGCCAAATGGTACTTTTGAAATTTTGAGATTTCCAAACAAAACTCAGTCCAAGATCATCAAAAATTCGTTTGATATAACATAACCATTTGTGTGAACATTTGCCAAAGAGAAAATCATTAAATAACAATTTATAAACAAAAAGGCACAATTTTGACGATTTACCAGTTAGAATTTTGGCCCAAAAACATACCATTCTGCATTTGATAATATTTACAAGCGGGAATCGACCAAACTCGCCATAGACCATGTAGTTGGGGGGTACCTTTGCGCAATGACAACAAATATTTAAGGAATCGTAGATGGACATTTTCAAAACAGGACGCATTTTCAAAACCCCAGACTTCACATCCATATAGAAGAATTGGGGTAATCATACAATCAAATAATTTCAAATGACAGTAAATAGAAAGTTTAAGTTTTCTTCCTTGACTTAAAATGAAAAACATTGCCTTTGTAGCCTTTTCAACCAACAAACTTTTGGTTTTAGTGAATTTATTATTTTTCTGAAGTGTAATTACGAGATAAGAATAGCAATCTACATTATCAAGAGTGGTTACTCCAATATTAAAATTTCTTTTAGATTCTTTTTTGGAACCACCGAAAATTAAAATTTGGATGCGTTGATTTTAAGCCTCCATTTGTTACAGTAATTGTTAAAAGAATCCAACATTTTTTGTAAATCATTTGGGTCTGAAGACATAAGTACTGTATTATCAGCATATAATAATGCAAAGAGTGTAATAAGTGTATCTAGGCGGTTATGAAAATCAACAGGGTTTAGTTGTAAACCGGAACATGAATCTGAAGCTAATGCATCTTCAAGATCGTTGAGAAAAAGTGAAAACAAAATAGGAGACAAATTCTCCAAAGTCAACATTTTACAAACATTAGATTTTTTCCAAAATCAATATTTCATTTAACTCAATATAAATTATTAAAACCAACATTTCATTGAAAACTTCACCAAAGTCAATAAAATAGAATTATAATATTTCATAAATTCATTATTATAAAAAAAAATGCCTTCAATGACTAATCCTACCACCCTTTTGCACAAAATTGAAAAAAATAATTTTAAACTGAAAATGTCCAGCGAACTCATTCAGGGCATTTAATAATGAAATTTGTTTGTAAAAATATTTTAGTCGCGACACTTTTATTGTCGCGACAAACTTCAGACTCAACCAGATTTCCAAAGATAAACCGGAGAGCATTACATACATACACACAATGTGCTGTCGGTCCTAATTCAAGATATGTAGTCATTAAAATGCAACCCATTCCTTGACCCTATATGAACACCTACCCTTCCACGGCAATTGGACGGCGATAACTCCCATCTCCGTCCCGTTCTTGTACGACTTGAGTACATCAATAGTGGTTGAAAACTTTCCACATGCTCCACTTTGTGAATACTGGAATGTGATACATCTGAGATCATAGTAACATGCGTGGATACACTCCATCTTGGAAACGACCAAACCTCGCCAAATGAGGAATTCCTCTGTCATTCCTTCATACTTCTCTACCAGAAGTTGCTGCTTGTTTTGGTGACATTCCGACAGAACTTCCCGTACCACAACGACGTGGAAAATCACGACCAGGATGAGATGTGTCACGCTTCTCATTTCAGAGGACTGCTTACAACAAATTATAAACCAACAGAAACGAAATGACATCAGTTCTTGTTCCAGGGCTGATAAGAGACCTACTGTCACACATATATTGACTTTTACTGAACAGATACAGCCAATCAGATGTCAGGATTGAACCTTGCACCAAATCCCTGTCATTGCCAATTTGATAAATGAGAATATCAAAGTAGTGCATTTTAGGTTCTCTATGAATGCACTACTTTGATCTATTCATGACACAAAGGAAGCGATCTACTACTATTATGACAAGTGAACTGGCATACCCTGAACTCATAAACATTGTAAATGTGCGGGTTATTTTAGAATCGTTATAGTTTAGTTTAAATATATTTTATTCACGAAAGTGAAACTGATTGTGCACAAGTTATATGCTGGTACACAAGTAGGTGCAGCATGTAATGTTTATTATGTTATGTATTTCTTATCATTACTTCACTTTATCATATACTCATATATACATTACGCCTACAAAATGTGTGTCTTCCTACAGTCGTACATTCTCTTCCCACAGAGGTTAGTCCCTTCAGTTTTCCGAGAACCGGAAAACTGTAGGGACTAACCTCTGTGGGAAGAGAATGAGAGTCGTACTGATCGGTGTATCGTGACACGGTGAGTGTCAAACACGCCATAGTTCCGTGGTTTTGAGGTTTCGTGAAAGCGTTTACTGGATGTCACTGTGGTTGCCGAGAGTACAAACATTTCATTGTTGTCCATAGGCAGTGTTGCAGAACAACGTATGGACACGTCTGAGAAGTTTGAGAATTTAATCCTATTGAATGCACAATACATTGTTAAATTTTCATAAGCACACATCGTACAGAACAACAAATAGATTATATATAGGCCATCATTTTACAAACTTCCCCCGTTTTTGTAAATAGGGAATTTCAAAACGTTAGATGTGTTCACGGCATGTATTTGTAATGCACGCAAATATCTTAAAGAGCCATCAAGGATGTTAGTGTTTCAAATTAAAAATAATTTTTGGAAAATATACTTATAATGTCAATCGCCAGAGAAATCTTTTATCTACAACATGGAATATGTTAAAAAATAATCATTTCACGACAATGTAATGCAATTTGGTTTCAAAGAGAAGTACAACTTCGAGTAGTGCTCTAAGGGTATCTGACGTCATATACGTAAAACGTTCTACACAAACAGTTAGCGCTTCCGAAGCGTGAAGGCTCGTCTCTAGCGCAAGTCGCCATAACAACCCATGTGCTGCACGTGCTGCACGTGTCTCTCTTGCAAGTTACCCTTGTCACACATTACTGAATGTGACGATTGCTTTACAAACAATGTTTCATTGAAGATGTAGTCAAGAGAATAGTGGGTGCCCCCTTTTACCAGTAGAAAGAGTGTACATTATCGTATAATTACAGCACTTGAGTTTCCTCCCCATTGTCTTGTTTGCTATATAAATGTACCATATTTTGTTATTCCCTTACATTCCACCTGATGAAGGAGTGAGTATGTACTCCGAAACGTCGTGTATGTTCACATTAAAGAAGTTGTTATCCAGAAAATCTTCATGTTCTTATGTATACCACTTCTAAATGCCCCTCAAAGACCAGTACCTATCTAGCCAAATCAACTCACCCCATAGCTTTACATCGGTTAGCACCAATCCAATCCTGGCTGACGGTATTAAATTTTCTTGAAAGCAAATCAGAAAAGAAAGTCAAGTCATTCTTCTATCACTCTTGAACTATTTCAGACTGAACAGAAGGAAGAGAAGAAGGAGCAAGTGTTGAGCAACTGGTTTGCGGAGGTCGTGGCGCTGAGACGCAAAGCGGCAGAATACAAGAAGAGAGCTCAGGGCACCCACTTCTCCCGCGAACATCTTGTGCAGCTTCTCGCTAAGCAGGCAGGATTCTGGGATATTCCAAGTGCACGTAGCGGCAGCTGTAGCACTATCTCTGCCCTCTCACTGGACGCTGGCAGTGACATAGTTCAGCAACAGTGAGTAATAATAGTTCATGTTGCAACCATTGTGTGATTAACATTTAGCTTTAAGGCTTGTCAAAGTATTCAGCACTTTGCAATTTGTAATGTGTAACAAACAGTTTACAAAATATACCATATCATGAAGATTCTGAATCTCCAGTGACCTGCAGTTATTTTGAACATTGTTTTCAACAGGCATAACTGACCTCTAAACAATGCTCATGTAAATAAATAAAAAATATATATTCTCAAATTTTAAGAAAAAATCCAAATCAATCAGATTGACATAAAGTGTGTAAAGTATCTTTGTGTTAAAGAAAATTAGAAAATTGAAAAGCAAGTAAATAAAAGCACTGCTTGCAAATGCATTTGAAACATTCTCATTTGTGACGTTACCTTATATCACTGCAGAGTTTTAATTATCTGCCTACCTGCCCAACCAATTACTTGTTAGTGTCATGTACAGCACATTAGAAGTTAGAAGGCTGTATGTAAAGCTTACTGGATTTTTCATAAACTATGTGTCTTCACATGTATCACTCAGAATAATTTAGCACAAATTTATTCAATAGCTAAAATTGATTTTCTAATATCAGGCTGAGAAAACAAAAGAAAAGCAGGAAGGAATCTGGTGAGAGAGCTTTGATTGACTTTGATTCATGTCACGCGACAATCTCGGAGCACTCGGAAGTTCCCGACATTGACGAGGAGGAGTCGGAAGGTCAGAAACCCTTGCCGCCAAAGAAGAGTAAAAACTACAACAGCAAAATGGCCTGGCTTGAGGAGCATCAGAAGAGGAGCAATGAACCTGTGGAACCAGTTCAAGACAGGTCAGACAGAACCCAGTTTTGATATTTTTAACTAGTTTACAATAGGGACGTATAATTTGATTTTCACTTTGGAATTTTGGAATTAAATCACTTCATGATAACAACTCATGGAATTGACATTAGTACATCACCCATTTACCATATTTTGCATATTAAGAGCCCCGAAACCTTAGTTAATTTCGAAAAAAGGGGCACGTTTGAAAGTTATGTTATATTTCACTTGAATGAATATTTAATGCTTTGACATTCTTGATCATCAATCAGAAGAAAAACAAATGCCCTGGTTTGTATATATTTGAAATAAGGGTCAGAATCCATTTTGTTTTAACTTTGTTCTTCAAATATTATGTAATATAAATCAAACAAATTACATAGTTTATTTGTGAGTTTTCTGATGAAATTGAACAAAACTTTCGTTGAGCATGCACTAGTTGGTTGAAAAGTGTGCCATATAAATATCTATATTATCATTAAGGAAGTCAGAAGCACTGAGAACTTATGAACTCACTTGGAAATAATTCTTAGCTCTATGACTATATCATCAAAAGGGTTAACATTATTTTAATCGCTGCTAATTATTTCCACAGAGTATCAGAAGATATGGAGTATGATTCCCTCCCCTCCCCCCAACCCACGCAAGAAGGCAGGCTCCCCACCCCGGTCCTCAGACAAGGCAAGCTGCCCAACAAGACCCGCCACCATCTGGACCGCACCACCCCGGCAGTAGGGGGAGCTCTTCTATCCTCCCCCCCACCTGCACTGAAGACAAGATCGTTTGGGTCAGGTGTGTGAGATCTTTATTCATAAAATCATTCTCTCTCAGACCAGCGTTGAATCTAACCAAGGATATTTACAGTTTAGAGCATGCATGGGTGTGTTATAGATTGGAATGTTTCTTATTGAATAAACAGCTGTAATGTCCCATTTGCATATCATTTTACCAAAATGTTTATTTGAATGATGATATTATTTTTTTTTATTGAAATGAATTTTTCTCATTTATTTGTATTTGAGAAAAAGTATCCAACAGGTAAGGGTTACTCTCAGTTGTCTTGCCGTGGCTGCGGTCTGCGAGTCGAGTTGTCTCCGTGAGTCGCTCAATAAAAACGTTTGTATTATGTCTCGCAGTTAACCACGATAATGAAACTTTGTCAATGTCCGGTCGAAATGTCCAGCAAAAAGCACACCAAATTGTGTGTGCATTGTTGACTTGTAACGCATCGATAAATAGCTTTACAAAAGGCCAATTTTGTCGGGCTTCGCCCCGAAGCCTAATTTCCCTGGGGGCTATTTATCACCCATGTGTTTGCATTCCCTCGGGTCTGCCCCGCCCGTACATGCTATCTGCCTCGCATCGCGAGACTGGGGAAAAAATCGGTAACTCGCCTTACTTCCGCACTTCATATCATGTGAACGGATTGTTTGTTTTTTTAAAAAAATACGGCAAAATAAAGGGGAAAGAATAGACTACAATCCTATATAAAATTCGCAAATGTCAAAAAAATAATAAAGACACAGCAAGCGCCGTAAAAAGGTCATGTTTACACTTCATAAATTTTGAAACAATCGGCGATTTTCACAACTTCTTACACAAATATCACTGCTAAACTACTGAATGCATTTTCAAAATTTTGTTATCACAATAAACAGAAAAGAATAATCTTTTATTCTATATAAAATGTGCATATTTATTCACAGAAATAAAGATACAATTTTATATAATTACCTTTCTGAGAGACATGTGAAAACAAACGACACACAAACTAATCAACATATTTTCGTCAGTTATGGTTCGAGGTTAGCGTTTATTTGAAAGGTCAAACAACATAACCATATTTGGGTTGACATGTGCTTATTTGTCAACTGGTTCGAGATTATGATTTCTTGGAAAAGTGCGATGAACGACCGTTTGCAATGCCGCGTACATGTTGTAAGTATTTACGATTTTATAGGTGGAAATAAAGACAGACTTTACATAGCTATAGAATTATTCTAATAATTTTTATATCATTGTGAAGCTAGACATCTTGTCTTCAATTCCGTAAATAAATGGAATTTTTTCGTTTCGTATTTATGATGTTACGAGGCCCGAAAAAAAGACAATCTTTCGAAAGTAATAGAATAAAAACGAAAAATCATAAAAAATTCATTCAAAGTTTCGGGTGTGAATTAGCCATTTGTGTACGGGTGTCGCGACTTGAATTTGTATTGAACGCCCTTATATAGTCTGTATTCGCCATGTAGATGCGATATATTTCGTAAAAACGGTACCGGAATCGCCGCCTGGAAATTCTGCCAGCAGAGCTCGTTAGTGCCTAAGCCAAAACTACTGCGCGAGCTGCGAGCCTGTAAACACAGGGGCTAAAATGGGTAAAATATAAATACGCAACTTGAGGGTTAACTAAGCAGATGAATGTAATTTCTCAAATGTCGCAACTTTGTATAAATGGAATTTCAATATTGATAATATTTCTGAATCCTTGCCCAGGGTGATCTAAAAACTTATCTTTCTAGAAACCTCTGGAAAAACTTCTCAGAATGTATTTGAAAAAGAAACACTCTTTCGTTGACTTTTCAATCTAACGTTACATTTTGAATATTGCCTGTTCACCCAGGATTTAATGTTCAAGTTGTAATACGCGTTTTGAGAGGTATACTAGAACATTTGACTTTGACTTGCATTGAATTTTCTTTGACTAAATCCAATCAAGAGCTATAATTAGTGTAATATAGTGCAGATGATGTGAACATTAGGGTTTGTACAAACCAGGGAAGAATATTGTTTAAAGTTCTTTGTTTCTTAACAGGAGGCAGCTCTCACGATACAGAGGAAGAGGCGTCAGAGCGGAGACAGTTTGGAAAGGTACTTAAACAGAGTGGGAGGGCGTAGTGCTTGTGTGTTTAACATCAGTCTGATTAAAATCGACGGTTTTCCGAGGAATAAAAATTGCAAAATATTGACACTACCAGGATACGAACTCATATCGTTCTGAGGTTTCCTCGCAAAACTGTCTGATAACAGCCCGTAGACTCCTGTGTACAAACGCAATTCAATTAACCAATTACAAGACCTCCAACAAAAGCTTTCGGTGCGAGAAGCTAGAGGCAGATAACTCCAAACGGCTATCCTTTCGTCTGTTACGAATGTTTTCAAAACGGCGACCATTTAAAAACTATGATGTGATAGGTCAGCTATTTGACTGGGCTTCGTCTGCGCTAAACTGGTATTGAACACATGCCTATACAGGGTGTCCTCAGACCTTGTGGCGAGGAACCTACACAAGATGTTCGTATCATGGTAGATGCATTATTTTGCAAATTTTATTCCTCGGAACAAGGTCATTTTAATCAGACTGTGTTTAACATCGGTTAAAAATGTCTTGGTTCAAATACTGTGATGGACTGGTCATCTTCATCTGCTGTAGAGAACTGTATGCTTTAGGTATAGAATGTGCCTTTGATGGGTTTTAACTCCAAGGTTAAAATAATTTTTGAAGTTTTTTACTGAACGATTTTCCGACTTTATTTTGTTTTTGGAGCATAACCCAAAAAGTACATGATTTGGAAACTCCACATCTGATATCATGTTACCTATGTACTGATGTTGTACATTTTAAGCTCATCTGGCCTGAAAGGCCCGATGGGGTTATGGCATGGCATGGTGTCCGCCGTCCGTCCGTCTGTAAACTTTTCGCATTTTCGTCTTCTTCTCCAGAACCACTTGGTCTAGGAAGCTGAAATTTTGTGTGCAGACTCCTTGGCTTATGGGGATTCTAAATTGTAGATTTCCTAACCCTGTGACCTCAAATGGGTTCAAAGGGGTCACACAACCCCAAACACCACTTTTCATCTTCTTCTCTAGTTCCAAAGGGTCTAGAGAGCTGAAAAGTTGTGTGCAGACTCCTTGGCTAATGGGGATTCTAAATTGTAGATTTGGTGACCCCGTGACCTCGAATAGGGTCACAGGGGTCACAACCCCAAAAACCTAATTTCATCTTCTTCTCTAGTTCCAAAGGGTCTAGAGAGCTGAAAAGTTGTGTGCAGACTCCTTGGACAATAGGAATTCTAAATTGTAGATTTCGTGACCCCGTGACCTCAATTGGGGTCACAGGGGTCACAACCTTAAAACCCTCTTTTCATCTTCTAATCCAGTTCCAAAAGGTCCAGGGAGCTCAAAGTTGTGTACAGACTCCTTAGCCAATGGAGATTCTAAATTGTAGATTTCGTGACCCCATAACCTCAAATAGAGGTCACAGAGGTCATGACCTGAAATGCTATTTTCATCTTGAGATTTTATGTGCTCTTCAAAGGGAGGTAATTTAAAGGAAACAACAGTGATGAATTAAATCTTCAAGTGTGTCTTTATTTGTAGGGCACTTTATCTCTGGCATCAAAGATAGGTCAGAGGGGTAAGGACCTTAAGACCTTTTGTATCTTCTCCATTTGAAGTGCTTCCTCTCACCTAGAAGTTGACATTTTGAATTAGTTAATATAGCCTATATAAAGCCTGATCAGCTAAAGAGCCAGTGGCTCTATTTTTTTAGTTTACACCTTATCAATATTAAGGGCATGTTTGATGAATTCTCTATTCATATATTAGAAAGAGATGGAAGCCCATTTGCTTAGGCAGAAATTAAACACGTATGAACGCATAATAAATGTACTTTTACTCACGTGTGTATATTTTTACAATAAGCAATATTGCAAAGTTGGCCGTATAAACAGGGATTTAGTTAGACAATATGTTGTCATTACTGCAATATGTTTATACAGAGGAACTTGTTATAATCAAATTTCTCCTGATGGGTTTCACGACAACTTGGCTTTACTTTGCTGCTTGTGATGATGAATATTAATGATTGTTATCCATGGTCATGACGTCATTCTATTGCGTTATCAGTTGACTATTATTTAGGAATGTACTGCATTGACTCTCCCAGTCAGGAGGGGTGTTAGGTTTTATAGACATTATCAGTAATGGCTAATCAAATACTTTTTTCGAGACTGATGTATTTTGTCCTGGTGTATCTGAATAGGATCTTAAAATTTCTCTCAACTAGACAAATAATTTTGTCTAATGCATGAACCTGGATTCGAACATGCAACCCTTTGCTTGGTAGTCAGCGCTTCCAGCTATTAGGCCATAAGAAGCTGTTAGAAACTTTAGGATTGTTTGTCAAGACTTTCTATTCAAGACTTTTAACGCACGGAAGGCATGGAAAGTCAGAGTTTTAGCTGTCAATCACATCGCTTTGCGTGGAAGTTTTCCGCTGCACGTGCGTAAAAGAATCCATTTCATGAGGGTCGCAGCTACTTGTACCATATACGATGAATGAGCACCGAAATTTGCAAAATAATTGATTTTGATGTCCCATAATTTAAATTTATGGTTTCAAATGTAAAATTATCACATATACATTTTCGTGACGTCATACATGGATTAAGATGGAGAATGCATTCGGAGCAGTGGATTCGGTAAAAATAATCAACTCGCCCCTACAGCTCCAAATGCATTCTCCATTACTAATTTTATGACATAAGGCGCTATATAAATATTTCTTGAATGATTTAAAGGGTTAGTTATTAGTCACTTGGATAACTTAAATGATCTTACTTGAATTTGAGAATTACGACAATCAGTTATAACTAGTAAAAAGAGATGTTGAAGGTTTGGAATGGTCACTTATCAGTCACTCGAGTAACTAATAAAATATGAAGTCATTATTTATGCGAAGAGCGAATGAAAAATAATTAAAAAGTAATCCGCTACCAACGTCAGGCTCCACATGAAAAGGTCCGGGGTTCGAATCCTGACAGAGGCTGACAATTTTGCAGGCTTCAGTTCAATGCATAAACACACTGGCAATGTGGGATTTCTCTCTCTTCTACTGTAGGAAGAGAAACTTCTATGATGTTTTTTTATATGCATATGGTTTGTTTTAGTATCGTATTATGATTTGCCATATGATGCATTCAACAGTCAACGAATCATCTGCTAAAATATCATTTATTTACCAATGAATGGTGAAAACAAGTACATAAACCTACTTGTCAGCGATCATTGCCACTGTTTATCACGATAAGATTCTATGTGGATGGTGCGACACTGCTGTAAGATTCAATATGGATGGTGCGACACTGCGGTACGATTCTATGTGGATGGTGCGACACTGCGGTAAGATTCTATGTGGATGGTGCGACACTGCGGTAAGATTCAATATGGATGGTGCGACACTGCGGTAAGATTCAATATGGATGGTGCGACACTGCGGTACGATTCTATGTGGATGGTGCGACACTGCGGTAAGATTCTATGTGGATGGTGCGACACTGCGGTAAGATTCTATATGGATGCTGCGACATGGCGGTAAGATTTAATATGGGTAAGCGACACGTCGGTGGATCGTTCCACTACAGTACGATTATTTATGGAGTGTGCTACACTGCTGTAAGATTTGAACGGTAGCTCGTTACACAACGATATGATTTGTAATGCAATTCCATGAATACTGCGTTGTTCAGTTAACAACGTTTACAAGCAAATGTCAGAAAAGTCTTATGATTACACTGACAAGAATCAAGAACACATCTGTATTCAAAATACTGCCGCAACCGGAACCCATGGTTGCAAACAGACGTACTGGAGTTCCGCTTCCATACTCCAGTTTGATAGCGCCAATGAAGACTCGAGCTCCAGTGATAGGCAGTGCGTCAATATTACCCACATTTTCGAGGATGATCACTCCATGACCGCAGAGAAGTTTCACATGGACTCCATAATCTTTGGTCTGGCCGACATCCGGACCGGGAGTGTCAGTTCCCAAAGCATGAATTTGTCTATTTATAGCCAGCCACTCACTGGCTACAGGGGCGATGCCTGGCCAATGAAAAGACGTTATGTCATCTATGTTTTTGGTGTTAAAAACTTTGTTCCAATCAGGCCAGTATTTATTCCAGCCGAACTTCATTAAAACAATAGAACCGAGTGGAATTTGTCCATTTTCCTTTTCCCATTCTTTGATATGGTCTACAGTAAGTTCGAAGTCAACATTTTTGTCAGCCTCGCTCTTGAAATCCAGGACAACTCCAGGACCAGACAGTTTGTCCAGAGTGATTTCGTGTACCTGTTTTCCAGTTTCACAGAAGTGACTGGGGGCGTCCATGTGTGTACTGCTGTGTTCAGCCGTCTGGAAATAGTTGGACTCCGCTCTGCAAAAAACAAAGGTCATTTTACTCTGTTCTGCAAAAATTAGTGCATGCAACAAGGTGTATTTCCATAGGTTTCTAATGTTTCAGCATGCACGACAGCTATGTTAAAGCATTGGATGGATGGATAGCTTTTCTTCCTACTGACTGGGACTCTTGGTTAACATTACTTTCGTAGGTATATGTTGACGAGTATAATGTGTGCGTTTAGCAATGAGTAGGGAAGAGGGCGTAATACCCATCAGTAGACACGTTGTAATTGTGACTCCTACTCTTTCATCCAAAGTCGTTAAAATCCGAAAAATAAAGCACGAAAATAGAGCACGAATGACGAACCAGTCAACACGCAATGACGTCGACACGTGATGCTGTAAATTAGAAAGGTAAAACTTACACTACCCCTGGGCTGATCTGCGACTTGAAGGCAAGTGAGAAGTTGAAGGGTGTGTTTTCTGGCCAGTAGATCGACTTGGTTCCCAGCTCATGGGACAGATCAATTAATTTGATATCAGCCACAACGAGGCTCAGATAGGCAGCGAGATTCAAAAAGAGGTTTGTAGCCATGTTTATCTGCAAAGTCAATGGAGATAAGAAAAGAAAAGTTTTTAGCATTATCAAACAAATTTGACCTCGTGTTTTAAAATAATATCAACAACATATTAAGTAGTAAGGAAAACATATTTGGATTCATATTTTCAGCCGATGCCCATGGTTGAGATATAATTATATTATAGTGATATGATGTCACTACTTCACTCACTTATCATCTAAACTGAACGCCAACAGAAATGTTATACCTCTTTGAATTTGAATATCATAAAAAGTTACGTGTGCAGAGAAATTTGCTTGTTGTGCTGTAACACTCCATCAGTTTAGTGTTTTATGCTAAAATAGAAGACCTGTAACTTTAAGGTAAATAAGTTATCGCTAGTTCTTCATGTGTGGGGTCAATTGTCCTATTTTCGATCATGCACAAAAAACAACAAAATCAGAGAGTAATTATTAGTTTTATGACAAATTGTATGTGATCAGTATCTCCGCCGTTGGCATTCAAACATACCTGAACTCTTCGTCTCACAGAAAACGTCAGTCGTCTGATGAAAGCAGGTGGTACATGTATCTGCCTCAATTCGGCCATCAATGCAGCAATAAGTTGTTGACGTGAGAGTGGTTGGTGTCGACGTTGACTTCGATCGATATATTCTCAGAGCTGCTCAATGGGATTCATATCGGGCGATCTGGCAGGCCAAGGCAAAACGTGGACATTGTTGACGTTGAGGTACTGTAACGTCACTCTGGCTACACGAGTACGAGCACTGTTCTGCTGAAAAAGGGCGTGTGGATGGCGTTGTAAGAATGGGATGACCTCTGGCTGTAGGACCATGTCAATGTACCTCTGCGCCGTCAGATTGCCGTCAATGACAATGAGGTCGGTGGTTGCGTTGCCGCGCATCCCATCCCAGACCATGACGCTGCCTCCACCGAAAGGGAAAACTTCCTGTATGCAGCAGCGTGCCTCCCTCATTCTCCCGTCTGCTACGTACATCTGGAACCGACTTTCGTCGGAAAATAACACTCTCTGCTCTTTGTCGATGTCGGCGCGTCAACAGCATTACTCGCATCGGCCGGTATGACCTCAGTCAATGTTGTTGAAGCCTTCTTCTCACCGTCTGGGGACTGATTTGTTGTTCAAGTGAAGTAGAAGCTGTCGTTGTGGCGGCTTGAAAGCGGTTCCTGAGATGCAGTTGAAGCAGGTCCCGGTCTTCATTTGGGGTTGTCTCTGGCGGCCTGTCGCTTCTAGCTCGGTCTCGAGTCGATCCAGTCTGTTGTAGACGTCCGCGCAGCCTAAGAATGGTGAGACTGTGACATCCGAATGTGGCAGCGACTTCTCCATCAGTGGACCCAGTCTGCAGCGCAGCATTCATATCGCTCTTTCCCGCTCTTCAGTTGTTAATCTCGGCATTGTAATCGAATTATGGGCTCCGTTCCATAACAGCGAGCGCTTATAATCGCTTATTGATCGCTCATTCTCACTTGAACGACAAAGTGCAAATTCCTCGAAGTTTGCTCGCCTTGCTACGTAGCGTTACATTGAGCAATCGCGTTCAAGAGAGGTTTCAAAGTAATCCCTCATTGAGTGATTACTTTGAAACCTCTCTTGAACACGGCCATGGTGTGAAATATTGAATACAGGGGCTCTTTATACCCGTTACCAACCAATTCACGTGCATTTCATGCGTGGTAAAAATTCTATGGCTACGTTTTGGTGACATGATCCTTATGATGAAAACCAAAATGTTTAAGAAGTTCACTATTTAGAAAGATTTAGATGTGCCAAATATTCCTAAAACAGTAGAAGCACATTTTTAACAAAAACGTTTTCTTAGAATCTAATGGTTGTGTTTAGAATTTTCAGACAAAATAACGAAAAAATATTTCCAAAAACATAACTATTTTTCTTTTTTTGTGAATGTGCATTCATTATCAAAGAAGACAAAGTCAGTTTGGTTAATTTTCCAACCATTTTTACAATTTGTCCTTCAATTATTGCATGATCGGAAATAGGACAATTGACCCCACCAAAGAAGATTTGGCGATAACTTATTTACCATTAAAGTTACAGGTATGCTATTTTAGCACAAAACACTAAACTTGTGGAGTGTTACAACACAACAAAGCAAATTCCTCTGAACAGGTAACTTTTTATGATATTCAAATTCAAAGAGGTGTAACATTTCTTTTGGCGTTCAGTTTATAGCGCTACCGTATAATTGCAACTTCCGAACGCAAGGCATAACTCTTGCCAGTCTGCATTACTGGCTGATTTAAGTCTTGCGGTATTTCCCTCGTTTTGTTGTGCCTAGATAGTGAATCGCCGCACCAGAAATGCATAATGGGCCTGTATTTCTAAGCACAGATTTCTTAAGGAAATATTGCAAGGCCTAAATCAGTCAGTAATGGAGACTGGCAAGTGTTATGCCTTGCATTGGGAAGTTGTATAATGGAGGAATGGCGAGTTCTGAAACCTCTCTAGCTCTATCTCTCTAAAACTCGCTTTAAACCTCTAAAATTAAATTGACTGTAACAGCATAATCATGTTTCATTGTTTAGATACTTTACATTAAAGACAATACATCAACAGTAAACTAATTAAACAGGAACACGCAAAATTTACAATATTGCCTACAAGGAAAATTCCGACTTACTGCAGTGTCCTTGGACTGATTCTGTCTGACATCTGCTCTTGCTCCGACTTGGTTCCCGTCTGTAAGTTGTGTATGTTAAGGAGAGAGTATTAATAGCGCATTCAACGTTGGCACCTTTCCCTGAAGGATGCCAGTTGCGTCTCGTGTATAGCAGGAAGAATTCATCAAGTCTCTTCAGGCAGAATGTTAAAACATTAGAGCTAGAGTAAGGTGTTTCAAGTTTTTCAATGTTTTAGTAATTTATAAAGTTCTTTTCATTTCATGATAATCAACGCTTTTGAATAGCAACCTGCATTAGGTGCACGTGACCTAAAGTTTTGACGTAAATATATGTCAGACAGCGAATATGGTAGTACTGGATATAGTGTCCTCAGGAGAATGTTGTTTACGTCGTAGTCGCTGAGTGATGACGACGTGGCGAGATGAACCATGGAATTAGCTCTGAGAGTTTGGATTCGAATCTTGGAAATAACTCATCCCGAAGAAAGTATAGTACTATTGCAGATAGTGTCACCTGACATCCGATGTTCGGATTAAGTATAGAATTTTATTAGAGAAAGTCAAGATTGTTTGGTGACCTTATAGGCGACTTGAAATACCGGAACTCATGTTGACACTATGATTTTGGACGAAAGGGTTCACATGTGCACATCAGGAAAGTATGCACACCTTAAGGGTAAGTGAAGAACACATTCACACCCTCCTCATTTTAGATTCCTGTTCGCTTCAACCACGTGCCTCCCTTCAAGGAATCAAAATAAGAGTTCCCAAACACGAACATATGTGAAATATCATGCTCAATTATGTTTTAAAATAATAGAATAAACCATAACGGCATCAATGCAAATACTCTGACGCTGACGCGAATACCAAAAACTCTGCTTATGACGTTAACTCTGTACTGACAATAAAGAAAGTAAGAAACACAATAGCAGTACTCATCAGTTGCCGTTTTCCTTTTCCAATCTTGGAATCAACCTTTCAATGTTTTTCTTTTGAAAGTTCATGCTATATATATCATAGCGCTGTATTTATTCTGGTTGGTCTTTGAGGCAAACTTTAGGCCAGTATATGACAAGTTAGAATAGCTTGATCTTTTCTGAAATTAAGAAAACTAAGACCCATCTTTATATTCTATTTTCCTTTTTTTTTATTTGGATTATTTTCATAGAAGAGACAAAACGTTAATCTCCGTTTGTTCTATTCTGCGTCTTTTAGATATAATTTTTCTGATATTACACAAGTCTGAAGATATGTTTTAAGGATTGCATAACTTTCAAATATATTACACTATTGTTACCTTGATTTAATGATATGAAGCAGATCCTTATCTATCGAATGTAATTGTTAAAGAAAGTTCAGTTTTAATTCGTTAAATTCCTGAATAAAATCAGTGGGTTGTTTTACATTATGTAAGGTAAGACGTTGCGAATCAACAACTTGACTTATTTAAGCCTTGCTGCCTTTCGTCGACTTTCCCATTGCACTACTAAGTCCAGGTGAAGGTCGCTGCTACACTGGAACAGAACTGTTGATGAAATGCTACAAGACTTTAAAAAATTAGCCAGAGCTAGACGAGTAATGCCATTGCTGAAACAATCTTTAAATCATCGAACCTTAATCAATTAAATAAATATCAAAATACAGGACAAAAGAAGGACGTACATGCTTTTTTTTAGATGTACTAAATTAAGTAATGCTGAACAATAAGCTTAAGTAATATGACAATATGACAGTTCATTGAAATCGTGGCAAGAGTGAGATAAATCTCAATATCTTTATGGAAATTCACGCTGAATGAAGACTTCTACCTCCGGTTTATTTACTTGCGCAGCGTGATCACGTACAACTGTAGCCACCCCTACTACACTGAGTCGGGGAACTGCAGTTACGCACTCCAAAAATGGCGGCTGGTCAAAACATGGCTGATCGCAAATTTTCTTTTAATCCATTTCACATCTCTACTAGGGTACTTTCCTACATATTATTGATGCGCATGCCTTGGGCATTTGCCAAGGAATCTGTAGATGTCATGTTTACCTTTCGGGCCTGTGTAAATTCATCATAATCTGCGTTTGAAAAATTGAAGCGGGAGAAGGGTAACTCAAATATTGGAGAAAGGTAACTTATATTTTGTTAAAGCTCAAGAGACAAATGAAGATGATATTAAATTTATTTAAGTAGTAAAGCCGTCTTGAATGTTGCGTGATATAAACTAACATAAGCCACTATAAAAAGCTTTTGATGACTGTTAGTTCATGACATATACATAAAGTGAAAATTAGAAGTTTCTTCTTTTACATATATTTTCATCAAATACGTACGCGTTATGCTGATAGAAATAGGATACATAACTCGTTCCCCTTTCCTATCAAGTGTATGTTTCGAGTGAAATAATTTTGGTTTGTCTCTCGCCAAGGTTCGATTTTAACTCGGGACATAAACTTGATATGAAAGGGGAAGCTAGGGGAAGATATCCTATAAGTTATAACCACAAGTGGATTTATAAGTTCCCGTCACCGCAACAGGGCTCCGTTCCATAACAGCGAGCGCTAAAATTGCTCATTGATCGCTCAATGTAGCGCTCAAGTAGCGCTCCTGAAATCTCTCTTGAACGACACATTGAAAATTCCTCGAAGTTTGCTCACCTTGCTACGTAGCACTACATTGAGCAATCGCGTTCAAGAGAGGTTTAAAAGTAATCGCTAATTGAGAGATTTCTTTGAAACCTCTCTTGATCACGGCCCAGCTAGGTTTCATAACAACGAACCAACAACAATGATGTTCTTGCCAGAAGAGGGGACCTGAGGGAAGCGCGTGTAAAATATACATTTCAAGTACTTTGGCTTCTTATTAGAGGGAGTTCGAATTCTTTCATTTGATAAAAACAACATATTGTAAAGGATGTTTGCAAAGAAACAATCCTGTAAGTTAGAATCCCCTTATCGGAGTATTTCTAGCAAAGAGGAACTTATTAAAGAAAAGTTTTGGTCATTTCCTATCAATATGACATCGAATAAAGTATCTGCGGTAAGTTATTTCATGACAGTGTGTATGATTTTAGATAAAAGCCACGAATATAGTCGAGTGGCAGTTTTGAAAATGAATCCAACATGGCAGCTGTCGCTCCTTAAGACTATTGGTATAGAGGGGTGTAATACCTTTATGCACATTGTATGTAGTAAGATATTCGGTATCCTGTGATTAAACCTAGATACGAAATTATGCTACGATTGTGTGATGTGCGATTGGCTTCAATATATTCATTAGGTGATTCTCTCCTTTTTGACATTTATGTAATTAATACAATTCAGGAAAGACAATGTGACATACCCCGTCATTCGGTAGTTATTATCTAAGTCCTCCAATACTGTAAGTGTGCTCTTCACCCAATCTAAATAAATTTAGGTTGACTGTTCTATATTATGTTAATATAACATTATAAAAATATGTCGATCTAAATTTATTTAGACTGATCTTCACCCGACCAAACAATCGAACTGGTTCATAACTCGAAGTCGTAAATTCAAACTTGGTTTAACTTGGTTGATCAAATACAAATATTTGGTATGACTGTACATTGTATTTATTCGTGATAATATCATTCTTTACATGCACAGCCGGGAACCGGTTGAACCAAATCTGTAAACAAAAAAATCTATATTAAGTTTTAAATAGTCAAACAAGAAAATTATTATCTATATACTGCAATGCATTGATAAATGAACTTACTCAATATAAAAGTTGTAATGTTTAACCAACCAGTTCCTATGTCTAATACTTCTATGCGATGTATCCTATACTAGTCTAACATTTTTTGTTTTACCTAGGAACTGTTTCATTTCAGCAACACAAGCCAGGGTGGGAATAAGCTACTGTTTACAACAAAAGAGATAATCATCAATATGCCAATGACGAGGGGGGAAAGTTCATCATATGAGTTATATATTTAAAATAGTATAATATTAGGAGACATATTCATATAACCATAAGTCTTCATGAAAAAAGCATTGAACGAATTAAATAGCCATTACAATTAAGACATACACATAAGAATGCCCGGGACTGTCCTCAGGAATGCCCGGTTTTCAACTTAACTCACGGGCAAAAGAAACTATACCAACATTGTTTTGTTGTTATCAACATTATCAGATATGTCACATAAATAATGTGATGCTCGTTTTAAAGACAATTTAACTGACCATGTTTTGATCGAAATTTTGAAAAGGACGCACGTACGGTTAATGGAGTAGAATGCAATGAATGGCACTGGGGGTAAATGTCAATTTGCAATAATAAACAAGTTATTTTAGAGCCCACAAAGAACGGTTTTATTCAGAAAGGGAACACTAGAAATCTATCTAATGGCCTCCGTTGCTTTGAATACACACAGAATTTGCAAGGCGCCTGATGACGTCATGAGGGATGGCTTTCCATTCGTCCACGAGTGCCTGGATTAACGTTTGCTAATTTGATGGAGGTGGATTTCTCTGCCTTATTTGCCTGTCGAAATGATCCCACAAGTGTTTAATCGGTGATAAATCTGGTGATCACGCTCGCCATTGCAAAATGTTGACGTTGTTTAACGTTAGGAAGTCCCTAGGTACTCTGGATGTGTGGGGCGGGCATTGTCTTGTTGGATGATTACTCTTGGAATGACACAACCTCCTGGACACAACACGGGGCCGTTCTCTCTCCTCTCGGACGATAAACACGCACTCGGTCATCAGCTTTGTGTTGCTGGAACCTGCTTTCGTCTGTAAACATAATTATTTGCCAATTC
This sequence comes from Gibbula magus, assembly GCA_936450465.1. Taxonomy (NCBI): domain Eukaryota; kingdom Metazoa; phylum Mollusca; class Gastropoda; order Trochida; family Trochidae; genus Gibbula; species Gibbula magus. The sequence continues at coordinate 55,107,157 of OW388296.1, read as the reverse complement.
CTGTTCTACCACCGCTGTACCATTCTTGCCCATTGGTGACGGTAACGTCGGTCACGTGGGTCACTTCGGTTCAGCATCATCCCGCGAAAGGGCCGGTACGCTCGAATGTTCACGAAGATGTCTGGTCACTGTCCTTCTGCTTATAACACGTTGTAACGCTTGCTGATGACGTCAATGTGACGAAATGATTGCGTAGGTGAATCGTACGGATGTAGCGGTCATCGTTGTGACCCTGGATCTTCCGCTTCTTGGCCGGTCCTGGATCCTACCTGTCTGTGCCATTCGTGTCGGCAGTCTACTTATCGTAGTGCTGTTGCAGTTGAAGATACGAGCAACGTGGTCGTGACGTGCTCCCCCAACTTCAACATCCCAATCGCTATCTCTAGTTCCTCTGTCACTTGTTCTGTTCGTTATGACTGAGGTACTAGGCCCAAAGCATACAGATTCGTGGTTTTTATACAGTTCGGTGCCATTTTAACGTGATGCACGTGCATACGATTTTGCTCGAAGAACGTGTGACAAAGTCCACATTTGGTTAGAAGCATGACTTTTTTCTCGGTAATTATGAAGTTGCGTTGTTGTGACATAGTTTGATAATAATAAATCGATTTTAAAACCTAGTTTCAACTTTTTAAAACATAAAATATTTTGGTATAGTTTCTTTTGCCCCTGAGTTAAGTAGTGGTTGAGTTGGTAAAACAATACCCTGGCGAGACCACCGAGTGACGTCACTAGAGGTTTATAAAACTTCATTGATTTGCAGAAACAGGTAAGAGTAAAAGCCTCTCGTTGTCGTTGGAGGTTTATTATAAATTTGATAACTTTGATTTTTGTGACAGAAACAAGTTCCATAAATAGTGTCCCTCAAAGACAATATAATTATGTCATATCCATTTTACCATTAATATATATATATATATATATATATATATATATATATATGTCATATCACTTTTACCATATATATATATATATATATATATATATATATATATATATATATATATGTGTATATATATGTATATGTATGTTTGTTTTCAGAAACAGGTTCAAGACTGTCACAACAGAGAACAACAGCGAGACGTCACTGTGGCGTTTATCATCATCATAAAAGTAGTACCTGTGATTACTAGCAAGTACACGATCCAAAATGGCCGCCGTGCAAACCATCACACGTAGGGTCTCTACCATGAGCGCAGTGACACGCAAATTTGCAGAATGCGTCATCATCGCACTGTTCATTGCCTGTGCACTGGCCGGCGGCATCTATCAAACACACCATTCAAAGAAGGGACTTATCATTGAAGGAACAATGTGACCTGTGAATATTATTAAGTCAGGAAGAAAGCACGAGGGTCGGGTTTTGGTAGACATTTCAAACACCTGAGGGTGGCTAGAAATGAAAAGTAAAACCGAGCTTGCGAGGTTTTACTTTTCATTTCGCCACCCGAGGGTGTTTGAAATGTCTACCAAAACCCGACCCGAGTGTTTTCTTTGACGTATATACCGCCATGCGTTTTAAATACAAAAATGAAAACAATCCTGTTAGTGTTTCAAGCCTTCGTGATCCAAGTTTGAGGCGCACATAAAATATCCCAATATTGTGAGCGGATCAGAATAGATACCAACAAACAACCATCACATGATCACCAATCCTCTGTGGTCTAGTGGGACAAGTCTTGGGCTACAAATCGGAGGGTTGCGGGTTCGATTCCCGCATTGTCAACTATGCAAATTTTAAACTTGGACATTTTTGAGTACCTAACTGAACAGGAGATTGAGGTTATTTGGAGTTAGGTCTTACAATTGGATTGTAAAGCTTCAGGTCTTACTAAATGTTGAAAATTAACCTGCTATGAGGTTAACTTTCGACGGTTGGTAAAACCTCTAGTCGTAGTAAAACCTTAAAATTCGTGTTGAAACCTGATCAAAGGTTATTACAAGAAATGCAGTTACCTCAAAGTGTAAAGAGATATCCTGAGCTAGGTTTATACTTTGAAAGTAAACTATTTTCGTTTGTGCAGTGCTCAAAGTGCTAAAGTCGTTGCGTCATATTGGCTTGCAAATGATTCTAAACAACAATGCAACTCTTCGTGGTTAACCTACATACATACATAACATATCTTTCCTCTTACGTTTTCAATATTTTTCCCAAATTAAATTTTTGCATGACCCCGAATATTGAAAAAAACAGTATGCCTTTCGTCCTTCGTTCGAACTTCCTTCTCGCGTCATCTTACAAAATTCTTACGAAAAGCACAAGAATTCATCCTGCTAATGCACAATGAAATAGAGAACGTCATCATGTTATTCCTTCATCAGAAAGAGAAAGCAGATAATAAGACAGAGATCATATATTAACAGTCGTCGGCCCAGACTCAAGTTTGTCAATATCGCGATTAGGAAAAAAGGTCTGTTCTGTTCTATTGCCGGATCGACTGGGGAACATTTTGATGATAATTCAGTAAAACTAGTCAATACTCGCTTGGTTGAATTGATTATAACTTTTAAAAAAGATGTTACGATATTTAACACTAAATTAATAAAACGCATCGTGATGTCTTCAACACTTCAGTTTTATTGAATTAAAAAATTGAGTGTTAAAATGATTCACTTAAAAACGCAGGCGATTTTAATGCTAACTTGACGAGTTTCATATGCACAAACGCCGTGTCATGATATATTTCGTTAAAAGAACGTACACCATGTATAACCAAATGCATTTAATATATCATTTCTTTCCCAAAACGTCAGTTGTGCATCCTTGCAATCTGCTTCAATCTGCTTCAATGCCTCAATGCAGAAATTTAAAACATTTTCCAACTGCAGTCTGATTAGGTCAAAGACGACACATTACGTTATATCATTGTTCAAGTCGTGACGTCCCCATGGCATTATATGTTGCCCTATGGTAATATATGAATAATATGAACCCCGATATGATAAAAGTAGATAATAAAATATTTTAAGACAGGGGCAGTGCTGTGTGGGAATACATTTTTTAATTGAAAATTTAAAAAAAATCATTTGAAAAGTTCAAAATTGATAATACTGTAAAAGGTATTTTAAATTAGTGTTAACAATGGGTATATTTGTAAATACACGTATAATGTAATCATTACGTTTGTTATCTGTAGCTCACCCGAAAAGGATGAAATAGAAATATATCACTTTAATTAGGACTTTCTGAGAGGTATGACTTCACCTTTAACATTTGACAAATCATATCATAAGTATCCAAATCAAAGTTTAACCCTTATCTAAATAAAATCTTCAAGTTATCAAGAATAGGAATGAATGCTTTGTTAACAATAATTGAAGTATTACTGAAGTCGCAACTCACCAACAGCAGACAGGACGAAGAGAGAAGCAACGAGGAGGAGAAATGCTACCTTCATGATGACTTGTACACTGATAAGAGCTTTAAGATCTTTCTCGCTTAAATAGTTCTGCTTGTAGTCACGTGATCCAACCTACAAGTGTTTCTTCACATGTGACTTGTTCCGTTTTCCACGTGCTATGCGATAAACATACACACATATAGACATAATTTATTCATTTTTCCTGTCTCTGGTCCATCTAATACACTTAGAACAAATGTACGATTACGCGTCAATATAGAATTATTTGGGAAAGCTTTCGGTGCACCTTACTGAGGCACTTCGAAATTTCAATTGTTTTAATAAATAAATAATTCGCCCTACACTGAACCGCGTCACCACATTTTCAACAGTGTGAAAAACCAGAATACTGCTGTCGGTGAGTCTATTTTAAATGCTTTATATTGGGCACGTGATTTGAGAGATAACCCTCAATTTCATACATAGAAATTATTAACCAAGAGTGTTTCCGTATAAATATTATATTTTTTAATTTAAAAAAATGTGTTATGCGAGCCTTTGGCGAGCATAATACATTATTCTTTTTATTCCAAATATATGATATTAATGATGCGGAAACACACGAGGTTAATAATCTCTTTATCACATTGTGTCATTATTAAAATAAGTGTGTTTGTGTGTTAAAAGAGAACTGACCCAATTTTAGCGAAGTAATATCATAAACGGTACATCAAAGTGATGGTCACGACATCGGCTGTGAAGTGCCTAGAAATAGTTCTTAATCAAAACAATTTAAAACACGATGTGCGCGATTCTTTCAAAAATAAAAATTAGTCCCTGGTTTTATTGTTCATGGAGATTTTTTCAATTAGTTCATAAGCATCTATCTAATAATTAAAAAGCACTCATACATCACGTTGCTAGAACAAAGGAAGTAACTCTACTTTCAACGTTTTGGAAGGATCGTTGCAGGGTTGATTCGGATTGCTGCATTATAGTTTATTTCACACTTAAACGGTAGTTATTTGTGAGGTGGGGTTGTTTCTTTCTTGTCTTCTAGAAAATCACTTAGTGACAAGGGTTTTAAAGCCTTGAATAAGGTATTATCCAAAGCTAGAAATCTTAATTTATCAATCCCCTGTCAGTTAAATCTTTTTTATGTACTTGTTGTTCCAATTTTAACTTACGGATGTGAATTATGGGGGTTTGAAAATTTAAACATTATAGAGATTATCCACCGAAACTTTTTGAGGAAACTGCTCCGGATCAAGAAAAGTACCCCATTATATATGATTTATGCAGAGACAGGACTCTCTATATAGTTGTATATACCAAAATGATATGGGCAAGATTGATCACAGGAAAACATTCAAAGCTATCAAACTTATTACTTCACATTTTATTAAATAATATTTTAGATAACAAATGGCTAGCATGTATTAAAAACATAGTGATAAAGACGGGAAATAATGACGTATGGATATATCATCCACTGGTAAATACTGATGGGATAAAATATACGGTCAAGAAAAGTATTTCAGACCTCTTTATACAAAAATGGCATTCGGATATTGAAATGTCCATACCCTAATGAAATTGTCCATTTCCTGCGGCCACGTCTTAAGTAAATTTAGATAATGCGTTGTCCATATATTTATAGTATATCAACTCTTGTAAACCTCATTATGCTACCTTGTAGCCTTGAGTGAAAAAAGTTTCAATTTATGACAATAAGTACCTATTAATGTACCTAATAACGTATGCTCAGCTCAAGTTTAGCGCAAATATGTTGCGCAACAGAGATGAACGACCAGTTTTCCATATGTGCGAACGAAGTGCACTTCGTAGTTTCAATACACATATGTAAATTCATAGAGGTCATTCAGAAGGCACTATAGCTTGATTATCATCTGCTAAAAGAAGTGGATGTAACTCTAGTTTCGTCTCTCCAAGTGTATTTTCTTTCATCCTGTTTTATATTTGGACTTTACCATACTGCATTCCTTTCAACTCTCTGAATGATTGCAAAAATAAAATCACGAGCGGCTAAGAACTAACCGGAAGTGTGTTCACCTACATGTGCATGTTAGTGCAAATATCATGTAAATTAACATTCATTGTAACGTCAATAAATTTACATCAAATACAATGACACTGAATCATCATAAATTATATCCATGAGTAAAATTGAGACTTCCCACTTTGCCACCACCTTCCTATTGTTCTCGGTAGGAAAATTGGTCATGCGTGCTAATAAGTAAGACAATAGAGGATGCAGGGGTAATCTCAAACAGTTACAATCTCTCTCAGTATCATTATATATTATATATATTGCATATGACAGAAAACAGACCCAAAAAAAATCACAAATTCATTAGCACATCGATTTATTACATTCATAGCACATTGGTGCTTCTGCAACCATATCGTCTTCATCTTTCTCAAACGTATCCTGTGATCAGTGGTGCATGGTAATTAAATTTGACATAATGAAATGGACAGAAGGGGTCAAATTTGGACAATTCAAATTTCGTTATTTTTAGTTTTTAGTTTTCATATCGACTAAATGAGAACAATTTCATCACAAATACATTGAATGAGTAAAAAGAGGAAATATATGATGTATGTTTGACACAGTTGACCACTTATTGAATATTTCACGGAAGAAAATAAAAACTGTAGTTAAAACATTGTTTTACCCCTGGACATTTAAACAGCTGCTAAATCTGTAACTGTTTACTATGAGGTATCAAATCAGATTAGTTATGGAATAATCAGCTGTCTTCTTATAATGTAAAAATGCAAAGTCATCGGTCTAGTTTTCGTGTTCAAAGACATACCAAATAACATATTTGCACTGAAATACACAAGTAGGCAAACACACTTCCGGTGTGCAGCTGTATATGTTGGTTGATGTGTGCTACCGCGGGCTTATTTACCACAACCGCGTACGGTTAAATACTGTGGCCACATTCACAAAATACAAACAGACTATATGTAAATATAAATTCATGTTTTTAATGACATGAAACAATAGCATACACACAGCTGATCAAGTCTTGAAGGGTAGTTAGCAGCGATCACATAAAAAAAGCCAGATTTCCTGGATACATATTGGTAATATTGTCACCTGATTAAGGAGTAAGCATATACACCGAAGCATTGTATTTTTCACAAAACAGGTCTTGCTTAACTCAGCTGACTCGGCTGGTTTCAATAAAAGGTCTTAATTATTTTTTTTATACTTTTGTTAATTGACTAACCAATAGAACCGACCATGACGGAGGTGGCATGTTTACTAAACATTTGCTTGAAATAAATAAGAATTCTTTAAAGGATGTCAACACCATTAGGTTAGGTTTTGTAGTCCTCATAGACCCAACTAAATCTACATCTAAATGTGTATCGCCTCTCATTGCTTTTGGATGTATGTCTTGTGGTACATGTAATGATTGTTTTGAGTCATTGTAATTACAAATTTATTTATGAGAAAATACGTTAGAAAACGAGACCAAAATATGATTATCAAATGATATCTTATCTTGCCATCTCATCTACGTCAATAGTTTAATTTACAGTCACGAACTGATAGGCACAGCTGTGAAAGCTTATCTGACAGGTTTTAGGAATACAATCCCAAGTATCTATTCAGAATACATTAAAGATGCATCCATTGTGTTTCATAAAATTTTATTTGGTTTTAATACGTTCCAACACACCATATGTGCTGTTTACGATACAAATAAATTCACTTAGCTTGCATATTCATCCCAAATCGTCAAACATATCACAATTACTATTTTCCAAGTTTCAATTAGAAATATGCTTCAAATATTTTGAAATTTAAAATGTTGGTGAACTAATAAATGAGACATTAGCTGAAAGCAAAGTCATTCTTATCAAATTTATGTGTCATTCTTATCAAATTTATTTAGAATATGCCTATTATAAATTCAAGAAGATCCCTTTTATCATTTTTTGTCTAAGATTCGGTATTCACTATTTAGCAATATGTTTATGTTTAAATATTTTCATAAAGTTAAAGCGTATTCAATAGGATTATGCACAAAAATAAGAAACGTTTACCCAAGGTATCTGTTTCTAGTCATAGCAATTATAGTTGTGTCTGGCTGCTAGAACACGCCCTTGTGATGTGTGAAAAGTGCTCTGCGAAAGAACTCTATTGTTTCTCTAGAATCCAGGATGCGACAGAGGTAGTCAATTGGTCGTTAGTATTCTTGACTATGCCTTGAATATGCTTTTAAACCTTATTAATTATTTGAAATGTGGTGCTGTGACATAGTGCCTTTAAAAGTACATCCATTGTGTTGTTGGGGTCACATATTCTAAACGTTATAAATGGTGTTATTTTATAGAGAAGTATCGACTACCATTTTGATGACAGTCGACTTAGTATATTGACGATATGAAGGTAAAAGTAGTAATTTCTGATCGAAAACCGGACAATGCATCGCGATTGACACGCGCCAATGGGTCAAACGTAATTTTGGAATCTTATTTAAAGCAGACAAAATAACAAATATGGGTTGATAATGTTAAATAGGTCATTAAACTACTGTGCATGTAAATGGGACGTGCAGTTTCGGTTTCTGCACATGCATAATTATGTTTTTCGATTTTTATTCGAAACTTGTAATTATGAAATATTTGGCGATTGGGGATGAATATGCAAGCGGAGTGAATTTATGTTTACTGTAAACAGCACATATGATGTGTTGGAACGTATTAAAGCCAAATATTTTTTTATGAGACACAATGGATGTACCTTTAACACAGTATAACGTTATTTCCTAAATATTCATTGCATTTAATCTAATGCACAAATTGCAGGGGCCAGACAAATAGAAATAGTCCATATTTGAATAACCATAGCCTATTGCTAAATAAATAATACTTGTAGCATCAGGCATGAACTGCCCGATAGTCTTCTGGCATGGCGTGCGTCAGGCGTCCTTCCGTCCATCCGTGATCACATTTATAAACTTTTCGATTTAACGACTTCTTTTACAGAACCCGTGGCTCCAGTGAACTGACAGCTTCTAGATGGCGATTACAAATTGTACATTGGGTGACCCTGTGGTCCCAAATAAAGACTAATTAATTTATGGTGGCTGATATCTGCCATTCGCATCTTCGCTACTCCCTGTTATTCTAAGCTAGGGCGAAATAGCGAAGTAGCCATGCAAAGCGGCGAGGTGGCGATGCGAAGTAGCGAAGCGGCGATGCCAAGTAACGAAGATGCGATGCGAAATAGCGAAGCCGCGAAGGTTTTGCTTCGCTACTTTGCATCGCTACTTCACAACTTCGCATCGCGACTTCACTACTTCGCATCGCGACTTCTCTACTTCGTATCGCCTATTCGCTATACGATGCGAAGTGGCGAACTGGCAAAGACCCAAAATGACGAAGTTACGAAGTGGTGAAGTAGCGAAATGACGAATTAGCAAAATGGCGAAGGGGCGAAGAAGCGAAGTAGCAAAATAGCGAAGTGGCGAAATTGCGAAATGACAAAATTGCGAAAAGACGAAGTGGCGAAGTAGAGATGGGAAGTAGCCAAATTGGGATGGGAAGTAGCCAAGTGGCGATGGTAATTAGCGAAGTCGCGATACGAAGTAACGAAGTGGCGATGCGAAGTAGTGAAATAGCGATGCAAAGTAGCGAAGCAAAACCTTCGCATCTTCGCTATTTCGCATCGCTACTTCGCATCGGATCTTCACTACTTCGCATCGCCAGTTCGCTACTTCGCATCGACAGTTCGCTACTTCGCATTGCCAGTTCGCTACTTCGCTCTAGATTCTAATAACAGGAAGTAGCGAAGACGCGAATGGCAGAAATCAGCCACCATCTGACTTTGATGAAGAAAATGTCTTTGAATATAAAAAAAAGGCTTTTGATGAAAAGAAAAATTTGATGAAAAAATAAATTTGATGAACAAATTACTTAATGTGGTTATCTTTGACATGTAACTAATCACTGATAGAACAGGGGAAGGTGATATTATGTTTATTTCATTCCTTAATTTCATTAGCTAACCATAAGTTAAAAGGTAGGTCCTATATACATGGTGTTTGACTGAATGATGGAACGACAGAGAGAATGAATGACAGATTGGCATCTTCACCCAAGCAGTAGTGATCTAAATTATCATAAGTTTAACATACATATCCCGAAAGATAATCTTATATTCATTCTGCCTGAATCACAAAAATACATAACATAACACCTGTGAAATGATGAGTTATATTAAGAACAACTTTTATTGACAAAGTATGCTGTGTCATCTTGACAGTATCTTACTGTATCTTACAGTATGTTTACTGCTCCACTACTGCTTCTTAACTTGCAGATTTGATAATCAATTTAGTTCAATTACTGGTAGATTTTAGAAATATGTTTAAGTGTTTATCATGGGACTGCCTTTCAATTATCCTACATCAATTTACATATTATCAATCACATTAGATTGTTCAATTAACCTCTTAATTAGCCATGTTATTGTTATGTGGGGTAATATCGGTTTGTTTACCACTAAGCATTTCGTTTTCACTAAAAGCTATGTATAAACGATCGTATTGACCAGGTATACATTTTAAAGAAGAAATATTCAAAGAGCATGTACATTTCTTTGATTGGCATTCTTGAAGTTAAGGTGATGAAGAAGATATATACGATCATGTACATTAACATGTTTGTTATGTCAAAGCTGTTCTCAAGTGTTCACACCGACATTCACAGCAATGGGTAACTTGCAGTAATACTGTATTTTTATGTATAGCATGTTCCATAGTGAAGTTTAGTATATCCTAGATCAATTTTAGATGGATGGTTTCATACCTGTGGCACTTGAAAACGATCGTCGTCTTTCATATAAACAGTACGAGGGTTATAAACCAATTAACGATCATATGTCGGCATTATGCCGTCTGCACACACGATGTGTCCCAATGAATTACGTAATAGTTTCATCAAAGGCGGCCGCGTTTCCCAGATATCACACTGCAAAGCCTTTCAAGGTCATTGTGCGTGCTTATGCTCTTTAACACAGAGAGAAAAGAAACTACTAATTTGAAGTATGTTATATTAAAATCTATAATTAAAACATTTTAATTGCTGACTTTTTCAATCTTAAATAATTTTTTGTTATGATTTTAATAAAAGTATACTTCACTTTCCAAAGGCAATAGAACGTCTTTGTTTATGGTGCTGAGACAACCTTATAGTTCTAATACCCGGAAAATAAAGGCAATGAGATTAAATATAGATTAAACAGTGAAGAAAGAGACCTATAAACCTGTTCTCATTTACAATTCCATCATAGAAGTTGTCCCAGAGTATAAGTATCTCGGCACTTTTTTTATGACAAATTCAAACACAGATAGCATCTACAAGAATGGCCAACAAAGACTGTGTTTTACTTAAAGTTAAAGCTTTAAATGTCAATACCTTTACACTTGTTCTTTATAATAAAAGCTGTATTCAAAACCTTCAGTTGTGAAATTAGCTTTTTCCATGATGTTTCATCCGGTTATTTTGACATGATCACTTTACAGTCTTATATTTAATGAATAGATGAAATGGTATCACGATTGTAATTTATCATTATGAGTTAAACAATTTATCATAAGCCAATAGGCTCATTACAACTATCACACTACTAACTCTTATTAAAGTGTATACGTTTGAATATTAATGATTAATGATAGAAATTCAACACATGTTGTTTAAGTGTATCAAATTAAAATACTAATACTTGTTGGTCCGCCTGTTTTTTATCCTTTCAAGATTGTATGCGGAAGAGTTTCTGTTATTGGATGAAGTTTCATACTGCCATAACACAAATTAAATTTAGTATTGTTATGTCGCAAGCTAATGCAGCTGTTATCATGATAATAAAGCTGTCAAGTTGTTACATTATACACATCTGTATTTCATTTCGCAATGACTCTTTTTGTCAATCTCATTTTTACTGAGCTTCACTGACGGCGGTCAACCGGGGACTCTGTATCAGATGGGAGTCCAACCTGTTACACGATGTATTCCGGTCAGTGTTATGTAACATGTGTATTCGCTCTTAAACAGGAAGATTTTCTGGATAACAACTTCTTTAGTATTTTGTTATTTCCTTACATTCCACCTGATGAAGGAGTGAGTATGTACTCCGAAACTAAAGAACTAAAGTACTAAAAAAGTTGTTATCCAGAAAATCTTCCTGTTCTTATGTTACCTTAAATTAATAATGACAATTATTTTGCGTTTATGAGCTCTCTGGGATACCGTTGTTTACTTGTACAAGATCCTTTGTCGGCGTAAAAGTGGTAAGTATATGTAACCAGTTAAAACTGGTCATTATTTGATTAAACCATATTAAACCATATGATGTCCGTTAATACTGTAATTTTACTACAGATTCTTCTTCTTTTGAAGCTTTGGCTTATCAATTTTATCTTTAGAACTTAAACGTGTATACCCTGCAGTGGTATGCGTGACATGTAAACAATTTACCGATTCGTATTGGATTGTTTTAAACCTTGTAAAAACGTCTTCTCGGTTCATTACCCTGAGTCGATACTGTTGATATGTTTGTAATGTCATTTATAAAATGTCTGGTAGGACAGACGGACGGTTAAATTAATGCATGTTTTATTGATGTATCGTTAAAACATTTACGAAATAGTTATATCTAAAGTAAATATAAATGACATAAACTATCATTATGAATGGGAAATTTGAAAAAATAAAATTTGCAAAAAACGTGCTACTGCCCCTTTAACATAAATACCTTACTTTCCGTATTCAATGTTCAGGCCAAAACCTTGAAACGTGACGAAACATGAAATTATTGCGCTTTGAGCGAGATATTGTACTGCATAAAAGTTCTGTTTATTATCATTATGTGTTATAGTATTATGTATAAAATAATATGTATTGTTAAGGAAAATAAGGGAATATCCAAAACAACATGGTCATTTTTTTGGCCTTAATTGTAATACTGTTCATGATAATCATACACATTATGTTTATTTGTATTGTGCAGTATTCTTTCTCAAACGTGCATTCTCAAAACAATTCATCACAGGTGTTATGTATCCATATTGGATAGAATGGTTTTCAGACTCGTCATAGGGTATCTCAATGGTCGGAGAATCGTTAATGTTTTGAGGTGGTAAATTCCACCAATGTAATGTTTACTACACAAATGGAGGAGCTAGAGTTTCAATTAGAAATATGCTTCAAATATTTTGAAATTTAAAATGTTGGTGAACTAATAAATGAGACATTAGCTGAAAGCAAAATCATTCTTATCAAATTTATGTGTCATTCTTATCAAATTTATTTAGAATATGCCTATTATAAATTCAAGAAGATCCCTTTTATCATTTTTTGTCTAAGATTCGGTATTCACTATTTAGCAATATGTTTATGTTTAAATATATATTTTCATAAAGTTAAAGCGTATTCAATAGGATTATGCGCAAAAATAAGAAACGTTAACCCAAGGTATCTGTTTCTAGACATAGCAATTATAGTTGTGTCTGGCTGCTAGAACACGTCCTTGTGATGTGTGAAAAGTGCTCTGCGAAAGAACTCTATTGTTTCTCTAGAATCCAGGATGCGACAGGGGTAGTCAATTGGTCGTTAGTATTCTTGACTATGCCTTGAATACGCTTTTAAACCTTATTAATTATTTGAAATGTGGTGCTGTGACATAGTGCCTTTAAAGGTACATCCATTGTGTTGTTGGGGTCACATATTCTAAACGTTATAAATGGTGTTATTTTATAGAGAAGTATCGACTACCATTTTGATGACAGTCGACTTAGTATATTGAGGATATGAAGGTAAAAGTAGTAATTTCTGATCGAAAACCGGACAATGCATCGCGATTGACACGCGCCAATGGGTCAAACGTAATTTTGGAATCTTATTTAAAGCAGAGAAAATAACAAATATGGGTTGATAATGTTAAATAGGTCATTAAACTACTGTGCATGTAAATGGGACGTGCAGTTTCGGTTTCTGCACATGCATTATTATGTTTTTCGATTTTTATTCGAAACTTATATGATGAATATGCAAGCGGAGTGAATTTATGTTTACTGTAAACAGCACATATGATGTGTTGGAACGTATTAAAGCCAAATATTTTTTTATGAGACACAATGGATGTACCTTTAACACAGTATAACGTTATTTCCTAAATATTCATTGCATTTAATCTAATGCACAAATTGCAGGGGCCAGACAAATAGAAATAGTCCATATTTGAATAACCATAGCCTATTGCTAAATAAAGAATACTTGTAGCATCAGGCATGAACTGCCCGATAGTCTTCTGGCATGGCGTGCGTCAGGCGTCCTTCCGTCCATCCGTGATCACATTTATAAACTTTTCGATTTAACGACTTCTTTTACAGAACCCGTGGCTCCAGTGAACTGACATCTTCTAGATGGCGATTACAAATTGTACATTGGGTGACCCTGTGGTCCCAAATAAAGACTAATTAATTTATGGTGGCTGATATCTGCCATTCGCATCTTCGCTACTCCCTGTTATTCTAAGCTAGGGCGAAATAGCGAAGTAGCCATGCAAAGCGGCGAGGTGGCGATGCGAAGTAGCGAAGCAGCGATGCCAAGTAACGAAGATGCGATGCGAAATAGCAAAGCCGCGAAGGTTTTGCTTCGCTACTTTGCATCGCTACTTCACAACTTCGCATCGCGACTTCACTACTTCGCATCGCGACTTCTCTACTTCGTATCGCCTATTCGCTATACGATGCGAAGTGGCAAAGACCCAAAATGACGAAGTTACGAAGTGGTGAAGTAGCGAAATGACGAATTAGCAAAATGGCGAAGGGGCGAAGAAGCGAAGTAGCAAAATAGCGAAGTGGAGAAATTGCGAAATGACGAAATTGCGAAATGACGAAGTGGCGAAGTAGAGATGGGAAGTAGCCAAATTGGGATGGGAAGTAGCCAAGTGGCGATGGTAATTAGCGAAGTTGCGATACGAAGTAACGAAGTGGCGATGCGAAGTAGTGAAATAGCGATGCAAAGTAGCGAAGCAAAACCTTCGCATCTTCGCTATTTCGCATCGCTACTTCGCATCGCATCTTCACTACTTCGCATCGCCAGTTCGCTACTTCGCATCGACAGTTCGCTACTTCGCATTGCCAGTTCGCTACTTCGCTCTAGATTCTAATAACAGGAAGTAGCGAAGACGCGAATGGCAGAAATCAGCCACCATCTGACTTTGATGAAGAAAATGTCTTTGAATATAAAAAAAAGGCTTTTGATGAAAAGAAAAATTTGATGAAAAAATAAATTTGATGAACAAATTACTTAATGTGGTTATCTTTGACATGTAACTAATCACTGATAGAACAGGGGAAGGTGATATTATGTTTATTTCATTCCTTAATTTCATTAGCTAACCATAAGTTAAAAGGTAGGTCCTATATACATGGTGTTTGACTGAATGATGGAACGACAGAGAGAATGAATGACAGATTGGCATCTTCACCCAAGCAGTAGTGATCTAAATTATCATAAGTTTAACATACATATCCCGAAAGATAATCTTATATTCATTCGGCCTGAATCACAAAAATACATAACATAACACCTGTGAAATGATGAGTTATATTAAGAACAACTTTTATTGACAAAGTATGCTGTGTCATCTTGACAGTATCTTACTGTATCTTACAGTATGTTTACTGCTCCACTACTGCTTCTTAACTTGCAGATTTGATAATCAATTTAGTTCAATTACTGGTAGATTTTAGAAATATGTTTAAGTGTTTATTATGGGACTGCCTTTCAATTATCCTACATCAATTTACATATTATCAATCACATTAGATTGTTCACTTAACCTCTTAATTAGCCATGTTATTGTTATGTGGGGTAATATCGGTTTCTTTACCACTAAGCATTTCGTTTTCACTAAAAGCTATGTATAAACGATCGTATTGACCAGGTATACATTTTAAAGAAGAAATATTCAAAGAGCATGTACATTTCTTTGATTGGCATTCTTGAAGTTAAGGTGATGAAGAAGATATATACGATCATGTACATTAACATGTTTGTTATGTCAAAGCTGTTCTCAAGTGTTCACACCGACATTCACAGCAATGGGTAACTTGCAGTAATACTGTATTTTTATGTATAGCATGTTCCATAGTGAAGTTTAGTATATCCTAGATCAATTTTAGATGGATGGTTTCATACCTGTGGCACTTGAAAACGATCGTCGTCTTTCATATAAACAGTACGAGGGTTATAAACCAATTAACGATCATATGTCGGCATTATGCCGTCTGCACACACGATGTGTCCCAATGAATTACGTAATAGTTTCATCAAAGGCGGCCGCGTTTCCCAGCTATCACGCTGCAAAGCCTTTCAAGGTCATTGTCCGTGCTTACGCTCATTAACACAGAGAGAAAAGAAACTACCAATTTGAAGTATGTTATATTAAAATCTATAATTAAAACATTTTAATTGCTGACTTTTTCAATCTTAAATAATTTTTTGTTATGATTTTAATAAAAGTATACTTCACTTTCCAAAGGCAATAGAACGTCTTTGTTTATGGTGCTGAGACAACCTTATAGTTCTAATACCCGGAAAATAAAGGCAATGAGATTAAATATAGATTAATTAGTGAAGAAAGAGACCTATAAACCTGTTCTCATTTACAATTCCATCATAGAAGTTGTCCCAGAGTATAAGTATCGCGGCACTTTTTTTTATGACAAATTCAAACACAGATAGCATCTACAAGAATGGCCAACAAAGACTGTGTTTTACTTAAAGTTAAAGCTTTAAATGTCAATACCTTTACACTTGTTCTTTATAATAAAAGCTGTATTCAAAACCTTCAGTTGTGAAATTAGCTTTTTCCATGATGTTTCATCCGGTTATTTTGACATGATCACTTTACAGTCTTATATTTAATGAATAGATGAAATGGTATCACGATTGTAATTTATCATTATGAGTTAAACAATTTATCATAAGCCAATAGGCTCATTACAACTATCACACTACTAACTCTTATTAAAGTGTATACGTTTGAATATTAATGATTAATGATAGAAATTCAACACATGTTGTTTAAGTGTATCAAATTAAAATACTAATACTTGTTGGTCCGCCTGTTTTTTATCCTTTCAAGATTGTATGCGGAAGAGTTTCTGTTATTGGATGAAGTTTCATACTGCCATAACACAAATTAAATTTAGTATTGTTATGTCGCAAGCTAATGCAGCTGTTATCATGATAATAAAGCTGTCAAGTTGTTACATTATACACATCTGTATTTCATTTTGCAATGACTCTTTTTGTCAATCTCATTTTTACTGAGCTTCACTGACGGCGGTCAACCGGGGACTCTGTAATCAGATGGGAGTCCAACCTGTTACACGATGTATTCCGGTCAGTGTTATGTAACATGTGTATTCGCTCTTAAACAGGAAGATTTTCTGGAGAACAACTTCTTTAGTATTTTGTTAACATATTAAACCATATGATGTCCGTCAATACTGTAATTTTACTACAGATTCTTCTTCTTTTGAAGCTTTGGCTTATCAATTTTATCTTTAGAACTTAAACGTGTATACCCTGCAGTGGTATGCGTGACATGTAAACAAGTTACCGATTCGTATTGGATTGTTTTAAACCTTGTAAAAACGTCTTCTCGGTTCATTACCCTGAATCGGTACTGTTAATATGTTTGTAATGTCATTTATAAAATGTCTGGTAGGACAGACGGACGGTTAAATTAATGCATGTTTTATTGATGTATCGTTAAAACATTTACGAAATAGTTATTTGTGAAAGGAGCACCTACAGACAGGTTTATTCAATCATGTATAAGGCCCAAAAAGTACAATTCATGTTTCAGCATGACGTCTTGAGATGACGTGACTTCGATAATTATTTCCTCCGGAGGTTTCATCAAATCTTCTATAAACATGGCAAGGTATTTTCAGATACATTATAAATAAGTAGATTATACAACAATGATACAATGATATCGTGAATGAAAAGGGTGATTTTCTAAATCTTGAAACTTTAAAAAATGTCTACACGTGTAAAACAAACTTTTTAGAATATGCCGGTATAGTAAAATCGATTAAAGTTTACCTTAAGGCAAAAAATCTCGAGTTATCAAATAAGTTAACCAATCCCATCCTGCCATACTTCATCGTAGATATCGTAAAACCAACCAAAGGATGCAGGCTCTTCTATGATACCCTTCAAAGTTCTATCAGTGGGAACTCATATAAATATAAACATAAGTGGGAAAAGGACTTAAATCAATTAATAGCTAAAAATGAATGGACCGAAATAAATTATACACCTTTTTCATCACATCTTGGCACAAAACAAATTTGGTTTCAATATTCGATCGTACACAGAATTCTACCATTGAACGACCTTCTATTTAAAATGAAATTGAAAGACACAAACAAATGTACTTTTTGTAAAGTATCTGTAGAAACTATAGTGCACATTTTCTATGATTGCCCGAAAGTGAATAACATCTGGGATAGACTAAAGACATGGATAGAGCAGAAAACAGATTCAATATTAAACCTCTCAAAACGAAACATATGCCTAGGATATCCGGAAACACGAAATATGATTCTAAATCTTATTATAACAACAGTCAAATATAATATATACATATCCAAGTTAAAGGAAACCGTACCGCAATTTAACATTATAAAACAAGATTTAAACAATGTCTATGAAATTGATAAACGCATCTGTTACTCAGATTGCAACTATTCGAAGTTCACAAAATTCTGGTCTGTATGCCATAATCTCTTTAAAGATTGACACTCTGCAACTTCGGTGAAAGTATGGAAATGCCAGGTCCAAAAAAACACTTGAACTCTACGTTTTATTCAATTGAATTTGCAATGTTAGCTTGCAGTTGCTCTGTTTTCAATAGTTGTACCTATTTTATGTTGTAAAATGCTGTCTTATGAACATTTCATATATGTCTATGTATCTGAAAAAGAAATAAAATTATAAAAAAAAAAAAATAAAAAAAAAAAAAAAGATTATACATCGTATATGGATTGCAAAAGCGTCACAAAGTAACCAGCTGTAAAATTCGTCTTCTATTTGACCAGAAGAATAATTAGAACATCCTAGATCATCCAGCATGTAATAGTCCTTTCTAAAATGTTGTATTTTTAAGGAGTGTAATGCGATTCTAAATTTTCATAGATTTCGTAAGAGTGACTTATCACTAAGAAAACTTAAATACTAGTCTGGCCAAAACCCCGATTTGAAATGATGTAATGACTTAAATAAATTGATGAATTAATTGTTTCGGACCAAATTGTATAAAAAATATCCTTTAAACATAAACAAATATATTTACCTGTCACCAACATTTTGATTCAACCAAATATAAGACAATCCACTTGACAATACATATTTCTCATATCAGCTAATGCGTGTTAACAGGACATATTTAAGGATGCGTACTCGTTATTGAAAATGTATCTTTAAACTTATTTTAAGAAATGAAAGCTGTATACATGACAACTGTGAGCTTTTTTGGATTTTGTCTACAACAATATGAAAACAAGTATGATATACCTTAATTTCTGCATGCGACATTTCATACGAACTTGCCAGCTGTGTTCATTTGCATCAGTATGATACATATATTAAAGCTATTAGTAGGCCGTTTGCTGCGAACGTACTACAAAGCACACGTATTCAGTTTTAATGTAATATGCTTCATAAACAAAGCATACATTTATACATTTTATCATTTACAAATACAAATTCAAAATTTCTGTCACATCTTCAGTCGGTTTCAATTTATTTCCACAAACGATACCTATCATCGATATTTTCCGTTTTTTATAATAATTCTCAATATCTAAAATCAGTAGACACGCTCTTGCGTCATATACACGTAAATATTTGATTGATTCCACCAGTTTTAAATTGTGATCCGAAAACGAAGAACGATGGACAGAACATGACATATTTTATTATTTTCATTGAAAATATTAAAATACTTATTTGTAATTGAGCGATTACTTTGAAACCTATCTTGAACACGGCCAAGGTATTTGTCACAGCCAAGTCTGTTGAACCTGATTGGGTAGGCGAGAGCGGGTGAATGGACGAGTGTGATGTGTGTCAGGTGCACGGCGAGCACGTGCATGACGTGAGAGAAGGCTTTTTATAGGCTCTCGCTAGCGTGGTTTCGGCACACAGCCCGTCAAGATTTTCACCTTGCCAGTGGTGATTTTTGCTGTGGGAATTCATCATCATATTTGGTCGTTTGGACGTAAGTACAGTTTCAAACGCATTTCCTTGTTATTATCATGCATTTTTATGGGATAGTTTTGTGTGGTTATATTCTATGCAAATGTAGAGATTGTAGAATTTCGTTAAAATTCAAGTATCGTGTTGAATGTTGTGTAATATTCATTTCTTCCAGGAACGTGAGTATGATTTTGTGAGATTATGTATGTTTATTGAATGTAGGCCTAGTGTATGAAGTGTGTCGTTGCATGAATTGTCAAGATTGCCGGAAGTTTTGAATCTTGTGAGATGCATTGCTTGTGATTGAGAATAGATAGATTTATTAATCACCCGTTGAAGATATCGCAGTGTAATAAATCTACCGTGTTATTACACTTAGTGTAATAACATCGCGTGCTGTCGGAACTACTTGCACTTGGTCACATGACCAAAACAATGTCAGCTGTCAATCACAACATTTCGAAGTAGCATTATTTCAGACATTTTTACTTTTACAATATCCTTTTAAATGACTATCGCAGCATTGATATCTAAATAATAAATAATCATACAAATTAGTAGTCACAAGAACTTGCAGAGTATAAACACCTCTGACAATCAACATCGTCAAATCAGCGACTTGATCAAACGTCCAGCTGATGCGGGGTCACGAGAGTGCACTGTTGTTGACATTGGTCCAAATCGAGCAAGTGTTTCAAATTTGCATACAAACACAAACACTCTAAATGTTAGCCGTTCTCAAATACAATCCCTTGGTCCTATCTTTGCAGGGCCAATAAACAACTCAGTGATCCATGTTAACTTTCATACTTCTTAAAACTTTTCAAACTGTTTCAAACGTTCGTGCCACACAAACAGCCACGCTTCTTTGAGGCGGTGCACAACTTGAAAGCTATGATACCACGCACTTAAAAAATATTCCCGAGAATTGAAATTTGTGATTCAAAAAGTTATGTCAAGTTGTAGTTTTTTCATTAAATATGATGTTTGGTTCGTAAAATCGTGTTGATCTTTAATTGATTTAGATCGTTGTTCAGTGTTTTTTGTAAAACGAAATGACAGCAGCCTCATTACAATGTATTCATACGCCTGACCTAGTTATGCAGGCATAATGCACTCGAACCAGCCTTTCGTTTGCGCATTATTTTGTTAATGTTGGGTGATTAATAAATAAAATACTAAACTCTGTCCTGTTTAATAACATATTTATGAAACTCGTGAGATGGTATTGGTATTTAACTCGCTTTCGCTCGTTAAATACCAAACCACTCACTCGTTTCATAAATATGTTATTAAACAGGACATCTTTTAGTATTCTCTATATATATATCATTTGTGTGTGTACAAGTAGTTTAGGCAATGGTTAGTTGATATATGTGCACTTCCGATGTTGTAAGACTTACAGAAGGCAATATTTATGTTCAATTATCGACTTGTGTTTATGTAAAGGTTATTACGAGTTGATTGTGTATGGAGGCCTGTAAACGCCATTGACATGTAGGGATGTGTTTCAATGAAGTATTTATTTAACTTTCTCCATGTTACAGCAAACGTGCAAACGTGCACACGTGCAGCCTTGCCGTATGCTAGTGACGTAGCAGCGATCTGGTGACCTCATCCGAGATGGTGACGTCATCGTGTATGGACTGAGTACCTCTGGAGCATGGTGTTGTGACTACGACACCCGTAGCAGTGCTGGAACTGTTTGGTCGGTAACTGGGAGTGACCTTGGCCAGGTTGTGTTTTTGACGGAAGTACGTCATGTGTGTGACCCAGGATGACCCGAGGCAGTTTCCACCTGTGAGTACGGAGCCCTAGTGTTCCCGTAGCTAGTATGACCTAATACTAGTGAGTATATCAGGACTGGGAGGACCCTTTGTGACCTCGTGTAACCCATGTGTTCGACGTGAGCGGGACTCGAGTGTAACATCATGAACTAACAGATTTGTGTTAAGTTTAGTCTTCCGTCCAGGTGTATTTCACGTATCATGTTGCCTATAAATATTCTCTGTTGATGTGAAGGGATTTTGTTTTCATTAGAACTTGTATTTTGATAATAACTTGTAGTATAAGGAGTAGTCATTAGTATTTAGTATATTATTTATTTGTAGTCTTAATTTCATACTTTTGTCGAGTGATATGTGAGTTGTGAACGAAATGATATGTATGAGAGTGTTGTGTAAGTGAACAGTATGATGGTGTATAGATGTGATGAAGAGTTGAAGTTTGGATGAAGTATTGAATGTTTTAGTGGTTTATGGAACTTATGAATCGATGAGAGGATGGATGAGTGATATGTAAGTGAGCCGGAGTGTTTTCTTTATATTATTAATAAACTTTATTTTACTTACTCACACTTTGTGTTGTGGTGTTGATGTTGACGCTGTAGGCGTACTCCTTGACAGTATTCATGCCCTCAAGCAACACATCACAATTTGGTAACCCTATCTTAAATGGTTTTTGAGAAAAGCTGTCCCCTTTGGAGATACCATGAACAAAGTCCAAAAATACGTAACAAGGGCAATAACTCCGGAAAAAATAATTGCACGCTTCTCATTTTCGAACTCCATCAAGGTATTCATGCCCTCAAGCAACTCATCAAATTTGGTAACCCTATCTTAATTTTTTTATGAGAAAAGCTGTCCCCTTTATCTCGGACGGACGGATTCACGGACGGACGGACGGAGCCCTAACCTATATCCCCCCTTCCACTTCGTGGCGGGGGATAATAAAATGAGATATATAAAAAAAACTTGTGTACAATACACACCCTTCACAAATGAGGCCCATTTTTTTAAACTTTAATTTTTCCATCATACTAATTACTAGCTCTTGAATGTATTTATTTAGAATTCTTTTGCAGAACTTCAGGTGCATTCTCTTCTCTCTGGGGAATAGACTTCACAGCCGTAGTTCATTGTACAAAAAATTATTAATTCAGATCTATTTAATTCGAATTGCACCATTCCAAACTCGGCCAGTATAGAAATTAGCTGGCGTATTATATTAATAATTATATAGCATTTCGAATATACTAATCAACTTGGTTTTTTATAAACTTTCTGTGGTACACACATTTCTTTTAAAAACAGCCCTACGAATATCAATCTGACATTTCTCAATCCATTCAACTTATTAATTGTATAAATTATGAAAACGGAATGTTTGTAATATTATTGTATATTTCATGATAAATATTATCTGCAATATGATAATTGCTTATTCATCCTACGTTTCCCCCTGTCGTAATGCTAATTCTGTCTTGCTGTATGACGGGAGCTTATAGCTCACGTGAGATGCGCGCGCAGCCCATGACATCATTAGCACGCTACCTTCGACCGTGAAAACACGGTCAGACATCGGGGGAAGGAAAACTCAATAGTTTCCTTCTCGTTCCTATTATTTAGTCTCAATAGACTTTATATATAACTTAATATACTTCTGGGTAACAACTTGCCCACAATTCTAGCCTTTCCAAGTAATATTGAGGGCTGTCAATCATAGTTTAATTTTCGCACGTGGTCAGGTCGCTACAACACGTGCGACATTTTAAACTGTCGCCATGGCCGAGAAACCAAATTCAAACGAATTTGACCTCGCAGCAGCGCTTGGACTTGACAACCCTGAAAAGAAACCTAAACGAAATAGACACAATAAATCACAAAGTCAAGCCTCAGAGAGTAAACAGTTACAAGTTTCAGCTGAAACTTCACCGAAGACAATGTCGCAAAATGTCGTGAACCGTGGCCGAGGGTACAACCCAAACTACAGACGACCATATGGCAACCACACATACAGGAGACCATATGGCAAAGGACCAGGAAAGAAGTACTCCCAGAAGTAGGAGAAAAGAATGTACATGTGCAATCACAGGTGAGAAACATTTTTATTTCAAAGAAAATAATTTACAAAGCCAGTTGAAAAATAACCTTGATGCTTTTAAGGGTGGTAAATTGAAAGATCATTTACCATTTTGGTATTCCATGACTTCAGATCAATATGTTTTAGAAGCAGTCTCTGGAATTAAAATTGAATTCAATGATTTGCCAAAACAAACCAGGGTACCTTTTCCCTATCAATATGAAAATGAACAAAGACAGCGCATCACAAATGCTTTGAAAATTCTGTTAGACAAAGGCATTATTGAAGTTACAGAACATGAACAAGGAGAATTCATTTCAAACATATTTACCAGAGATAAGAAAGACGGTGGTCTAAGAATTATTTTGAATCTAAAAGATTTAAATGATGATGTTACTTATCGCCATTTTAAGATGGACACACTGCAAAGTGCTTTGGCTCTAATGTCACAAGGATGTTACATGGCATCAATAGACTGGAAAGATGCTTATTTCTCAGTTCCAATCCATACTGCTTATAAGAAATTTCTAAAGTTTAAATGGAATGGAGTTCTCTTTCAATTTACTTGCCTACCAAATGGTTTAGGTTCCGCACCAAGGTTGTTCACAAAAATCACTAAGGTTTTGTTTTCCGAACTTCGGAAAGTTGGTCATATGAATACATCATTTATTGATGATTGCTTTTTGGTAGGAGATACCATAGTTGATTGTTTTTACAATGTCAGAGACACAATTAAGTATTCCGTCAAAGCCGGGTTTACCGTGCATCCTGAAAAATCTGTATTTGAACCATCTACTACCATGGTGTACCTAGGATTTCTTCTGAATTCAGAAACAATGACAGTAAAATTAACTGCTCAGAAAGCAATTAAATTGAGTAATGCATGTACCCAGCTCCTTTCGAAAACTCGTTTTACTATCAGAGAACTAGCTAAAGTTATTGGCTACATGGTTGCAAGTTTTCCAGGAGTAACATGCACAACTGTATTATCGCAGATGTGACAACTTCAAGACAAAAGCTCTAAAAATGTCTAAAGGGAATTTTGAAGTAAAAGTTTCATTACCATCTCACTGTCGTGATGATTTACTATGGTGGATTGCCCACATTGATCAAGCTGAGAAACCCATTCACTTTCCTAGCCCATCTATTGTTGTGCAGTCTGATGCTTCGAAAAAAGGGGGGGGGGGGGGGGGGGGGAGTGTTTGGAGAGATAGTGACAGGTGGCAGCTGGTCACCAGATGAGCAAGTGAAGCACATAAATGTCCTAGAATTACTGGCAGCACAGTTCACGTTACAAGCATTATGTAGCCAGACATACAATACCCATATTAGAATACAAATTGACAACTCAACTGCAGTGTCTTACATTAACTCTCAAGGGGGTAAAGTAGATGAGTTGAATGACATTACAAGGAAAATTTTCTTATGGGCTATTGACAAAAATGTGATTGTCTCTGCTTGTCATATTCCTGGTGTTAACAACACAACTGCTGATAGCTTGAGCAGAACTAGCCATGATAATATAGAATGGAGCTTAGACTCAAATACCTTTGTTCAAATCTGTAAGATTTTAGGACAACCTCATTTGGATTTGTTTGCATCTCGTTTAAATGCGAAATTGCCATTATATTATGCATTCCAACCTGATCCTTATGCACAAGCAGTTGATGCATTTTCAGTGACCTGGCCCAGAAAATTACTTTATTGTTTTCCCCCTTTTTGTCTTATTGGGCGTGTGCTTTCTAAGATAGAAGCAGACAAAACTATGTGTATATTGATTGTCCCATGGTGGACCACCCAGTTCTGGTTTACGAAAATGATACGCATGTTGACAGACTATCCTCTTGTTCTTCCCAGGTCAGAGATGATCCTGTCGCACCCAAGCAGACGAGCTGCAGACCTACCACGCCACAAGCTACTGGCAGTGCGGGTGTCGGGGGAACCTACGCAAAGTACAGACTTTCACAAGAAGCTAAAGACATTATCGCTGCATCATGGAGAGAAGGTACTAAAAGACAGTACTCATCCTACATCAGGAGATGGTTTCTATACTGTTCTGAAAGGAACTGTGATCCCATTTCGCCTAGTGTAAATGTGATTATTGAGTTCTTAACAACGCTGTTTGGATCAGGATTACAATACAGTGCAGTGAATACAGCACGTTGTGCACTATCAAGTCTTATTATTTTGGACAACAAACCAGTTGGTACATTACCTATTGTGATTAGGTTCATGCGTGGAGTCTTCAACCTCCGCCCCGCACTGCCACGTAACAACGTTACTTGGGACACAAACTTACTTCTGAGATGTTTACAGAAAATGTCACCGGTGAAAGAACTTTCACTCAAAAAGTTGTCATTGAAACTTGTTACTTTGTGTGGACTGTTAAGTGGACAGAGGATTCAGACACTTTCGTTATTAGATCTTAATAACATTACATGTACCCCAGGAGCTCTGAAGATAAGAGTTGGGGATTTGTTGAAGCAAACTCGCCCTGGTTATCACTTAAGTGAAATAGCGATTAAAGCTTATCCTCCTGATAGGAGGTTGTGTATTCATAGGGTCTTTAATGAATACATCAAAAGGACAAAAGTGCTCAGGGGAAAGAACTCACAGTTGTTTATAAGTTATGTAAAACCCTACAAAGCAGTATCTAAAGATACCTTAGCCAGATGGATAAGGACAATGTTATTTCTATCAGGGATAGACATGAACATATTTGTGCCACACAGTGTTAGGTCTGCAGCTTGTACTTCAGCTCTAAGAGCTAAGGTTCCTATTAAGACTATTCTTGACACAGCAGGTTGGTCAGGAGAATCAACTTTTGCTCGATATTACAATAAACCGATTGACAAGTCGGGATTGTTTGGGGTCAAAATTCTTGATCAAGTATGATAACTCAATTAATGTGATTACACACTTCTTGTGTGAAAGCTGAATATAATTTTGTGAAGTTTTACAACTGATGTGTTTATATCAGACTAGAAGTGTTTCTACTCCTATCATTTGACTTGTCACTTTGACCTTCAGGTTTGATGACCCAGTACATATTGGGGTTATGAATGAGAAGTAATGAGCACTTCAATTAGACATATGTCTCTGTTACTCAGTATTCAGATCAGTATGAGCAGTATATCTTGCTTAATTAAATGCTTTTCTTCATCCAGGTATATTTATATTTCACATGTGTTTGACAGATGTGTAGTCATTTTGTGTTTTACACAAGTTGAAGTGTTTGTTCATCAGATGTTGATGATTGCAGAATATTATTTTGAACAATTGTTTGTGCCTTCTGGCCGAGTGCACTTGATCACTCTAGTCAAGTTGACTGTCATATGGAAGCTTTGTTTTTATATGAACAACATGTGACTCGGGATTATGTAAATCCATTGCCTTTTTGGGGGTATTCCCACTTTTATTTGTTATTAAAACTTGTTTTCACTTATTTGCTCTTTGTTGTTCGTGGTCACTACTTTGAACATCTCACGTGAGCTATAAGCTCCCGTCATACAGCAGGGCAGAATTAGAAAATTAAACGAAACTTACCTGTAAGGTGAAGTTTGATTGTAATTCTGTCTTGCTGTTGACGAGCTTAGAGGTCACGTGCCCACCCTGTTCCTCTCCCTGGTAACAGTGGTTTACCTTGTTGACCTCGGTTGGCTCCTTACTAGTGACCACTCACCTTTAAACAATGATGTCATGGGCTGCGCGCGCATCTCACGTGACCTCTAAGCTCGTCAACAGCAAGACAGAGTTACAATCAAACTTCACCTTACAGGTAAGTTTCGTTTAATTTTCTAATTATCTAGCTAAATCCCCAATCAAACGTGTAAAATATTAGAGTTATTAGTCCAAAAGCAAAACCTGATATTTCCAGATTAATTTTGTATTATTTATTGTAACTGGAACAGTTGAATCAATTGTCAACAGATCTACAGATCTTTCCTAATATTTGTTGTCTTGTTTGGAAACATATTTCACATTTCTGTTTCCTCAAAAAGCTTGCAGTAATACGATACACGACTTTTAATATTTCAACCGAGAAGGAGGACCCCATTTCGTAAGGTTTCGGGTCAAAGTCTTTCAAACAATATCCGCTTATCCGTCATCAGAAGTGAAAATAATGCCTTATATGATCAGATATCCATTTTGTTTATTGTATATAAAGCCATATGAACATAATCTAATTATGACATATCATAAACACAATTTATGGGACGATTTGCTACTGTGTATTGTATAATCCATATTAGATAGTAAATATATAATACTACATGTGTGTGTGTGTGTGTGTGTGTATGTATGTGTATATAATATATATATATAAAGATGAGCTTCTCACGTGAAGTAAGGCTATATATAGAAAAGAGTAAACATCGGATGGTTTTGACTGGATCAATCTTTAATACAATACGATGAGCTCATTTCGACCAGAGTATCGGTCTTTTCAAGTACTTGAATACGTCATGAGATGACTGTGTAAAAGCAAGGCTTTGATGCTCTATTCACAAAATGAACGCCATTTACGAACTATTACGATGCATAATTTGTTAAAGGAAGGCTGAAATAAATTATTTTCTATTGAATTCTTAACTGCAATTGGTTCATTAGACTAGTTTGTGAAAAACGAGACCCCAAAAAAATCCATATGTTGTTCGTATATTAAACTAGAGCGACTTAAAAACACCGAAAAACATCGTCTGCTTTTCACCCG
Source organism: Gibbula magus (assembly GCA_936450465.1). Lineage (NCBI taxonomy): Eukaryota > Metazoa > Mollusca > Gastropoda > Trochida > Trochidae > Gibbula > Gibbula magus. The sequence continues at coordinate 55,078,912 of OW388296.1, read as the reverse complement.
CCACCACCAAACCAAAAATGGGGCGGGTCTTAGAGAGTTGGAAGATACCGGAAGTGACGTACGTGAAGGGACGGGGTGTAAACATTCGCTTACTATTTACAATGACAAACACTGGGGAATCGGTCAGTTAATCTGTTATATCTACGCTTTGCAATAATGCCACATCGCTGTTCTGCTGTAAACTGTTCGAGTAATGTTAGTTATCAAGTTTCACTTTACAAATGTACCAAAATATCGTTATATATATCAAATATAATTGATATAACTAGTGAGAGACGGTGGATTCATAGGCGTTCGTAGACATAGGATAAATCAATGCTAATGATATAGAAGATGACAAAATGAAATCAAGATATGATAAATTGAACGAAGTATAGCTGAGACAACGAAATCAGATAGTCGGTGCTGTTGTTATTTTTTTGTTAGAGAATGTTTGTGTTTAAAATAAAACAACAAACGTGAGATAAGCACGCCGACGAAGTAGGCCCTATTGTTAGCCATCGACAATAAAAGCACTTCACAACATCCTGTTTTTAAACGTCGTTAATCAATTTACTAACTGTACATTACAACAGTCAAAGTAACTCACCACATATTTTAAAACATCAAAAGAATTTCATTAGCAACGATAATAATACGTCTACGAATCCACCTACGAAAACATCGCATCCCAATGTTACATTTTACGATTTAGTTATCACTTATTGCACATTAAAACATTCAGAATCTAATAGATAATAAGATAATGTTTTCAATAAAATGTGTGGTTAATCAAATATAATCAAATAAACATCGTATTAAATTGACAATTCATCAAGAGTGTCATTTAATGTAAGAAACTTGCCTTATAAACGTATCCTAAAGGACAATATGAATATCCAAATGCACATTAGACACAAAATGTAAACCTATAACTCCATCAATCACAGTACTTGGAAACAGAAGATGGTCAAATAATAACCCTCTTTCAGCAAAAGTCTTTTTGCAAATGGCAAGATAGAAAACCAAATAGTTATGACGATTTTACACTAAAAATAATTTCATTGGCTGACAACATCTAGACTGAATGTCGCGTTAATGTTTATTTCGTATTTCCTTTGTGTCACCAAGACAGGACGTTTGACAATAAACATGAATGACATGCTGGTCACCGACTTGCCATTTGTTATATAATTGAATCGGTCCAGTAAACTTGTTATCTGTACAAACATAATTACACTCCTTCCTTCTCACATACTCAGCTTCTTAATTGCGTAAGCTAATTTGCTGTAACAACACTACTCCACTTTGATCTGGAAGAAACATCTATATGGTCCACTAAACTGAGAATTATGTGTTAATGTGCAGAAGTGACACATAAAAGCTATCAGACTATTAATTAAACCATTTCGTTTTCATTAACGAGATGTGCATTAAACTGCTTCTGGTAACATAATTCTTTTATTCGATAATGTTCGTTGTCTATATCAATCTGTGCATCATAATGTATATGTTTAGCGTGTACAATAGAGCAATCTTCATGTAAATTTCATTGAGCTTGTTGACCAATCCAGTTCATTTATTTATTCATGAAAGTGAAGTGAAAATGGTTTGCATTGCATTACATCATACATAGAATATTTTAATTGATAAACTTAAAATACAGTAATGTTTTATATTAAATACACAATGTTGTTTATCAATCTGCAATGTAGTCTCGCTTGTTTGAACAGTCAATCGTTCGGTGTACATGTATATGAAATTATACCTACCATACACATATTTATTTATTAATACATACAAAATAAAATTAACATGCCGTTTATTCAACATAATTTGATCAGTTGATGCTACTTAATCTCTCTTCACCCGATTCCTGCGATAATCTTCTTCCCTTGTTTGAGTGTCACTTGAACTGTCATACTTTCCCTTCTAGTTCCGCGATTAATTGCTACAAACATACTGTACAAAAGCGCAGAATGCACTCTAATCAAGCACGCCCCAGTTGTTGTAAACATATGAATTCGCTAGTTGAATAGTTAAGTAATCCGTTTATCGAAAATTGGTTGTTTTGATGAAGTTTTCTGTCTTATATGAGCAGTTTAAAAGTGGGGAAAACGCGTTAAATTATGATTAGCGGCCATGATGAGGCTCCTCTACGTACGTCACAACACGATACGCTTCAGCGAGCACCCCCGCCCACTTTCATTCTGGTCGCCGGGGTTTAATTAGGCATTTTTTTTAAAAAGCCGTATATAAGTAATTTATGGGTCGATTTCAGAAATTTAAAATCGAGCAATTGTCAAATTGAAACCCCTTTTCAACGAATACGAATTTGACCATATGTCATTTCATCTGACCTTTAAATAAAAATCTAATAAACAGAACATTTAACATTTCTCGCCGAATACCATGTGTATAATCTCGTGAAGTAGAACTCATATATTTACACTCGTGGCTGCGCCACTCGTGAAATATAATTTTCTACCTCACTCGATGTGATACAAATGGTATTCGGCGAGAATTGTTAAATATCCTCTATATATTTTGATATGCGTTAAATTCATAGTCACACATTGCATGAGGAATTGGCAAATAGTCGTAAAGCAGTTTATAAATATTGCGAATGTAAACTAACTAATATCAACATGGGTCATTCATGCAATCGATGAATTTAAAACTATGTTGTATAAAGTTTCTGACAAAGCTACTAAGTTAATTTCAATGCAAATATAAAAACTGAGAAACTTTTAATAACGCGAATTAAAGTATCAGAAAGACAATGAAGAAATTATACCAATTTCCTAATCCACTTTCACATTGATTTGGTACTTTAAATTCACATGAATATCGCACCTTAACTATTTCTAAATTATCTCTCCGGCAATTTTTGAATATATTATAGCGTATGTGGCACGATCCCCTTAAACATGCATGTGTAGCACGGACACGTGCGTGTTGATTGAACAAGTGCCAACTAAGGTATTACTTAACATTGCACTTTTATTTCAAAGTACAATCTGATACAATAAATAATTTAATCTATTGATTATAATTCTGTTCAAAATCAATTTACTTTTAAACCTCTCTTGAACGCGATTGTTCAATGTAGCGCTACGTAGCAAGGCGTCGTTCATGAGAGAAGAGGCGCTCATTGAGCGATCAATGAGCGCTACGAAGCGCTTCATTTTGTTGAACAGCCGATTGATCAGAGGGAAGCTTTGAAATGTGAACTACAGAGCCAGCTGAACGGACCAATCAGATCGTTCGAAGGGGTGTCTACTGCGGACTAACGTTCACGCGAGAGGTTTTTGTGGTCAAATTTCGAGTTTGGAGAGCTATTTAAGTTATCGTAGGGGTGACATATGTTGGAGATCAGTCGGGTTTTGCGGAGAAATGTATAATTGATAAGTAGGTGCGTTCATTTGTGTATGTCACCAATTCTTAGCGTAACTTTTGACCTAATGTTGAATGGGCCCTTAGATCGGCAACATGGCTGCCCTTGCTCCTTTACTCTTATGTTATATAGGGGTAGGTTTGTTTTACCTACGTTTTACCTATGTTTTACTTATGACATCGAGTTCCTGTGTATTTGATATCGTCCCAGGAACACATTACACTGGGTTTTACTTACAAAACTTTGTATAACATGAAAAACACAGTTCCTGATGGTTATTGTGTGCTTGACAGCTCGCCCATGGGAAACCTCGCCCATGGTCCAGTTGGCCCATGGGAAAATAATTTTCTAGGGGGTGGTGGGTGATCATTACTATATGAAATTATTTGTATTTGAAAGTATCTGAAGATGAAAATTTTATAACATAAATTCGTCTGAATCCCGTTTTAAATGACGCTCGTCCATGGGCGAACTTTCCCATCGGCCAGACCATGGGCGAGGGTATCTGTATCTCACTAACCGCTAGGGTCAAGTTCATAGTTGATATGTACAAATAGGTTTTGTTTAGTTTGTGAAGCTTGTTTGAACATATTTATGGTTGGTCATTTATGGAATCTCGGGTTTCCATAATAAAATCGGGTCGCCTTAATGCCATGAACATATCGTCAAGTATACCCATTTATACACGTCGATTACTTAGATTAGAGAAAGAATCGGACACTCTTCAGAAGAAAAGGTAATATCTTACCCGATTTTCACAACTGATTCGTTTATAAGCATATTGATGAGGTTTCCTTGTAGAAAGGAGATACTTCAGAATTAAATAGCCACTTTTCTCGTTCATTAATCCAGTTTCGAAACTATGCGTGCTTAGCATTCAAAACAGGTTACGGTTTGAATACTTTAGTAAATAAATGCCAGGGAACGTTTAGAACTTATCAAGATACGATTTAAATAAAGAATAGACAATTGCTCGGAGCGCTGAACAGGATTATCCCTTGGGATTTCGTTTCGTTTACAAATAGGACTTTATTCCGTTGGACTTTTCGTAGGCAAATTCAGAAAATTTTTCTTCTGTCAGGAAATTAATCTATGTCAACTTATTCGTTTCAAGGCAGATGGTGACAAACAAAAGAAGTGAGTTCAATAAAGTGTATTTAATACAAAACTCAAAGATTGCATGTGTTTTTCCGATTAAAAATACCTAAACAATATCTCAGATCCTGAAGTCTAACAAATCTATGTACACAACAATGCATATCTAACCTGTTGTCCATATGTAGACACTTACTTTGTGCATCAACGTAACAACACATCTTCCCGCAAATATATACATCGCTTTATCTCTGTCGAACCACTAAACAACAGACAACCCGAAGTACGAAATCTCCCCTCAAATTTATACAGCACTCGTATTTTGAACTACACGGTAACCGACTAACTACTTCTTTCCTCTGAATGTATATGTCACTATACACCTAGGGGAAAAAGAAACGATACCATACACAATACAATATATTTCATCCACGAGGGATACATACCAAAGATATATGGTTACATCATGTCTCTAGAAGCCAATTAAACTAAATTTCAAATTTCAAAAATATAACTGTTCATGTTTCTGAGAAACACGTGTTTGACGAAATCGTCGTTTTCTAGAAGAGATAGGAGATTGAAGTCAAAAAGCGTCAACAAATATTAGTCCAAGAAGGTACACTTTGCCGATAACATATTGTACTAACGTAATTTCCATATTTCATAACATGTTACCTTAAATAGCAAACATTATGTCAGAAACCCCTTGTGAAATAGCAATTTCGGCACCCCATGTGTGTTTGAACAGATGTAAAATAGTAGGCATCATACCTGGTATGATACGATGGTAGTTTGAATTTGAACCTTGAGCGCCTGACAGGCGACCCGTTGTATTCTCCTCAGGGAGTGTTCTGTAGTCGTTGATCAGGGGTAATATGTCGGACAGCGCTTTGAGCATGCAATGTGCATGGATATATGCGCTTTATAAATTGACTATTATTATTACTATTATTATATTCATGAAATTCGAAAGAGATACATCCTCATCACAGACGTACAAAATCAACTTTTTTTCGGCACTCACGTTTGTTATATTCTAGATATTCAAATCCACCTACAAGGTAGATACTCGGCACAGCATCACTACATAAGAAGCAGGGAGCTAAATCCAGTTGTCTGTGCTAAGATATCGCAGCGTATCATAATAATAAGAACTTCTTTTGAAAATTCGTAAGACGCTATCATTTCGAACGCCTGTAATAACGGAAAGAGCTTCATATAAATATTCATGCTTTATTTCATATGTAAATATTTTTAGAAATGACAAAACAAACATTGTGCAATGCATATGCGGCAGAATATATAATGGTCAAGCAGTGCTAAAACATGTTCATCGCGAGTTGAAATCTAACGAGCAAACACTTTATAAATATTCACAGGTAACATTTAATGAATGTCCATCTTCCCTGTTCCATACGTGTGACTTGTGTAAAGGGGGTTTTAGAATTAGCAGCTTAATATTCAGTTCAGCTCTCCGTGTGATATGCGAGTCGCCATTTGCAACCGAGCGGAAGGGAAGCAACTCTCGTCCCTTCGTGAGATGGACTCACCCACAGTCATTAAAACACGAAAGTGACAGGACGCGAGTTCGAATTTGGCGCCCTTACGTTAACTATTTTCATTTGAAAAACGTATATAGTTGAAACATATTAAAACATTGAAAACTAAGATCCTGTCAAACAAACACATATTTTAACTGAAAACATCATTTAGGAATTATTATTTTGTGTTATTTTACCGTAAGAAAAGCACGCTGTTATAAATACGCATAGTTAAAGAAAAGTTCAACTTTGAAATTCATGTTGTCGAGCTGTTTTGCACAAAATGAATGAAGAATGTCATTGTATGATAAAGAAGTTATCACGCTCGTGTGTTTTAGAATGGTAAAAATCCTGCTTTAGGAATAAACACTATGCATATAGCTCCCCACGGCTCACAAAATATGAAAGATACAGGATACTGACCATCCCAAAACACACTCTTTTGATAACCTCTATTGACTATATGATAAATATGAACTGTGTCAACATTTGCTTCGAATTCAATACATGGATAAGGGGCACATTCCAACTTGCGAGCATCGACTGGAACTAGCGAACCATGGGTGACACTACGCTGACAATCCGTGTATCACTCAAACCTTACTGCGTGTAGTACGGTTTTTTTACAGCAGACAAAGTTACCGTGCCCCTGGCGGGATTCGAACCCCGGACCCCTTACTCCGATACCGAATGCGCTAACCACTGCGCTATCCCGCCCCTAATATTCCAGATAAAATTCTCCTACAAGGTAGATATCCAATACAACATCACTGTGAATTCCAAGTATTACTGTAGCACCTAATCCTCTCACAGGAGAGACAATGTGACATACCCCGTCATTCGGTAGTTATTATCTAAGTCCTCCAATACTGTAAGTGTGCTCTTCACCCAATCTAAATAAATTTAGATTGACTGTTCTATATTATGTTAATATAACATTATAAAAATATGTCGATCTAAATTTATTTAGACTGGTCTTCACCCGACCAAACAATCGAACTGGTTCATAACTCGAACTCGCAAATTCAAACTTGGTTTAACTTGGTTGATCAAATACAAATATTTGGTATGACTTTACATTGTATTTATTCGTCATAATATAATTCTTTACTTGCACAGCCGGGAATCGGTTGAATCAAATCTGTAAACAATAAAATCTATATTAAGTTTTAAATAGTCAAACATGAAAATTATTATCTATATACTGCAATGCATTGATAAATGAACTTACTCAGTATAAAAGTTGTAATGTTTAATTTGAATGCCCTGTACGTGCCTTGTACGACTAACATCATATCATGTGATATTAGAAAAGGGATAGGGATACAACAAACCAAATGTGGCCAAGTCTGGAGCTTGTATTGCTGAAATAAAACAGTTCCTATGTCCAATACTTCTGTGCGATGCACCCTATACTAACATTTTTTTTTTACCTAGGAACTGTTTCATTTCAGCAATACAAGCCAGGGTGGGAATAAGCTACTGTTTACAACAAAAGAGATAATCATCAATATGCCAATGACGAGGGGGAAGAGTTCATCATATGAGTTATATATTTAAAATAGTATAATATTAGGAGACATTTTCATATAACCATAAGTCTTCATGAAAAGGGCATTGAACGAATTAAATAGCCATTAAAATTAAACACATAAGACTGTCCCCAGGAATGCCCGGTTTACTACTTAACTCACGGGCAAAAGAAACTATACCAACATTGTTTTGTTGTTATCAACATTATCAGATATGTCACATAAATAATGTGATACTCGTTTAAAAGACAATTTAATTGACCATGTTTTGATGGAAATTTTGAAAAGGACGCACGTACGGTTAATGCAGTAGAATGCAATGAATGGCACGGGGGTAAATGCCAATTTGCAATAATAAAAAGTCATTTTAGAGCCCACAGGGAACGGTTTTATTCAAAAATGGAACACTAGAAATCTATCTTATGGCCTCCGTTGCTTTGAATAAAGCCTGCAGGCGCCTGATGACGTCATGAGAGGTGGCTTTCCATTCGTCCACGAGTGCCTTGATTAACGTTTGCCAATTTGATGGAGGTGGATTTCTCTGCCTTATTTGCCTGTCGAAATGACCCCACAAGTGTTAAATCGGTGATAAATCTGGTGATCACGCTAGCCATTGCAAAATGTTGACGTTTTTTAACGTTAGGAAGTCCCTAGGTATTCTGCATGTAAGGGGGCGGGCACACAGGGGCTTGTATTGTCGAAACTTGCAATTACAAAGAATATGAAGACGACGATCCAGCCCCATTATACTATAAAAAAGTAATAGTAGGCCTATATGGGGGTGAGTTGTAATCGCTAGTTCCACAATACAAGCCCCTGTGGGCCGGCATTGTCTTGATGGATGATTACTCTTGGTTTGGCACAGCCTCCTGGACACAACACGGGGCCGTTCTCTCTCCTCTCGGACGATAAACAAGCACTCGGTCATCAGCTTTGTGTTGCTGGAACCTGCTTTCGTCTGTAAACAAAATTCCTGTTCTACCATTGGTGACGGTAACGTTGGTCACGTAGGTCACTTGGGCTCAGCATCATCCCGCGAAAGGGCCGGTACGCTCGAATGCCATGTTCACGAAGATGACTGGTCACTGTCCTTCTGCTGATAACACGTTGTACCGCTTGCTGATGACGTCACAGTGACGAAATGATTGCATAGGTGAATCATACGGATGTAGGGTTCATCATTTGCGGTTGTGACACTCGATCTTCCACTTCTTGGCCGGTCCTGGGTCCTACCTGTCTGTGCCATTCGTGTCGGCAGTCTACTTATCGTAGTGCGGGTGCAGTTGAAGATACGAACAACATCCCGATCACTCTCTCTAGTTCCTCTGTCACTTGTTATGTTCGTTATGACTGATCGAGGTACTAGGTCCAAAGCGTACAGATTCGTGGTTTTCATACAGTACGGTGCTATTTTAACGTGATGCACGTGCATACGATTTTGCTCGAAAAACGTGTAACAAAGTCCATATTTGGTTAGAAGCATGAATTTTTTCTCGGTAATTATGAAGTTGCGTTGTTATGACATAGTTTGAAAAAAAAAAATCGATTTGAAAACCTAGTATCAACTTTTTAAACAAAAAATATTTTGGTATAGTTTATTTTGCCCCTGAGTTAAGTAGTGGTTTAGTCGGTAAAAGAATACCCTGGCGAGACCACTAAAACTTCATTGATTCGTAGAAACAGGTTAGGGTAAAAGCCTCTCGAGAATAACAAAGTGGCGCCGTTGGAGGTTTATCATAAATTTGATAACTTTGATTTTTGTGACAGAAACAGGTTCCATAAATAGTGTCCCTCAAAGACTAGAATTGTGTCATATCACTTTTACCATTAAGCTATATATATTATATTATGTTGTTATATGTATGTATATACATATATTATGTTATTTTATATATATATATATATATATATATATGTTTGTTTTCAGAAACAGGTTCAAGACTGTCACACCAGAGAATAACAGCGAGACATCACTGTGGGGTTTATCATGATCATAAAAGTAGTACCTGTGATTACTTGCAAGAACACGTTCCAACATGGCCGCCGTGCGCACCTTCACACGTTGGGCTTCCTCCATTAAGGCAGTGACACGTACTTGGGCAGATGCTGCTATCAACGCACTTATCATTATCATTGCACACGTTGCTGGCATCTATTAAACACACCATTCAAAGAAGGGACTTAGCATTGAATGAACAATGTGACCTGTGGATATAATCGTTCGTGCATTGGTTAAAGTCGTTGTGACATATTGGCTTGCAAATGATTCTAAACAACAAGCAACTATTCATGGTACATACATAACATATCTTTCCTCAAACGTTTAAAATATTTTTCATAAATTTAATTTTTGCATGACCCCTAATATTGAAAAAAACAGTATCCCTTTCCACTTTCGTTCGAACTTCCTTCTCGCGTCATTTTACAAAACTCTTAAGAAAAGCACAATAATTCATCATGATGATGCACAATGAAATAGAGAACGTCAGCTTGTTATTCCTTCACAAGAAAGAGAAAGCTGATGATAAGAAGACAGAGATCATATATATGTTAACTGTCGTCGACCTAGACTCAAGTTTGACAATATCGCGATTAGGAAAAAAAGTTCTGTTCTGTTCTATTGCCGGATCGACTGGGGAACATTTTGATGATAATTCAGTTAAACTAGTCAATACTTGCTTGGTTAAATTAATTATAACTTCTTTAAAAGATGTTACGATATTTGACACTAAATTAATAAAACACATCATGATGTCTTCAACACTTCAGTTTTATTGAATTTAACAAATTGAGTGTCAAAATGATTCACTTAAAAACGCAGGCGATTTTAACCTAACTTGACGAGTTTTATATGCTACAACGCCGTGTCACGATATATTTCGTTAAAAGTACGTATTACCAATTGCATTTAATATATCATTTCTTTCCCAAAACGTCAGTTGTGCATCCTTGCAATCTGCTTCAATCTGCTTCAATGCCTCAATGCAGAAATTTAAAACATTTTCCAACTGCAGTCTGATTAGGTCAAAGACGACACATTACGTTATATCATTGTTCAAGTGGCACCATGGCATTATATGTTGCCCTTTGGTAATATATGAATAAGATGAACCCCGATATGAAAAAAGTAGATAATAAAATATTTGAAGACGGGCAGTGATATGTGGGACTACATTTTTTAATTGAAAATAATAATTAAAAAAATCATTTGAAAAGTTCAACATTGATAGTGCTGTAAAAGGTATTTTAAATTAGTGTTATCAGAGGGTATCTTTGTAAATACACGTATAATGTAATCATTACGTTGGCCATCTGTAGCTCACCCGAAAAGGATGAAATAAAAATATATCACTTTAATTAGGACTTTCTGAGAGCTATAACTTCACCTTGACTTAACATTTGAAAAATCATATCATAAGTATCCAAATCAAAGTTTAACCCTTATCTAAATAAAATCTTCAAATTATCAAGAATAAGAATGAATGCTTTGTTAACAATAATTGAAGTCTTACTGAAGTCGCAACTCACCAACAGCAGACAGGACGAAGAGAGAAGCAACGAGGAGGAGAAATGCTACCTTCATGATGACTTGTATACTGATAAGAGCTTTAAGATCTTTCTGTCTTAAATAGTACTTCTTGAAGTCACATGATCCAGCCTACATGTGTTTCTTCACACGTGACTTGTTCCGTTTTCCACGTGCTATGCGATAAACATACACACATATAGACATAATTTATTCATTTTTCCTGTCTCTTGTCCATCTAATACACTTAGAAAAATAAACGATTACGCTCAGTGCGTCAATAGAGAATTATTTGGGAAAGTTTTCGGTGCACCCTACTGAGGCACTTCGAAATATCAATTTGTTTAATAAATAAATAATTCGCCCTACACTGAACCGCGTCACCACATTTTCAACAGTGTGAAAAACCAGAATACTTCTGTCGGTGAGTCTATTTTAAATGCTTTATATTGGGCACGTGATTTGTAAAGAGATACCCCGCAATTTCATACATAGAGATTATTAACCAAGAGTGTTTCCGTATAAATATCATATTTTTTAATAAAAAAAATTGTGTTATGCGAGCCTTTGGCGAGCATAATACAATATTTTTTTATTCCAAATATATGATATTAATGATGCGGAAACACACGAGGTTAATAATCTCTTTATCACATTGTGTTATTATTAAAATAAGTGTGTTTTTGTGTTAAAAGAGAACTGACCCAATTTTAGCGAAGTAATATCATAAACGGTACGTCAAAGTGATGGTCACGACATCGGCTGTGAAGTGCCTAGAAATAGTTCTTAATCAAAACAATTTAAAAACACGATGTGCGCGATTCTTTCAAAAATAAACAATTTGTCCTTGGTTTTATTGTTCATGGAGATTTTTTCAATTAGTTCATAAGCATCTATCTAATAATTAAAAAGCACTCATAAATCACGTTGCTAGAACAAGGGAAGTAACTCTAGTTTCAACGTTTTGGAAGGATCGTTGCAGGGTTGATTCGGATTGTTGCATTATAGTGTATTTCACACTTAAACGGTAGTTATTTGTGAGGTGGGGTTGTTTCTTTCTTGTCTTCTAGAAAATCACTTAGTGACAAGGGTTTTAAAGCCATGAAGAAGGTCTTATCCAAAGCTAGAAATCTTAATTTATCAATCCCCTGTCAGTTATATCTTTTTTATGTACTTGTTGTTCCAATTTTAACTTACGGATGTGAATTATGGGGGTTTGAAAATTTAAACATTATAGAGATTATCCACCGAAACCTTTTCAGGAAACTGCTCCGGATCAAGAAAAGTACCCCATTATATATGATTTATGCAGAAACAGGACTCTCTATATAGTTGTATATACCAAAATGATACCCTGCAGTGGTATGCGTGACATGTAAACAATTTACCGATTCGTATTGGATTGTTTTAAACCTTGTAAAAACGTCTTCTCGGTTCATTACCCTGAGTCGATACTGTTGATATGTTTGTAATGTCATTTATAAAATGTCTGGTAGGACAGACGGACGGTTAAATTAATGCATGTTTTATTGATGTATCGTTAAAACATTTACGAAATAGTTATATCTAAAGTAAATATAAATGACATAAACTATCATTATGAATGGGAAATTTGAAAAAATAAAATTTGCAAAAAACGTGCTACTGCCCCTTTAACAAAAATACCTTACTTCCCGTATTCAATGTTCAGGCCAAAACCTTGAAACGTGACGAAACATGAAATTATTGCGCTTTGAGCGAGATATTGTACTGCATAAAAGTTCTGTTTATTATCATTATGTGTTATAGTATTATGTATAAAATAATATGTATTGTTAAGGAAAATAAGGGAATATCCAAAACAACATGGTAATTTTTTTGGCCTTAATTGTAATACTGTTCATGATAATCATACACATTATGTTTATTTGTATTGTGCAGTATTCTTTCTCAAACGTGCATTCTCAAAACAATTCATCACAGGTGTTATGTATCCATATTGGATAGAAAGGTTTTCAGACTCGTCATAGGGTATCTCAATGGTCGGAGAATCGTTAATGTTTTGAGGAGGTAAATTCCACCAATGTAATGTTTACTACACAAATGGAGGAGCTAGAGTTTCAATTAGAAATATGCTTCAAATATTTTGAAATTTAAAATGTTGGTGAACTAATAAATGAGACATTAGCTGAAAGCAAAATCATTCTTATCAAATTTATGTGTCATTCTTATCAAATTTATTTAGAATATGCCTATTATAAATTCAAGAAGATCCCTTTTATCATTTTTTGTCTAAGATTCGGTATTCACTATTTAGCAATATGTTTATGTTTAAATATATATTTTCATAAAGTTAAAGCGTATTCAATAGGATTATGCACAAAAATAAGAAACGTTAACCCAAGGTATCTGTTTCTAGACATAGCAATTATAGTTGTGTCTGGCTGCTAGAACACGTCCTTGTGATGTGTGAAAAGTGCTCTGCGAAAGAACTCTATTGTTTCTCTAGAATCCAGGATGCGACAGGGGTAGTCAATTGGTCGTTAGTATTCTTGACTATGCCTTGAATACGCTTTTAAACCTTATTAATTATTTGAAATGTGGTGCTGTGACATAGTGCCTTTAAAGGTACATCCATTGTGTTGTTGGGGTCACATATTCTAAACGTTATAAATGGTGTTATTTTATAGAGAAGTATCGACTACCATTTTGATGACAGTCGACTTAGTATATTGACGATATGAAGGTAAAAGTAGTAATTTCTGATCGAAAACCGGACAATGCATCGCGATTGACACGCGCCAATGGGTCAAACGTAATTTTGGAATCTTATTTAAAGCAGACAAAATAACAAATATGGGTTGATAATGTTTAATAGGTCATTAAACTACTGTGCATGTAAATGGGACGTGCAGTTTCGGTTTCTGCACATGCATAATTATGTTTTTCGATTTTTATTCGAAACTTGTAATTATGAAATATTTGGCGATTGGGGATGAATATGCAAGCGGAGTGAATTTATGTTTACTGTAAACAGCACATATGATGTGTTGGAACGTATTAAAGCCGAATAATTTTTTATGGGACACAATGGATGTACCTTTAACAGAGTATAACGTTATTTCCTAAATATTCATTGCATTTAATCTAATGTACAAATTGCAGGGGCCAGACAAATAGAAATAGTCCATATTTGAATAACCATAGCCTATTGCTAAATAAATAATACTTGTAGCATCAGGCATAAACTGCCCGATAGTCTTCTGGCATGGCGTGCGTCAGGCGTCCTTCCGTCCATCCGTGATCACATTTGTAAACTTTTCGATTTAACGACTTCTTTTACAGAACCCGTGGCTCCAGTGAACTGACATCTTCTAGATGGCGATTATAAATTGTACATTGGGTGACCCTGTGGTCCCAAATAAAGACTAATTAATTTATGGTGGCTGATATCTGCCATTCGCATCTTCGCTACTCCCTGTTATTCTAAGCTAGGGCGAAATAGCGAAGTAGCCATGCAAAGCGGCGAGGTGGCGATGCGAAGTAGCGAAGCGGCGATGCCAAGTAACGAAGATGCGATGCGAAATAGCGAAGCCGCGAAGGTTTTGCTTCGCTACTTTGCATCGCTACTTCACAACTTCGCATCGCGACTTCACTACTTAGCATCGCGACTTCTCTACTTCGTATCGCCTATTCGCTATACGATGCGAAGTGGCGAAGTGGCAAAGACCCAAAATGACGAAGTTACGAAGTGGTGAAGTAGCGAAATGACGAATTAGCAAAATGGCGAAGGGGCGAAGAAGCGAAGTAGCGAAGTACCGAAGTACCGAAGTACCGAAGTAGCAAAGTAGCGAAGTGGCGAAATTGCGAAATGACGAAGTGGCGAAGTAGCGATGGGAAGTAGCCAAATTGGGATGGGAAGTAGCCAAGTGGCGATGGTAATTAGCGAAGTCGCGATACGAAGTAACGAAGTGGCGATGTGAAGTAGTGAAATAGCGATGCGAAGTAGCGAAGCAAAACCTTCGCATCTTCGCTATTTCGCATCGCTACTTCGCATCGCATCTTCACTACTTCGCATCGCCAGTTCGCTTCTTCGCATCGACAGTTCGCTACTTCGCGTCGCCAGTTCGCTACTTCGCTCTAGATTCTAATAACAGGAAGTAGCGAAGACGCGAATGGCAGAAATCAGCCACCATCTGACTTTGATGAAGAAAATGACTTTGAATATAAAAAAAGGCTTTTGATGAAAAGAAAAATTTGATGAAAAAATAAATTTGATGAAAAAATAAATTTGATGAACAAATTACTTAATGTGGTTATCTTTGACATGTAACTAATCACTGATAGAACAGGGGAAGGTGATATTATGTTTATTTCATTCCTTAATTTCATTAGCTAACCATAAGTTAAAAGGTAGGTCCTATATACATGGTGTTTGACTGAATGATGGAACGACAGAGAGAATGAATGACAGATAGGCATCTTCACCCAAGCAGTAGTGATCTAAATTATCATAAGTTTAACATACATATCCCGAAAGATAATCTTATATTCATTCGGCCTGAATCACAAAAATACATAACATAACACCTGTGAAATGATGAGTTATATTAAGAACAACTTTTATTGACAAAGTATGCAGTGTCATCTTGACAGTATCTTACTGTATCTTACAGTATGTTTACTGCTCCACTACTGCTTCTTAACTTGCAGATTTGATAATCAATTTAGTTCAATTACTGGTAGATTTTAGAAATATGTTTAAGTGTTTATCATGGGACTGCCTTTCAATTATCCTACATCAATTTACATATTATCAATCACATTAGATTGTTCACTTAACCTCTTAATTAGCCATGTTATTGTTATGTGGGGTAATATCGGTTTCTTTACCACTAAGCATTTCGTTTTCACTAAAAGCTATATATAAACGATCGTATTGACCAGGTGTACATTTTAAAGAAGAAATATTCAAAGAGCATGTACATTTCTTTGATTGGCATTCTTGAAGTTAAGGTGATGAAGAAGATATATACGATCATGTACATTAACATGTTTGTTATGTCAAAGCTGTTCTCAAGTGTTCACACCGACATTCACAGCAATGGGTAACTTGCAGTAATACTGTATTTTTATGTATAGCATGTTCCATAGTGAAGTTTAGTATATCCTAGATCAATTTTAGATGGATGGTTTCATACCTGTGGCACTTGAAAACGATCGTCGTCTTTCATATAAACAGTACGAGGGTTATAAACCAATTAACGATCATATGTCGGCATTATGCCGTCTGCACACACGATGTGTCCCAATGAATTACGTAATAGTTTCATCAAAGGCGGCCGCGTTTCCCAGATATCACGCTGCAAAGCCTTTCAAGGTGATTGTGCGTGCTTACGCTCATTAACACAGAGAGAAAAGAAACTACCAATTTGAAGTATGTTATATTAAAATCTATAATTAAAACATTTTAATTGCTGACTTTTTCAATCTTAAATAATTTTTTGTTATGATTTTAATAAAAGTATACTTCACTTTCCAAAGGCAATAGAACGTCTTTGTTTATGGTGCTGAGACAACCTTATAGTTCTAATACCCGGAAAATAAAGGCAATGAGATTAAATATAGATTAAACAGTGAAGAAAGAGACCTATAAACCTGTTCTCATTTACAATTCCATCATAGAAGTTGTCCCAGAGTATAAGTATCTCGGCACTTTTTTTTTATGACAAATTCAAACACAGATAGCATCTACAAGAATGGCCAACAAAGACTGTGTTTTACTTAAAGTTAAAGCTTTAAATGTCAATACCTTTACACTTGTTCTTTATAATAAAAGCTGTATTCAAAACCTTCAGTTGTGAAATTAGCTTTTTCCATGATGTTTCATCCGGTTATTTTGACATGATCACTTTACAGTCTTATATTTAATGAATAGATGAAATGGTATCACGATTGTAATTTATCATTATGAGTTAAACAATTTATCATAAGCCAATAGGCTCATTACAACTATCACACTACTAACTCTTATTAAAGTGTATACGTTTGAATATTAATGATTAATGATAGAAATTCAACACATGTTGTTTAAGTGTATCAAATTAAAATACTAATACTTGTTGGTCCGCCTGTTTTTTATCCTTTCAAGATTGTATGCGGAAGAGTTTCTGTTATTGGATGAAGTTTCATACTGCCATAACACAAATTAAATTTAGTATTGTTATGTCGCAAGCTAATGCAGCTGTTATCATGATAATAAAGCTGTCAAGTTGTTACATTATACACATCTGTATTTCATTTTGCAATGACTCTTTTTGTCAATCTCATTTTTACTGAGCTTCACTGACGGCGGTCAACCGGGGACTCTGTAATCAGATGGGAGTCCAACCTGTTACACGATGTATTCCGGTCAGTGTTATGTAACATGTGTATTCGCTCTTAAACAGGAAGATTTTCTGGATAACAACTTCTTTAGTATTTTGTTATTTCCTTACATTCCACCTGATGAAGGAGTGAGTATGTACTCCGAAACTAAAGAACTAAAGTACTAAAGAAGTTGTTATCCAGAAAATCTTCCTGTTCTTATGTTACCTTAAATTAATAATGACAATTATTTTGCGTTTATTAGCTCTCTGGGATACCGTTGTTTACTTGTACAAGATCCTTTGTCGGCGTAAAAGTGGTAAGTATATGTAACCAGTTAAAACTGGTCATTATTTGATTTAACCATATTAAACCATATGATGTCCGTTAATACTGTAATTTTACTACAGATTCTTCTTCTTTTGAAGCTTTGGCTTATCAATTTTATCTTTAGAACTTAAACGTGTATACCCTGCAGTGGTATGCGTGACATGTAAACAATTTACCGATTCGTATTGGATTGTTTTAAACCTTGTAAAAACGTCTTCTCGGTTCATTACCCTGAGTCGATACTGTTGATATGTTTGTAATGTCATTTATAAAATGTCTGGTAGGACAGACGGACGGTTAAATTAATGCATGTTTTATTGATGTATCGTTAAAACATTTACGAAATAGTTATATCTAAAGTAAATATAAATGACATAAACTATCATTATGAATGGGAAATTTGAAAAAATAAAATTTGCAAAAAACGTGCTACTGCCCCTTTAACAAAAATACCTTACTTCCCGTATTCAATGTTCAGGTCAAAACCTTGAAACGTGACGAAACATGAAATTATTGCGCTTTGAGCGAGATATTGTACTGCATAAAAGTTCTGTTTATTATCATTATGTGTTATAGTATTATGTATAAAATAATATGTATTGTTAAGGAAAATAAGGGAATATCCAAAACAACATGGTCAATTTTTGGCCTTAATTGTAATACTGTTCATGATAATCATACACATTATGTTTATTTGTATTGTGCAGTATTCTTTCTCAAACGTGCATTCTCAAAACAATTCATCACAGGTGTTATGTATCCATATTGGATAGAAAGGTTTTCAGACTCGTCATAGGGTATCTCAATGGTCAGAGAATCGTTAATGTTTTGAGGTGGTAAATTCCACCAATGTAATGTTTACTACACAAATGGAGGAGCTAGAGTTTCAATTAGAAATATGCTTCAAATATTTTGAAATTTAAAATGTTGGTGAACTAATAAATGAGACATTAGCTGAAAGCAAAATCATTCTTATCAAATTTATGTGTCATTCTTATCAAATCTATTTAGAATATGCCTATTATAAATTCAAGAAGATCCCTTTTATCATTTTTTGTCTAAGATTCGGTATTCACTATTTAGCAATATGTTTATGTTTAAATATATATTTTCATAAAGTTAAAGCGTATTCAATAGGATTATGCACAAAAATAAGAAACGTTTACCCAAGGTATCTGTTTCTAGACATAGCAATTATAGTTGTGTCTGGCTGCTAGAACACGTCCTTGTGATGTGTGAAAAGTGCTCTGCGAAAGAACTCTATTGTTTCTCTAGAATCCAGGATGCGACAGAGGTAGTCAATTGGTCGTTAGTATTCTTGACTATGCCTTGAATATGCTTTTAAACCTTATTAATTATTTGAAATGTGGTGCTGTGACATAGTGCCTTTAAAGATACATCCATTGTGTTGTTGGGGTCACATATTCTAAACGTTATAAATGGTGTTATTTTATAGAGAAGTATCGACTACCATTTTGATGACAGTCGACTTAGTATATTGACGATATGAAGGTAAAAGTAGTAATTTCTGATCGAAAACCGGACAATGCATCGCGATTGACACGCGCCAATGGGTCAAACGTAATTTTGGAATCTTATTTAAAGCAGACAAAATAACTAATATGGGTTGATAATGTTTAATAGGTCATTAAACTACTGTGCATGTAAATGGGACGTGCAGTTTCGGTTTCTGCACATGCATAATTATGTTTTTCGATTTTTATTCGAAACTTGTAATTATGAAATATTTGGCGATTGGGGATGAATATGCAAGCGGAGTGAATTTATGTTTACTGTAAACAGCACATATGATGTGTTGGAACGTATTAAAGCCAAATAAATTTTTATGAGACACAATGGATGTACCTTTAACACAGTTTAACGTTATTTCCTAAATATTCATTGCATTTAATCTAATGTACAAATTGCAGGGGCCAGACAAATAGAAATAGTCCATATTTGAATAACCAGAGGCTATTGCTAAATAAATAATACTTGTAGCATCAGGCATGAACTGCCCAATAGTCTTCTGGCATGGCGTGCGTCAGGCGTCCTTCCGCCCATCCGTGATCACATTTATAAACTTTTCGCTTTAACGACTTCTTTTACAGAACCCGTGGCTCCAGTGAACTGACATCTTCTAGATGGCGATTACAAATTGTACATTGGGTGACCCTGTGGTCCCAAATAAAGACTAATTAATTTATGGTGGCTGATATCTGCCATTTGCATCTTCGCTACTTCCTGTTATTCTAAGCTAGGGCGAAATAGCGAAGTAGCCATGCAAAGCGGCAATGCGAAGTAGCGAAGCGGCGATGCCAAGTAACGAAGATGCGATGCGAAATAGCGAAGATGCGAAGGTTTTGCTTCGCTACTTTGCATCGCTACTTCACTACTTCGCATCGCGACTTCACTACTTCGCATCGCAACTTCTCTACTTCGTATCGCCTATTCGCTATAAGATGCGAAGTGGGGAAGTGGCAAAGACCCAAAATGACGAAGTTACGGAGTGGTGAAGTAGCGAAATGACGAATTAGCAAAATGGCGAAGGGGCGAAGAAGCGAAGTACCGAAGTACCGAAGTACCGAAGTAGCAAAGTAGCGAAGTGGCGAAATTGCGAAATGACGAAGTGGCGAAGTAGCGATGGGAAGTAGCCAAATTGGGATGGGAAGTAGCCAAGTGGCGATGGTAATTAGCGAAGTCGCGATACGAAGTAACGAAGTGACGATGCGAAGTAGTGAAATAGTGATGCGAAGTAGCGAAGCAAAACCTTCGCATCTTCGCTATTTCGCATCGCTACTTCGCATCGCATCTTCACTACTTCGCATCGCCAGTTCGCTACTTCGCATCGACAGTTCGATACTTCGCTCTAGATTCTAATAACAGGAAGTTGCGAAGACGCGAATGGCAGAAATCAGCCACCATCTGACTTTGATGAAGAAAATGACTTTGAATATAAAAAAAGGCTTTTGATGAAAAGAAATATTTGATGAAAAAATAAATTTGATGAAAAAATAAATTTGATGAACAAATTACTTAATGTGGTTATCTTTGACATGTAATTAATCACTGATAGAACAGGGGAAGGTGATATTATGTTTATTTCATTCCTTAATTTCATTAGCTAACCATAAGTTAAAAGGTAGGTCCTATATACATGGTGTTTGACTGAATGATGGAACGACAGAGAGAATGAATGACAGATTGGCATCTTCACCCAAGCAGTAGTGATCTAAATTATCATAAGTTTAACATACATATCCCGAAAGATAATCTTATATTCATTCGGCCTGAATCACAAAAATACATAACATAACACCTGTGAAATGATGAGTTATATTAAGAACAACTTTTATTGACAAAGTATGCTGTGTCATCTTGACAGTATCTTACTGTATCTTACAGTATGTTTACTGCTCCACTACTGCTTCTTAACTTGCAGATTTGATAATCAATTTAGTTCAATTACTGGTAGATTTTAGAAATATGTCTAAGTGTTTATCATGGGACTGCCTTTCAATTATCCTACATCAATTTACATATTATCAATCACATTAGATTGTTCACTTAACCTCTTAATTAGCCATGTTATTGTTATGTGGGGTAATATCGGTTTCTTTACCACTAAGCATTTCGTTTTCACTAAAAGCTATGTATAAACGATCGTATTGACCAGGTGTACATTTTAAAGAAGAAATATTCAAAGAGCATGTACATTTCTTTGATTGGCATTCTTGAAGTTAAGGTGATGAAGAAGATATATACGAGCATGTACATTAACATGTTTGTTATGTCAAAGCTGTTCTCAAGTGTTCACACCGACATTCACAGCAATGGGTAACTTGCAGTAATACTGTATTTTTATGTATAGCATGTTCCATAGTGAAGTTTAGTATATCCTAGATCAATTTTAGAGGGATGGTTTCATACCTGTGGCACTTGAAAACGATCGTCGTCTTTCATATAAACAGTACGAGGGTTATAAACCAATTAACGATCATATGTCGGCATTATGCCGTCTGCACACACGATGTGTCCCAATGAATTACGTAATAGTTTCATCAAAGGCGGACGCGTTTCCCAGATATCACGCTGCAAAGCCTTTCAAGGTGATTGTGCGTGCTTACGCTCATTAACACAGAGAGAAAAGAAACTACCAATTTGAAGTATGTTATATTAAAATCTATAATTAAAACATTTTAATTGCTGACTTTTTCAATCTTAAATAATTTTTTGTTATGATTTTAATAAAAGTATACTTCACTTTCCAAAGGCAATAGAACGTCTTTGTTTATGGTGCTGAGACAACCTTATAGTTCTAATACCCGGAAAATAAAGGCAATGAGATTAAATATAGATTAAACAGTGAAGAAAGAGACCTATAAACCTGTTCTCATTTACAATTCCATCATAGAAGTTGTCCCAGAGTATAAGTATCTCGGCACTTTTTTTTATGACAAATTCAAACACAGATAGCATCTACAAGAATGGCCAACAAAGACTGTGTTTTACTTAAAGTTAAAGCTTTAAATGTCAATACCTTTACACTTGTTCTTTATAATAAAAGCTGTATTCAAAACCTTCAGTTGTGAAATTAGCTTTTTCCATGATGTTTCATCCGGTTATTTTGACATGATCACTTTACAGTCTTATATTTAATGAATAGATGAAATGGTATCACGATTGTAATTTATCATTATGAGTTAAACAATTTATCATAAGCCAATAGGCTCATTACAACTATCACACTACTAACTCTTATTAAAGTGTATACGTTTGAATATTAATGATTAATGATAGAAATTCAACACATGTTGTTTAAGTGTATCAAATTAAAATACTAATACTTGTTGGTCCGCCTGTTTTTTATCCTTTCAAGATTGTATGCGGAAGAGTTTCTGTTATTGGATGAAGTTTCATACTGCCATAACACAAATTAAATTTAGTATTGTTATGTCGCAAGCTAATGCAGCTGTTATCATGATAATAAAGCTGTCAAGTTATTATATTATACACATCTGTATTTCATTTTGCAATGACTCTTTTTGTCAATCTCATTTTTACTGAGCTTCACTGACGGCGGTCAACCAGGGACTCTGTAATCAGATGGGAGTCCAACCTGTTACACGATGTATTCCGGTCAGTGTTATGTAACATGTGTATTCGCTCTTAAACAGGAAGATTTTCTGGATAACAACTTCTTTAGTATTTTGTTATTTCCTTACATTCCACCTGATGAAGGAGTGAGTATGTACTCCGAAACTAAAGAACTAAAGTACTAAAGAAGTTGTTATCCAGAAAATCTCCCTGTTCTTATGTTACCTTAAATTAATAATGACAATTATTTTGCGTTTATTAGCTCTCGGGGATACCGTTGTTTACTTTACAAGATCCTTTGTCGGCGTAAAAGTGGTAAGTATATGTAACCAGTTAAAACTGGTCATTATTTGATTTAACCATATTAAACCATATGATGTCCGTTTATACTGTAATTTTACTACAGATTCTTCTTCTTTTGAAGCTTTGGCTTATCAATTTTATCTTTAGAACTTAAACGTGTATACCCTGCAGTGGTATGCGTGACATGTAAACAATTTACCGATTCGTATTGGATTGTTTTAAACCTTGTAAAAACGTCTTCTCGGTTCATTACCCTGAGTCGATACTGTTGATATGTTTGTAATGTCATTTATAAAATGTCTGGTAGGACAGACGGACGGTTAAATTAATGCATGTTTTATTGATGTATCGTTAAAACATTTACGAAATAGTTATATCTAAAGTAAATATAAATGACATAAACTATCATTATGAATGGGAAATTTGAAAAAATAAAATTTGCAAAAAACGTGCTACTGCCCCTTTAACAAAAATACCTTACTTCCCGTATTCAATGTTCAGGTCAAAACCTTGAAACGTGACGAAACATGAAATTATTGCGCTTTGAGCGAGATATTGTACTGCATAAAAGTTCTGTTTATTATCATTATGTGTTATAGTATTATGTATAAAATAATATGTATTGTTAAGGAAAATAAGGGAATATCCAAAACAACATGGTCATTTTTTTGGCCTTAATTGTAATACTGTTCATGATAATCATACACATTATGTTTATTTGTACTGTGCAGTATTCTTTCTCAAACGTGCATTCTCAAAAAAATTCATCACAGGTGTTATGTATCCATATTGGATAGAAAGGTTTTCAGACTCGTCATAGGGTATCTCAATGGTCGGAGAATCATTAATGTTTTGAGGTGGTAAATTCCACCAATGTAATGTTTACTACACAAATGGAGGAGCTAGAGTTTCAATTAGAAATATGCTTCAAATATTTTGAAATTTAAAATGTTGGTGAACTAATAAATGAGACATTAGCTGAAAGCAAAATCATTCTTATCAAATTTATGTGTCATTCTTATCAAATTTATTTAGAATATGCCTATTATAAATTCAAGAAGACCCCTTTTATCATTTTTTGTCTAAGATTCGGTATTCACTATTTAGCAATATGTTTATGTTGAAATATATATTTTCATAAAGTTAAAGCGTATTCAATAGGATTATGCACAAAAATAAGAAACGTTTACCCAAGGTATCTGTTTCTAGACATAGCAATTATAGTTGTGTCTGGCTGCTAGAACACGTCCTTGTGATGTGTGAAAAGTGCTCTGCGAAAGAACTCTATTGTTTCTCTAGAATCCAGGATGCGACAGGGGTAGTCAATTGGTCGTTAGTATTCTTGACTATGACTTGAATACGCTTTTAAACCTTATTAATTATTTGAAATGTGGTGCTGTGACATAGTGCCTTTAAAGGTACATCCATTGTGTTGTTGGGGTCACATATTCTAAACGTTATAAATGGTGTTATTTTATAGAGAAGTATCGACTACCATTTTGATGACAGTCGACTTAGTATATTGACGATATGAAGGTAAAAGTAGTAATTTCTGATCGAAAACCGGACAATGCATCGCGATTGACACGCGCCAATGGCGTGCGTCAGGCGTCCTTCCGTCCATCCGTGATCACATTTATAAACTTTTCGCTTTAACGACTTCTTTTACAGAACCCGTGGCTCCAGTGAACTGACATCTTCTAGATGGCGATTACAAATTGTACATTGGGTGACCCTGTGGTCCCAAATAAAGACTAATTAATTTATGGTGGCTGATATCTGCCATTCGCATCTTCGCTACTTCCTGTTATTCTAAGCTAGGGTGAAATAGCGAAGTAGCCATGCAAAGCGGCGATGCGAAGTAGCGAAGCGGCGATGCCAAGTAACGAAGATGCGATGCGAAATAGCGAAGCCGCGAGGTTTTGCTTCGCTACTTTGCATCGCTACTTCACTACTTCGCATCGCGACTTCACTACTTCGCATCACGACTTCTCTACTTCGTATCGCCTATTCGCTATACGATGCGAAGTGGCGAAGTGGCAAAGACCCAAAATGACGAAGTTACGAAATGGTGAAGTAGCGAAATGACGAATTAGCAAAATGGCGAAGGGGCGAAGAAGCGAAGTACCGAAGTACCGAAGTACCGAAGTAGCGAAGTGGCGAAATTGCGAAATGACGAAGTGGCGAAGTAGCGATGGGAAGTAGCCAAATTGGGATGGGAAGTAGCCAAGTGGCGATGGTAATTAGCGAAGTCGCGATACGAAGTAAGGAAGTGGCGATGCGAAGTAGTGAAATAGCGATGCGAAGTAGCGAAGCAAAACCTTCGCATTTTCGCTATTTCGCATCGCTACTTCGCATCGCATCTTCACTACTTCGCATCGCCAGTTCGCTACTTCGCATCGACAGTTCGCTACTTCGCTCTAGATTCTAATAACAGGAAGTAGCGAAGACGCGAATGGCAGAAATCAGCCACCATCTGACTTTGATGAAGAAAATGACTTTGAATATAAAAAAAGGCTTTTGATGAAAAGAAAAATTTGATGAAAAAATAAATTTGATGAAAAAATAAATTTGATGAACAAATTACTTAATGTGGTTATCTTTGACATGTAACTAATCACTGATAGAACAGGGGAAGGTGATATTATGTTTATTTCATTCCTTAATTTCATTAGCTAACCATAAGTTAAAAGGTAGGTCCTATATACATGGTGTTTGACTGAATGATGGAACGACAGAGAGAATGAATGACAGATTGGCATCTTCACCCAAGCAGTAGTGATCTAAATTATCATAAGTTTAACATACATATCCCGAAAGATAATCTTATATTCATTCGGCCTGAATCACAAAAATACATATACATAACATAACACCTGTGAAATGATGAGTTATATTAAGAACAACTTTTATTGACAAAGTATGCTGTGTCATCTTGACAGTATCTTACTGTATCTTACAGTATGTTTACTGCTCCACTACTGCTTCTTAACTTGCAGATTTGATAATCAATTTAGTTCAATTACTGGTAGATTTTAGAAATATGTCTAAGTGTTTATCATGGGACTGCCTTTCAATTATCCTACATCAATTTACATATTATCAATCACATTAGATTGTTCACTTAACCTCTTAATTAGCCATGTTATTGTTATGTGGGGTAATATCGGTTTCTTTACCACTAAGCATTTCGTTTTCACTAAAAGCTATGTATAAACGATCGTATTGACCAGGTGTACATTTTAAAGAAGAAATATTCAAAGAGCATGTACATTTCTTTGATTGGCATTCTTGAAGTTAAGGTGATGAAGAAGATATATACGATCATGTACATTAACATGTTTGTTATGTCAAAGCTGTTCTCAAGTGTTCACACCGACATTCACAGCAATGGGTAACTTGCAGTAATACTGTATTTTTATGTATAGCATGTTCCATAGTGAAGTTTAGTATATCCTAGATCAATTTTAGATGGATGGTTTCATACCTGTGGCACTTGAAAACGATCGTCGTCTTTCATATAAACAGTACGAGGGTTATAAACCAATTAACGATCATATGTCGGCATTATGCCGTCTGCACACACGATGTGTCCCAATGAATTACGTAATAGTTTCATCAAAGGCGGCCGCGTTTCCCAGATATCACGCTGCAAAGCCTTTCAAGGTCATTGTGCGTGCTTACGCTCATTAACACAGAGAGAAAAGAAACTAACAATTTGAAGTATGTTATATTAAAATCTATAATTAAAACATTTTAATTGCTGACTTTTTCAATCTTAAATAATTTTTTGTTATGATTTTAATAAAAGTATACTTCACTTTCCAAAGGCAATAGAACGTCTTTGTTTATGGTGCTGAGACAACCTTATAGTTCTAATACCCGGAAAATAAAGGCAATGAGATTAAATATAGATTAAACAGTGAAGAAAGAGACCTATAAATCTGTTCTCATTTACAATTCCATCATAGAAGTTGTCCCAGAGTATAAGTATCTCGGCACTTTTTTTTATGACAAATTCAAACACAGATAGCATCTACAAGAATGGCCAACAAAGACTGTGTTTTACTTAAAGTTAAAGCTTTAAATGTCAATACCTTTACACTTGTTCTTTATAATAAAAGCTGTATTCAAAACCTTCAGTTGTGAAATTAGCTTTTTCCATGATGTTTCATCCGGTTATTTTGACATGATCACTTTACAGTCTTATATTTAATGAATAGATGAAATGGTATCACGATTGTAATTTATCATTATGAGTTAAACAATTTATCATAAGCCAATAGGCTCATTACAACTATCACACTACTAACTCTTATTAAAGTGTATACGTTTGAATATTAATGATTAATGATAGAAATTCAACACATGTTGTTTAAGTGTATCAAATTAAAATACTAATACTTGTTGATCAGCCTGTTTTTTATCCTTTCAAGATTGTATGCGGAAGAGTTTCTGTTATTGGATGAAGTTTCATACTGCCATAACACAAATTAAATTTAGTATTGTTATGTCGCAAGCTAATGCAGCTGTTATCATGATAATAAAGCTGTCAAGTTGTTACATTATACACATCTGTATTTCATTTTGCAATGACTCTTTTTGTCAATCTCATTTTTACTGAGCTTCACTGACGGCGGTCAACCGGGGACTCTGTAATCAGATGGGAGTCCAACCTGTTACACGATGTATTCCGGTCAGTGTTATTTAACATGTGTATTCGCTCTTAAACAGGAAGATTTTCTGGATAACAACTTCTTTAGTATTTTGTTATTTCCTTACATTCCACCTGATGAAGGAGTGAGTATGTACTCCGAAACTAAAGAACTAAAGTACTAAAGAAGTTGTTATCCAGAAAATCTTCCTGTTCTTATGTTACCTTAAATTAATAATGACAATTATTTTACGTTTATTAGCTCTCTGGGATATCGTTGTTTACTTGTACAAGATCCTTTGTCGGCGTAAAAGTGGTAAGTATATGTAACCAGTTAAAACTGGTCATTATTTGATTTAACCATATTAAACCATATGATGTCCGTTAATACTGTAATTTTACTACAGATTCTTCTTCTTTTGAAGCTTTGGCTTATCAATTTTATCTTTAGAACTTAAACGTGTATACCCTGCAGTGGTATGAGTGACATGTAAACAATTTACCGATTCGTATTGGATTGTTTTAAACCTTGTAAAAACGTCTTCTCGGTTCATTACCCTGAGTCGATACTGTTGATATGTTTGTAATGTCATTTATAAAATGTCTGGTAGGACAGACGGACGGTTAAATTAATGCATGTTTTATTGATGTATCGTTAAAACATTTACGAAATAGTTATTTGTGAAAGGAGCACCTACAGACAGGTTTATTCAATCATGTATAAGGCCCAAAAAGTACAATTCATGTTTCAGCATGACGGCTTGAGATGACGTGACTTCGATAATTATTTCCTCCGGAGGTTTCATCAAATCTTCTATAAACATGGCAAGGTATTTTCAGATACATTATAAATAAGTAGATTATACATCGTATATGGATTGCAAAAGCGTCACAAAGTAACCAGCTGTAAAATTCGTCTTCTATTTGACCAGAAGAATAATTAGAACATCCTAGATCATCCAGCATGTAATAGTCCTTTCTAAAATGTTGTATTTTTAAGGAGTGTAATGCGATTCTAAATTTTCATAGATTTCGTAAGAGTGACTTATCACTAAGAAAACTTAAATACTAGTCTGGCCAAAACCCCGATTTGAAATGATGTAATGAAATTGATGAATTAATTGTTTCGGACCAAATTGTATAAAAAATATCCTTTAAACATAAACAAATATATTTACCTGTCACCAACATTTTGATTCAACCAAATATAAGACAATCCACTTGACAATACATATTTCTCATATCAGCTAATGCGTGTTAACAGGACATATTTAAGGATGCGTACTCGTTATTGAAAACGTATCTTTAAACTTATTTTAAGAAATGAAAGCTGTATACATGACAACTGTGAGCTTTTTTGGATTTTGTCTACAACAATATGAAAACAAGTATGATATACCTTAATTTCTGCATGCGACATTTCATACGAACTTGCCAGCTGTGTTCATTTGCATCAGTATGATATATATATTAAAGCTATTAGTAGGCCGTTTGCTGCGAACGTACTACAAAGCACACGCATTCAGTTTTAATGTAATATGCTTCATAAACAAAGCATACATTTATACATTTTATCATTTACAAATACAAATTCAAAATTTCTGTCACATCTTCAGTCGGTTTCAATTTATTTCCACAAACGATACCTATCATCGATATTTTCTGTTTTTTTATAATAATTCTCAATATCTAAAATCAGTAGACACGCTCTTGCGTCATATACACGTAAATATTTGATTGATTCCACCAGTTTTAAATTGTGATCCGAAAACGAAGAACGATGGACAGAAAATGACATATTTTATTATTTTCATTGAAAATATTAAAATACTTATTTGTAATTTAGCGATTACTTTGAAACCTATCTTGAACACGGCCAAGGTATTTGTCACAGCCAAGTCTGTTGAACCTGATTGGGTAGGCGAGAGCGGGTGAATGGACGAGTGTGATGTGTGTCAGGTGCACGGCGAGCACGTGCAGCACGTGAGAGAAGGCTTTATAGGCTCTCGCTAGCGTGGTTTCGGCACACAGCCCGTCAAGATTTTCACCTTGCCAGTGATGATTTTTGCTGTGGGAATTCATCATCATATTTGGTCGTTTGGACGTAAGTACAGTTTCAAACGCATTTCCTTGTTATTATGCATTTTTATGGGATAGTTTTGTGTGGTTATATTCTATGCAAATGTAGAGATTGTAGAATTTCGTTAAAATTCAAGTATCGTGTTGAATGTTGTGTAATATTCATTTCTTCCAGGAACGTGAGTATGATTTTGTGAGATTCTTTATGTTTATTGAATGTAGGCCTACTGTAGTGTATGAAGTGTGTCGTTGCATGAATTGTCAAGATTGCCGGAAGTTTTGAATCTTGTGAGATGCATTGCTTGTGATTGAGAATAGATAGATATATATCATTTGTGTGTGTGTACAAGTAGTTTAGGCAATGGTTAGTTGATATATGTGCATTTCCGATGTTGTAAGACTTACAGAAGGCAATATTTATGTTCAATTATCTACTTGTGTTTATGTAAAGGTTATTACGAGTTGATTGTGTATGGAGGCCTGTAAACGCCATTGACATGTAGGGATGTGTTTCAATGAAGTATTTATTTAACTTTCTCCATGTAACAGCAAACGTGCAAACGTGCACATGTGCAGCCTTGCCGTATGCTAGTGACGTAGCAGCGATCTGGTGACCTCATCCGAGATGGTGACGTCATCGTGTATGGACTGAGTACCTCTGGAGTATGGTGTTGTGACGACGACACCCGTAGCAGTGCTGGAACTGTGTGGTCGGTAACTGGGAGTGACCTTGGCCAGGTTGTGTTTTTGACGGAAGTACGTCATGTGTGTGACCCAGGATGACCCGAGGCAGTTTCCACCTGTGAGTAAGGAGCCCTAGTGTTCCCGTAGCTAGTATGACCTTATACTAGTGAGTATATCCGGACTGGGTGGACCCTTTGTGACCTCGTGTAACCCATGTGTTCGACGTGAGCGGGACGTGAGCGGGACTCGAGTGTAACATCATGAACTAACAGATTTGTGTTAAGTTTAGTCTTCCGTCCAGGTGTATTTCATATATCTGATTACACGTATCATGTTGATGTAAATATTCTGTTGATGTGAAGGGATTTTGTTATCATTAGAACTTTTATTTTGATAATAACTTGTAGTATAAGGAGTAGTCATTAGTATTTAGTATATTATTTATTGGTAGTCTTAATTTCATACTTTTGTCGAGTGATATGTGAGTTGTGAACGAAATGATATGTATGAGACTGTAGTGTTTAAGTGAACAGTATGATGGTGTATAGATGTGATGAAGAGTTGAAGTTTGGATGAAGTATTGAATGTTTTAGTGGTTTATGGAACTTATGAATCGATGAGAGGATGGATGAGTGATAAGTGAGCCGGAGTGTTTTCTTTATATTATTAATAAACTTTATTTTACTTACTCACACTTTGTGTTGTGGTGTTGATGTTGACGCTGTAGGCGTACTCCTTGACAGTATTCATGCCCTCAAGCAACACATCACAATTTGGTAACCCTATCTTAAATGGTTTTTGAGAAAAGCTGTCCCCTTTGGAGATACCATGAACAAAGTCCAAAAATACGTAACAAGGGCAATAACTCCGGAAAAAATAATTGCACGCTTCTCATTTTCGAACTCCATCAAGGTATTCATGCCCTCAAGCAACTCATCAAATTTGGTAACCCTATCTTAAATTTTTTCTGAGAAAAGCTGTCCCCTTTATCTCGGACGGACGGACGGACGGAGCCCAAACCTATATTCCCCCTTCCACTTCGTGGCGGGGGATAATAAAATGATATATAAAAAAACTTGTGTACAATACACCCTTCACAAATGAGGCCCATTTTTTTTAAACTTTATTTTTTCCATCATACTAATTACTAGCTCTTGAATGTATTTATTTAGAATTCTTTTGCAGAACTTCAGGTGCATTCTCTTCTCTCTGGGGAAAAGAATTCACAGCCGTAGTTCATTGTACAACAAATTATTAATTCAGATCTATTCAATTCGAATTGCACCATTCCAAACTCGGCCAGTATAGAAATTAGCTGGCGTATTATATTAATAATTATATAGAATTTCGAATATACTAATCAACTTGGTTTTTTATAAACTTTCTGTGGTACACAAATTTCTTTTAAAAACAGCCCTACAAATATCAATATGACATTTCTCAATCCATTCAACTTATTAATTGTATAAATTATGAAAACGGAATGTTTGTAATATTATTGTATATTTCATGATAATATTTATCTGCAATATGATAATTACTTATTCATCCTACGTTTCCCCCTGTCGTAATGCTAATTATCTAGCTAACTCCCCAATCAAACGTGTAAAATATTAGAGTTATTAGTCCAAAAGCAAAACCTGATATTTCCAGATTAATTTTGTATTATTTATTGTAACTGGAACAGTTGAATCAATTGTCAACAGATCTACAGATCTTTCCTAATATTTGTTGTCTTGTTTGGAAACATATTTCACATTTGTTTCCTCAAAAAGCTTGCAGTAATACGATACACGACTTTTAATATTTCAACCCAGAAGGAGGACCCCATTTCGTTAGGTTTCGGGTCAAAGTCTTTCAAACAATATCCGCTTATCCGTCATCGGAAGTCAAAATAATGCCTTATATGATCAGATATCCATTTTTTTTATTGTATATAAAGCCATATGAACATAATCTAATTATGACATATCATAAACACAATTTATGTGACGATTTGCTACTGTGTATTGTATAATCCATATTAGAAGAAAAATATTTTATTTAAGTGTCACACAGCGTACATATACTTCAGACTAGATATTATAAACGGTAAATATAGCACGCCGTCCGGCCAACAATGGCCTATGAGACACTAAAACACATTAAAATAGGTAAAAACGCATTAAGCGCTAAAATGGTTAAAATATATCACAAATATCAACAGAATTTTTTGTTTTTTTAAAAAGACCTTAAGAAAGCAATGTAAAATTGATTTTAAAATTTATAAACTGATTGTGAATAGCTTGCGCTTTTAAAGGTGCATCCATTGTGTTTCATAAAATTTTATTTGGCTTTAATACGTTCCAACACATCATATGTGCTGTTTACAATACAAACAAATTCACTCAGCTGGCATATTCATCCCCAATCGCCAAACATATCATAATTACTAGTTTCCAATTAAAATCGAGTAACATCATTACGCATGTGCAGAAACCGAAAGTGCACGTCCTATTTACATGCACAGTAGTTATATGACCTATTGAACATTATCAAAACAAATTTGTTATTTTGTCTGGTTTAAATAAGATTCCAAAATTACGTTTGTCTCATTGGCGCGCGCCACACGCTGTGCATTGTCCGGTTTTCGATCAGAAATCGATACTTTTACCTTCATATCGTCAATATACTAAGTCGTGTATCATTGAAATGGAAGTTTTCGGTAACAGTTGGTACATCTCGATGAAATAAGACCATTTATAACGTTTGCCATATTTGACCCCCAACAACACAATGGATGTACCTTTAACCATAACGGGGACCTGATATCTGAGTAAAGCTGACAAGAAGTTAGAAAGTGGATCTCATCTTCTATTTCAGAACTACAGCATTTACATTTACGTAGATTTAATGGGGTTTTCGGATGAGAAAAACTACCTAATTCTATCTCTAAAAGGGAGAGAACCACATCTTAGTTTTGCAAGGATACTTCGCTGAGCGCGGTCTGACACTGAGCGAACATAGGGCGAAACTGTCAAAGTGCTTTTAAATAATCTAAATGTTCTAAGTTTATTACCATTACTCTGCCGATTATCATTCCATATACTACGTAGCCAGTTTTCTTGATCTGTACAAATTATTTGTTCTCTAATTGTGAGAAACTCCAGATTGGTGACAGAAAATACATTATCAATAGGAAATTCAGCTTGGGTGATAAGATTAATTATTGAACTATCCCAAGACTTTCTAAACTTCAAAGACCAGGTTTTAATACAACTTGTTAATCTTGATCGTTCAGCCATGTTTAATTTCCTCCAAAAACGGAAAGTTTCTATTCGTTGTTTTGTAATGCAGGATAGCCACCCCATTTCACCCCTGACTGCAGAATTAGCAGTTTTATTACCCACGCCAAGAAAGAAACGGCGGGCCCTGTTTTGAACAGTATTTATACATCTAAATTCTCTAATCCCCCAGATAGCTGAACCATAAGATAAAATAGGTTGCACAAGGTTATCATACAGGGAATTAAAAACATCATAGGACATTCCTCCAACTGCCTTAAACTTACTGATTATTACACTTAATGCTCTGCTTGCTGATTTCGCAATTTCCTTTCCTGTTCATGTAACCAAATGCCCAAATACTTATATGCATGGATAATTTCGATTGAATCGGAGCCACACGTAAAATCAAAACTTGATTTAGCTATAGAATTGGGCCTATAATGAACAATTTGAGATTTTTTACTGTTAATTTGAAGGCGCCATTTTCTGCACCAAGCCGAAACACAGTTTAGCATACGCTGTAAAGATTTCTCGTCACCAGCAAGAAGAGCAACATCATCTGCATATAGTAGTAAACTAATTACCCGTCCGTCCACATCAATGCCACATCCTAAACTGTTAATCTCCTCAACCAAATCATTAATATATAACGAAAATAGAGTTGGCGACAAGACGCAACCCTGCTTTACACCACTATGGACTGAAAAGTCATCAGTGAAACAACCATTGAGAGAAACACAAGACTGATTTTTATCATATAAGGATCTGACAGCATGATAAAACTTCCCATTTACGCCGAGTTTATACCAAAGACAATTTCTATTTACTCTATCAAACGCCTTCATTGCATCTATGTAACAAACAAAAGTTGACCGTTTCAAAGAATTCCTGTTATTAATAATATTATACAGACTATAGATGTGTTCAGTTGTACTACGCTTACTGCGAAAACCATTCTGCTCCTCTGCCAATAAATCGTTATTTTCTAACCACTTTGAAAACCTTGTATTTAAAATATCAGAAAAGACCTTGCAAGGAATAGATAATAAAGATATACCACGATAGCCCAAAGGATCAGTTGGATCAGAGTCCGCCTTTTTGATTGGGAAGATAATACTCTTACGCCAAATGTCTGGACATACATTATTTTCAAAGCAAAAAGTAAAAATATTAAGAAGAGCTTCCACAGTAGCATTGTTCTTAAGAGATTCTGCAGGTATTAAATCAAAACCAACAGCTTTACCACACTTTGCCCGATTGACAGCCTGAATTACTTCATCACGTAAAATAGGAGTATCGAGAATAGACGTATCGAACTGGCCAGAGTCAACCTCACCACTAGCAACATCCGTTGAAATCTGACGTAAATGATCATTATCAAACTCCGACGAACTGTCAACAGTATACAATGATTCATAATCATCCTTCCAATCCTCCAAACGCTATCCCTATCTGTAAGAGATGCACCATTGCGAGTTACCTCCCATGGAATATTACAACGTCTTTCACTCCCTATCCCAATTTCACCAATAGCTTTCCAAAATTCCTTACTATTTTTATTACTATACTTATCTAATAGCCTCTTCTGCTCGGACGCTTGATACAACCGTCTAAATCTACGAAGTAGTCTATCGAAACACTTCCTTTCTGCCATATATTTCTGACGCAAAACACCTTTCCTAAAAGGAGACTTACACTTTAACCAATCTCTCTCACATGAGCGAACACAATCCCACTGAACCTGGAGCTCCTCACACCAATAAGGCTTATAAAACGATTTACCCGTATTACTCTGTTTCCTGTTATATACACAACCGGCCTTCTACATACATACATACATGACAAAAACTCATCGTAAGCACCATTTACATCATTCTGGATAGACAAGTGAGATTCAATCTTATGAATAGCATCACTAATTAACTCTAATGATAGGTCGTCATTCATAAAATCAGAGCCAATTTTATCCTTACGATACTGCTTATGCCTTGAGTTATCAGACATAATATGAGGTTTACAGAAACTGTTATTACCAACAAGTGGGGCTGGCATTTCCCAGACTAAAACTGAATGATCGGGAATAGCATTTGGCATATTCTGACCATCAATAATCGAAGACATTTTAATTACATTAAAGTCAGAAAATGATGACAAACATTCGTGAGGGGTGATGACATAGTCAACAACGGAGCTTCCATTTTTTACATAAGTAAAATCTTGTTTACCAATGCGTCCGTTGAGCATACATAAATTACAATCAGGCAAAAAATTCAAAAATAGTTCTCCATAAGAGTTCTCAGAAAAATCGATGACTTCCCGATCACAGATCGGGTCTGCTCCTGCGATATAGTCATGATCTGTGCCCACCCGGGCATTAAAATCACCACATATGCATACAACACCTTCATTTTGATAAAGGTAAAGTTTTTCCAATAATTGTTCAAAGAACTTCTCTCCGTCGTTAGTTCTGCTTGAACAAGCAGGTGGTAAATAACATACACACAAAACAAGTTTAAAATCTGGATCAATGCGAGATACTAACTTTAACCAAATAACGTCCTCATCGCTTGCGTCTAAAATGTCAATATCAAATCGTTCTATGAGATGATTATTAATAAAAGCACCGACACCCCCTGAGCCGCGTTTAGCTCTAGTGTTCATAGGTTGTCTATTGTTTCCGATCCAAGTGAATCCATCAACAGATAACTTATCACCTGGTTTTAGAAAAGTTTCACAAATTCCTAATATATCGCAGTCTAATTTATGTAAAACCGACTCCCTGAAAGCGTTGTTGTCGTTGTTACGTGTTGACCAACCACAACAGTTCCACACCCCTAGCCGCAGTTTATCCTATTCTTTTGTTGTGATGAGACGTTGGCCGCTGAATCTTAGTATGTTACCCTTGCCCATTTCACGGATCAGCGTTTGCATGTTGGATCGGGAGATCAAGTCCTCCTGTGATAACGCTTTATCAAAGTATACACGGGAGAAGTCCTTCGTAACTCGTAGTTTTTTCTTTTGCTGTAGTAGTTTTTTCTTTTGCTGTAGTAGTTTTCTTGCCTGATCGCTTGTTTCCAAAGTGACAAGTACAACACCAGGTTTGGTGTCATGTCGGGTCTTCCTGACGGCACGTGCAGCACGGACGTCTGTAAGTTTCAAGCCATCGCGGATTACACGATTGACAAGTTGACAGGTGATTGACGGGTCGTCTGTTTCACGTGTGTCTATTGCAAGGTTGCGTATAACAACACTGCGATCAATGTCAGATTCTTCCTTGCCTTTCACCACCTCAGAAAACTTAGCGTCCGTAGACCGAACATTTTTATCGAGTTTATTTATTCTCTCTTCTACTTTTTCTACTAGAACTAATCTGTGAGTGTTCAAGTCGTTTAACTTTATCTGTCAGTGCAGCTATTTTTGAGTCAAAATCTTTCCTCATAGCTTCTGTCTCCTGTCTCAAAACAGCAGTCAGTCTGGACGTTATACGTGTCTCGTTTTCTGCCAATTGATCACAAAAAAACTTTTGCATGTTCGAAATCGCCATTAGGATATCAGAGTTACTTGTACCGACTGCCGTCGATGTTTCTTGCGCCGATACAGAATTTTCACAAAGTTTCACTTTCTTAGCTGCCGATGGTTCACACATACTATTGTCGCTGTTAATTTCATTGTAGCCTGGCTGTGACATGACGGCATTAACAAAATTGCCAGCATCTTCAACCGCTGCCATAATTGTGACAAAGTTCTCGTGTTATGTACGTATTTTTTCAAAGTTCAACAATTTGGCTAAATTCTCGATTAAAACACTCACAAAGTTTATATAACGTAGCCCAGGGTCTGTTGTGTGTATTACAAAAGGTTGCAATGGTGGATGGACATCGGAGAAGGCGATATTAGCTGATTTTTTCTATTCAGTGTCGGAGCTCCGATCAACCACGTCTTCACCATCCAAGGGCAGTAACTTTACGTTATTATATGTTTTAAACATATTTTATTCATGAAAAATACATGAATGGATAGGCCAACAAGCTCCAATGAACTTATTTAAAGGCCGCTCCAGTGCAGTTATATCTTCGTAAATAAATACAGATTGGTTTGAACATATCATATACATGGATCAGCTTCAAAGATAATGGTAATGATTGAATATAAATTCGTTTCTTTAGCAATCAATATCAAAGTGCTCATAAAGTTTCAAATCGATCAGATTTTATTATATAAGTATGGATAGATTTCAATAATTTATGGAGATCATCAGTTGTAAGTGATGTACATCCCCGTAGTACTGTGTCGATACTGAATCCTTTAATATAGAAGAATGATTCCTGTCTTAAGCCTGTGTATTTACTGCATGTGAAGAAATAGTGTACAGCATTTTCAATTGGGTGACCGCATGCGCACAAGGGGCTATCGATAATATGTCTGTTGAACTTATCGGCATTCAAATCACTACAATGGAGCCTGAGGCGGGCGTGGATAATTTGGCAAATTCTTGAGCCATAACTAAGGTCGTAGACAGTAGATTTTATTTTGGTTCTGCAAATTGAATTCTTGAATCTGGATAAGGTATCAATGTTTTGAATTTCTGGACTTAGTGCATTCCACAGTTTTATTGTATCGGGTAGGAATGATCTGGCGTATGTCGCCGTTCTACATTTAATAGTTCGCACGGACGAGTTTTCTCTCAGATTGTAGTCATGAGTACTAGGTGTTGTAGGTAGAAGGTCACTGAGATATTGAGGCGCGAGATTGTTCTTCATTTTGTAAAAAGTTGTCAGTTTAGAAATATATCTACGTTCCGCCAGTGGTGTTAGGTTAGTTTCTTCATATAACTTGTCATGACTTGTACCACGAACTGCACCACAAATGGATCTCAACGCGTCTAGATTCAGTTTTTCTAGCATATTACACTGTTCCTGAGTACAATTGTCCCAAATGTGACTGCAGTAATCGAAAATTGGTATGATGAAGGATTTATAGATAGTTTCCAAGCTTTTACGCGATAGGCGGTATTTAAGACTTCGTAAGCAGTTTATCAAAGGACTAACTTTTTTAATCATGGAGTTTATATGAATATCCCAGTAGCAGTTTGTTTGGAGGGTCAAGCCCAGATGCTTGTGATTTTCTACTTCTTGTATTGTTTCGCCATTCATTATGAGATCAGGTTTGATGCTTCTGTTTACTTTTCTGCTAAACTGTATTGATTTTGTTTTTGTAGGGTTGAACAAAACTTTCCATTTTTTGGCCCAATTTGAGATTACCAATAAATCATTATTTAGACAGTTTGCCGCTGTATTAGGATCGTCAATTATAACGTAGAGGGAAGTATCGTCTGCGAATAGTCTAATATTACTATCAATATCATCTACAATATCATTAATGTATATTATGAACAGTAGGGGTCCCAAAACAGAACCTTGAGGGACTCCTGCTAAAACGTGTTGGGAATTTGATGTATACCCATTAATTACTACTCGCTGGGTTCTATCATTTAGATAACTTTCAAACCAAGCTAATAGATTTCCATCAATTCCATATGACTTTAATTTGTGGATTATTCCTTTGTGCCAAACTTTGTCAAACGCTTTGCTAACATCACAAAATACCGCTCTTATTTCTTTTCCATTGTCTAATGCTTTAGCTATGAAGTCATATAGGTAGGTCAGTTGATTAGTTGTCGAGTCACCCGGGGTAAATCCAGATTGAAGATTTGAGAGCAGGTTATTATCTCTTAGGTAATTATTTACATATTTAAAAATACATTTCTCGAATACTTTAGCTACACAACTTGTTAATGCAACTGGTCTATAATTTGAGCAGTCATAGATGTTGCCCGTTTTATGAATAGGGATTACGTACGCTTCTTTCCACGAAGCAGGACATTTGGCCACTTTCAATGACAGATTAGATAATTTAGTTAGGATTGGAGCTATTGAATTAGCACATGTTTTTAAGAACTTTATTTCCGATTTTATCAGGTCCTGTTGCTTTAGTAGTATCTACCGATAGTAATATATCCTTGACTTCCCCGACCTCCAATATTATATCAGTTAGGGTACTATTACAACGTGCATCAAGTGAAGGGGGGTCGTCATCAGGATCTATAACTTGAGATTGATCAGTGAAATAGCTATTCATGATTTCCGTAACATCGTTTGGATCATCATAGAGAACATCATCGTCTATAATTGAATGACACGTTTGTTTGGCCGATTTGTTTTGCAAATAATTCTTAACCAGTTTCCACCAAGTTTTGGTTCCAGTTGATTCACTTATTGCGGCGTCAATTCTATTTGTATGCAATTTTTTGGCTTTGCGTACAGAGGATATTACTTTATTTCGAAGAGATTTGAATTTTTGCCATTCGAACGGACAATTTTTCCTCTTAGCTATTTTGTGTTGCCTATTTCGTCTCCTGATTAGTGAACGTATTTCGTTGTTCATCCAAAGCGGGTCCCTAGGTCTGATCAGTACCGTTTTGTTTGGTATGTTCGCGTTGCAGATGCATATCAATTCGTTGGTTAGTTTGGATGATAAGGTATCTATATATTCTGTATTCTTAAAACAGATATTATTGATTTCTTGGTTCATTCGATCTGTATTCGCTTGAGAATAGTCATAAATCTTTCGCTTGTAGCAAGTTTCTTTCGGATTGTTTGTTTCAATGTTAACGTAAACCGGACAGTGGTCACTGCATATTGGATCCAGCACCCCCGAATTTCGTACTTTGTTTAAGGCCGGGTCACACTGTCCCGAATATGACGAAAGATTCCAACACGAATTAGAAAATTCTCATTTCGCACGAATTTGGTTTCGATTTTGGTTAAAAACTAATCAAAATCCGGAGCAGGTACGATGCAGTCAGAAGGCAATACGATGTAACACGATGTAATACGACGTAACACACGACTGCAATGCGAATGCAATGCGAATGTCGGGTTGATCGTCGCATTGGCCTAACGTTATATAGTCTGTACGAATACAAGACGGTGACAGCATGATGGCAACACGACGTCGTATGGAGAGTTCGACGAGTATGCGTTGAGAATGCGAAGATGAGCTTGGCGATACAAGCATCACGTGACATTCACATTATATAACTCTGTTGCTGTGACGGTTGGCCTCTCGGTGTCGGCCCGGGAAAGCTTAATTTTAAATGTTAGGAAGTACTGGAACAGCGTAATATAGACTTTGTTTTAGTATAGCAGAGAAAGCATAAATCTGATTACTGCAATGAAAACAAGAGATTGCCGAAATTAGCTAACCGAACTTTTTCTCTTTTAACTCTGATTACACCTTTATACACCATGGAGAAGCATTTTAAAACATGTATATTATATGGAAGTTGGTGCAAGATGCTACATATCACAGTTACATACAACATACAAGTTTTTAAAATTTAAAAATGTTTTTCTCTAATTTAAAAAAGAAAAATATAAAATTTCGAACTCATGAATCCCCACTACCCAATTACCACTCTGGATAAGCTTATGAGTTAATTATATAATTAGGATGACTATTGAGCAATGGCGCAAACATATAGTCAATGAAGTTGCTGAAACCAGTCTAGCGTGAGTTGACGTGTAGTCACGTGACCCTTTCAATTCACTGTTCCGCCTTCGGTTGCACCATCGGCGGATGTTCGAAAATCTTTGTGTGTTAAAAAACTTCCGAACCCGCGTGCGAATCTTCATTTTCGTGGTCAGCCCGTGTCTCAATCTTTCCCTTCGCACGACCATCGAGATGCAATCTTGTTACTTCTTTTCATTACCGTACTATCATCGGTACCATCACCAAAATGGTAAACACTTTGTTCCTCGATTGTCACAAGAAGGCAACGCGACTATCTTCAATCCTCGTGATTACCTGCGTATAACCATCGTTTAGCATTACGATGCTATCACGATGGAACTTAGGTAAGAATATATTCATTACACACACATACATATATATATGCATACATATATGTATGCATATACGATACCTATATGAATACATTCCATGTTTAATATAATGCATGCTTATATACATGTACGTAGATAGACGTTCATAGTACAGATACCTTTTGCAGATGCATGTATAACTTAGTGGTAAATATAAGGTACTATATATTTCATGCTCATAGGGGTATTGTTACATATATTACACAGGTTATAATATGTAATAAATATATATATATATATATATATATATATATATATATATATATATATATATATATATCATTACATGTCTCATATTGACATAAACCTTTTGATGAAGTAAATGCCCTCGTAACCTAGTCAATACGACATGGTATAATCACCGTGTGCATATTTGCAAGGTCGCGTTGTCTTCTTATGACTTCGGTCATCTTCTTGTTACATTCGTATGGCCTTCGCTTGGGAATATGCCCTATGGTCCCGATGGACAGGCGAAGGCAAATACGATGATGATACGAATCATACAATGTCATCTCGATAGACGTACGAAGGGCACGGCGAGGACACGAATGCACCACGAAACTAGCATGTCAAGTATTTTGCTCGCTCTCCCGATGTTGCTGCCGAACAGAGAAGAATTCCGCCGATGACCAAACGAATGCTTAAGATGCGTTTACGAATGGCCCGATTGCTTACGATCCTTTGCGAATTTGAACATTTTCAAATTCGTGTTTCCTTCTTTTGTCAAATTCGGCACAGTGTGAACCGGCCTTTACGCATGTAACGAATATCAAATCAATCAACGTACGAGAATGAGAAGTGATACGCGTTGGTTCAGTTATTAATTGCGTGAGACTGTATGCAGCTTCAAAATATTTCAGTTTTGATTTGTTATCGTTAAAGAGGTCTAAGTTAAAGTTCCCTACGATAATAGTATTCAGATTAAGATCCACCGCATTTGCAATGCTGTTGTCAATGAGATCCCAATATGCTGCACTTTTGTCTGCTCTATAGAATGTACCTATAAGATACGTCTGTTTTCTACTTCTAACTTTTATCCATATTGCCTCAAGGCCTGTTACATCCAAATCATCCATTTGTATTGCACACAAATTGTCTTTTACATACACTGCAAAACCCTCCTCCCCGACTTAATCTATCTTTTCGAAATGGCGCTTGAAAACCCGGGATAGTGATATCCATATTAACAATCTTTGAGTGTAACCAAGTTTCGGTTATACATATTACATCTATATTGCTAAACTCAACTTCTAGTATGTCTACTTTTTCTTTTAAACTTCTAACATTTAGGTGAATTATTTTGAGATCAGTATGAATAAGAGGCCCCGGATGGGGATGTACATCCCCACAACACAATAACAGGAGTGAGATGAAGATATTTACAGAGGGACTGTATAAACATAATCGTCTCAGATTATATGTCACAAATGTAAAATTAACCAGAGATTTTATGTGCACTTTGATTGCAAACTGTCCCACTGCCTGTCTATACTGTGCTATATCAACCGTCATCTATATGCAAAATGTAACATAGATATAAGGCAGTGTGGGACAGCATAAGTATACATGCATGACCAGTCTGTAAATCACAGTAATATGAGGTAGTATATTTGATATCGCTATACAATCTGTATCCATTTTGTGAATCTTTCACGTGCTCAAGCAAAGACGAAGTGATATTTACAAAAAGAAAAAGGAAGAGAAAAGTAAAAATAAAATATAACATGACTGAAGGTGAAAAATTAGGATAGATTCAGAGAAGATCTGTGATATTGTTAATCTCAGGATTGGTTGGTTAAGATGCAGTTCAGCTGTTAACGCCAGTAACTGACGCACGATTTACATGATGCCCGTGCTGAAATTGACAGCTTAGGCCAACGTCAGGGCTAGGCCGTAGTTTTTCAAGGTGCAAGTGAGTGAGTTATTTTGATTTTGGAGTGGATATTGATAAAGATTAAAGCGTAAGTAAACATTAATTGCACTTTTGTTGCCATAGCATGTGTATAAAGTTGTAGGAGAAGGTGATATTAATATCCAGTGATGCATTAGCCATTAATATATATGTGTTATTGCAATAGTTTGTTAATATATGAATATTATATAAATAATTAATGTTGTATAAGTTAATTATGGACTACATTTCCATATTGATCTTATCATGTTCTAGTATATAGAAGATCCAGAACAATAAAAGATTTTCAGCTGGCTGTATACTGTATGTCAAAATCATGTTGTCTATGCCTATGTGTTGTCACTATTTTACACCATATTAGTTAATGTAGTGTATATTCATTTAAATTATAACTGTATGCCATGTCCTGCATAATATAATGAAGAGAACAAAATTATAATTCATCTTGGGAGTAGTTGTGAATGGGTGCAGATAGAAATGTCACTGTGACCCTATGTACCACAGTAGATGTGCAAACAGATAGGGTAACGGTGTGCACATGTTATGATAATCCAGAGATAATTATCAAAGTATGAAATAATGTACCCTGATCAAGCATATCCTTTCTTTTATAAGGAAAATTAAACGAAGGAAAATATTTAAAAACTGAGAAAATGCCCCAAGCAATGACAATGAGATAGTGGTATATAAATAATTTAATAAATATCCTATAGACATAGTTATTATCATGTCTTTTATACAAAAACACTCTTCATCATAACGAAATAAAGGATTTCTTTATGCAGAAATTATTGAAAAAAGGAAAAGGTAAAATAAACAAGCTTGATTATTTTAAAGAGCAAATATCAAATGAAGCTTTACAATTAAAGTCAAGGTCACGTCCACCTCATCAAGTGAATGTTATTCAACATCAATGTTAGGAAATTGTTCAAATCATATTTTTTCAGATAACTTGACATAGAACCAAATTACTGACATCTATTGAAGACAATAGTTCAACAACTTGTGATGTATTTATCAAATATTGGTGTTCTTGGCTAATGGGTTATATTAATTCAATTTGGGATAAATTCACTTCTTTTAACTTAACTTAGTTGCCATAAATATATTTGAAGGGTGACTAAGGTTTTCAACAAATTAGATTATGACATTCATAGACATGTTGGAAAATGAATTATATATAAGAACAATAGTCCGGTGTTCACTCCTTTATGATTTCTGGAATAATGCACAATATCATTGATTTATCACTTCGCAGCTAATTAATTACAGTCACTGTATATATTCCAAGGAAA
This sequence comes from Gibbula magus, assembly GCA_936450465.1. Classification (NCBI taxonomy): domain Eukaryota; kingdom Metazoa; phylum Mollusca; class Gastropoda; order Trochida; family Trochidae; genus Gibbula; species Gibbula magus. The sequence goes on along the minus strand of OW388296.1, from coordinate 55,033,934 downwards.
TACTCTGAATGTTCTTTATGGTATTATGTCTAAGTCTGTATATTCTGTTTTCATGTAGTAACCCTACTCACACATCAGTGACTCTCCAGTCCACATATGGCTAGCACCTCCTCCATGTGTGAATTGTTGGCAATTTTCTTGAAGGATCCATCAGTTTGTTTCACCACGATGACACCGCTCTTCACCCATGTTGAATGTATCAACTTTTGAGTAACCATTTCTCGTGCCTTCCTAGCAAGTATTGCCCTAGCCCTCGTCAGATCCTCATTCACATATAGTTTACCAGACTTGGGCAGCTTGACATGTTTAAGTTGTTTTCTATTCTCCAGTAAGGCTCTCTTTTTAGCATTGCTGGTGAACATAACGATGATGGGTCTTGCCTTGGTTTGAGGTTGGTGGGGGAACTTGGGTACACGGTGGCTGATGTCGATGTCAGATCTTGTGATTTCGACGCCCACTGACTTAGCTAGATCTATCACCAGTTGATCTGTGTCCTCCCCTTCCTCTTCCGAGAACCCCATGATTCGAATGTTATTCCTCCTGTAATATTGTTCACACCTGTCAAGCTTTTCAGAAAGTGTTTGAATGGTATTATCCCTCGCCTCGGCTTGGGTTTTCAAATCTGTTACTTCTTTTTCAAGTTTGTTTGTTTTTTTCAATGAGAGCTGTTATCTCAGTTTTCAGGGTAGGTTTTATGGCCTCACCGACTGCATCCCCAATTTCTTTAAGAACAGTTTTATCTTTTAGCGCTTCGAGCAGTTGAGAGACCAGGCTACTAGGTCCGGGGGTGGAGGCCATCTTCTCAGTGTTTACTAAACACTCACCCGACGTGTCGTGGTCCGACTCTGATTCTGTAGTTAGATTACAGGGCCGCTTGATGTCGTTGTCGACTTGGTCTGGCGATGTAAATACGTCGTCTCGTGAACGTTTGCTGGTACTTGGGGTTTTATCCATATGCAGAATGTATTTCCGAGCTGCCGAACAGGGTGGTGATGGTTACCGGGTGTGATAGAGTGTACCGGTTGGTATAGTCAAAGTTCAATCTGTCATCATCTGCTTTATTAATGTACACCTTGCATCTATTTTCACAAAAACAGTTTATATGACTTCAATGCTTACATTTGTGGTAATAATTTGTCAACTTCTCCTTATCTATCCTTAAAAAATCAGTCATTTCTCATCACTCACTCTCTCTGTCGACCGAAACACGTCCGTCCATTACGAGATCACAAAACAGCAGTCAGTCTGGACGTTATACGTGTCTCGTTTTCTGCCAATTGATCACAAACAAACTTTTGCATGTTCGAAATCGCCATTAGGATATCAGAGTTACTTGTACCGACTGCCGTCGATGTTTCTTGCGCCGATACAGAATTTTCACAAAGTTTCACTTTCTTAGCTGCCGATGGTTCACACATACTATTGTCGCTGTTAATTTCATTGTAGCCTGGCTGTGACATGACGGCATTAACAAAATTGCCAGCATCTTCAACCGCTGCCATAATTGTGACAAAGTTCTCGTGTTATGTACGTATTTTTTCAAAGTTCAACAATTTGGCTAAATTCTCGATTAAAACACTCACAAAGTTTATATAACGTAGCCCAGGGTCTGTTGTGTGTATTACAAAAGGTTGCAATGGTGGATGGACATCGGAGAAGGCGATATTAGCTGATTTTTTCTATTCAGTGTCGGAGCTCCGATCAACCACGTCTTCACCATCCAAGGGCAGTAACTTTACGTTATTATATGTTTTAAACATATTTTATTCATGAAAAATACATGAATGGATAGGCCAACAAGCTCCAATGAACTTATTTAAAGGCCGCTCCAGTGCAGTTATATCTTCGTAAATAAATACAGATTGGTTTGAACATATCATATACATGGATCAGCTTCAAAGATAATGGTAATGATTGAATATAAATTCGTTTCTTTAGCAATCAATATCAAAGTGCTCATAAAGTTTCATATCGATCAGATTTTATTATATAAGTATGGATAGATTTCAATAATTTATGGAGATCATCAGTTGTAAGTGATGTACATCCCCGTAGTACTGTGTCGATACTGAATCCTGAATCAACAATTTGGCTAAATTCTCGATTAAAACACTCACAAAGTTTATATAACGTAGCCCAGGGTCTGTTGTGTGTATTACAAAAGGTTGCAATGGTGGATGGACATCGGAGAAGGCGATATTAGCTGATTTTTTCTATTCAGTGTCGGAGCTCCGATCAACCACGTCTTCACCATCCAAGGGCAGTAACTTTACGTTATTATATATATAATACTACGTATGTGTATATAATATATATATATATATATATATATATATATATATATATTATATAAGATGAGTAGCTTCTCACGTGAAGTAAGGTTATATATAGAAAAGAGTAAACATCGGATGGTTTTGACTGGATCAATCTTTAATACAATACGATGAGCTCATTTCGACCAGTATATCGGTCTTTTCAAGTACTTGAATACGTCATGAGATGACTGTGTAAAAGCAAGGCTTTGATGCTCTATTCACAAAATGAACGTCATTTACGAACTATTACGATGCATAATTTGTTAAATCTAATAAATAGAACATTTAACATTTCTCGCCGAATACTATGTGTATCATCTCGTGAAGTAGAACTCATATATTTACACTCGTGGCTGCGCCACTCGTGAAATATAATTTTCTACCTCACTCGATGTGATACAAATGGTATTCGGCGAGAATTGTAAAATATCCTCTATATATTTTGATATGCGTTAAATTCATAGTCACACATTGCATGAGGAATCGGCAAATAGTCGTAAAGCAGTTTATAAATATTGCGAATGTAAACTAATATCTACACGGGTCATTCATGCAATCGATGAATTAAAAACTATGTTGTATAAAGTTTCTGACAAAACTACTTAGTTAATTTCAATACAAATATAAAATGTAAGAAACTTTTCATAACGCGAATCAGAAAGACAATGAAGAAATTATACCAATTTCCTAATCAACTTTCACATCATGGATTTATTGTTCGGGGTACTTTAAATCCACATGAAGATCGCACTTTAACTCTATTTCTAAATTATCTCTCCGGCAATTTTTGAATGTATTTTAGCGTATGCGGCACGACCCCCTTAAACATGCATGTGTATCACGGAAACGTGCGTGTTGATTGAACAAGTGCCAACTATGGTATTACTTAACATTGCACTTTTATTTCAAAGTACAATCTGATACAATAAATAATTTAATCTGTTGATTATAATTCTGTTCAAAATCAATTTACTTTTAAACCTCTCTTGAACGCGATTGCTCAATGTAGCGCTACGTAGCAAGGCGAGCAAACTTCGAGGAATTTGCACTGCGTCGTTCATGAGAGAAGAGGCGCTCATTGAGCGATCAATGAGCGCTACGAAGCGCTTCATTTTGTTGAACAGCCGATTGATCAGAGGGAAGCTTTGAAATGTGAACTACAGAGCCAGCTGAATGGACCAATCAGATCGTTCAAAGGGGTGTCTACTGCGGACTAACGTTCACGCGAGAGGTTTTTGTGGTCCATGGGAAAATAATTTTCTAGGGGGTGGTGGGTGATCATTACTATATGAAATTATTTGTATTTGAAAGTATCTGAAGATGAAAATTTTATAACTTAAATTCGTCTGAATCCCGTTTTAAATGACGCTCGTCCATGGGCGAACTTTCCCATCAGCCAGACCATGGGCGAGGGTATCTGTATCTCACTAACCGCTAGGGTCAAGTTCATAGTTGATATGTACAAATAGGTTTTGTTTAGTTTGTGAAGCTTGTTTGAACATATTTATGGTTGGTCATTTATGGAATCTCGGGTTTCCATAATAAAATCGGGTCGCCTTAATGTCATGAACATATCGTCAAGTATACCCATTTATACACGTCGATTACTTAAATTAGAGAAAGAATCGGACACTCTTCAGAAGAAAAGGTAATATCTTACCCGATTTTCACAACTGATTCGTTTATAAGCATATTGATGAGGTTTCCTTGTAGAAAGGAGATACTTCAGACTTAAATAGCCACTTTTCTCGTTCATTAATCCAGTTTCGAAACTATGCGTGCTTAGCATTCAAAACAGGTTACGGTTTGAATACTTTAGTAAATAAATGCCAGGGAACGTTTAGAACTTATCAAGATACGATTTAAATAAAGAATAGACAATTGCTCGGAGCGCTGAACAGGATTATCCCTTGGGATTTCGTTTCGTTTACAAATAGGACTTTATTCCGTTGGACTTTTCGTAGGCAAATTCAGAACTTTTTTCTTCTGTCAGGAAATTAATCTATGTCAACTTATTCGTTTCAAGGCAGATGGTGACAAACAAAAGAAGTGAGTTCAATAAAGTGTATTTAATACAAAACTCAAAGATTGCATGTGTTTTTCCGATTAAAAATACCTAAACAATATCTCAGATCCTGAAGTCTAACAAATCTATGTACACAACAATGCATATCTAACCTGTTGTCCATATGTAGACACTTACTTTGTGCATCAACGTAACAACACATCTTCCCGCAAATATATACATTGCTATATCTCTGTCGAACCACTAAACAACAGACAACCCGAAGTACGAAATCTCCCCACTCGTATTTTGAACTACAAGGTAACCGACTAACTACTTCTTTCCTCTGAATGTATATGTCACTATACACCTAGGGGCAAAAGAAACGATACCATACACAATACAATATATTTCATCCACGAGGGATACATACCAAAGATATATGGTTACATCATGTCTCTAGAAGCCAATTAAACTAAATTTCAAATTTCAAAAATATAACTGTTCATGTTTCTGAGAAACACGTGTTTGACGAAATCGTCGTTTTCTAGAAGAGATAGGAGATTGAAGTCAAAAAGCGTCAACAAACTTAAGTCCAAGGAGGTACACTTTGCCGATAACATCTTATACTAACGTAATTTCCATATTTCATAACATGTTACCTTAAATAGCAAACATTATGTCAGAAACCCCTTGTGAAATAGCAATTTCGGCACCCTATGTGTGTTTGAACAGATGTAAAATAGTAGGCATCATACCTGGTATGATACGATGGTAGTTTGAATTTGAACCTTGAGCGCCTGACAGGCGACCGGTTGTATTCTCCTCAGGGAGTGTTCTGTAGTCGTTGATCAGGGGTAATATGTCGGACGGCGCTTTGAGCATGCAATGTGCATGGATATATGCGCTTTATAAATTGACTATTATTATTACTATTATTATATTCATGAAATTCGAAAGAGATACATCCTCATCACAGACGTACAAAATCAACTTTTTTTTGGTTATATTCTAGATATTCAAATCCACCTACAAGGTAGATACCCGGCACAGCATCACTACATAAGAAGCAGGGAGCTAAATCCAGTTGTCTGTGCTAAGATATCGCAGCGTATCATAATAATTAGAACTTCTTTTGAAAATTCGTCAGACGCGTTATCATTTCGAACGCCTGTAATAACGGAAAGAGCTTCATATAAATATTCATGCTTCATTTCATATGTAAATATTTTTAGAAATGACAAAACAAACATTGTGCAATGCATATGCGGCAAAATATATAATGGTCAAGCAGTGCTAAAACATGTTCATCGCGGGTTGAAATCTACCGAGCAAACACTTTATAAATATTCACAGGTAACATTAAATGAATGTCCATCTTCCCTGTTCCATACGTGTGACTTGTGTAAAGGCGATTTTTGAATTAGCAGCTTAATATTCAGTTCAGCTCTCCGTGTGATATGCGAGTCGCCATTTGCAACCGAGTGGAAGGGAAGCAACTCTCGTCCCTTCGTGTGCAATGCTACACTGAATTTCAGCGTAGTACCACCCATGGTTCGCTAGTCCCAGCCGATGCTCGCAGGTTTCACCGCAAAGCATAGCCACATTGCTTTGCGGGCTTTCTCCCTGCCGTAATACTAGCAGCCGCGATATAAGTGAAATACTCTTGAAAGCGGCGTTAAACCCCAACTCACCTCACCTCACCTCGTCCCTTCGTGAGATGGACTCACCCACAGTCATGATAACACGAAAGTGACAGGACGCGAGTTCGAATTTGGCGCCCTTACGTTAACTATTTTCATTTGAAAAACGTATATAGTTGAAACATATTAAAACATTGAAAACTAAGATCATGTCAAACAAACACTTATTTTAACTGAAAACATCATTTAGGAATTATTATTTTGTGTTATTTTACCGTAAGAAAAGCACGCTGTTATAAATACGCATAGTTAAAGAAAAGTTCAACTTTGAAATTCATGTTGTCGAGCTGTTTTGCACAAAATGAATGAAGAATGTCATTGTATGATAAAGAAGTTATCACGCTCGTGTGTTTTAGAATGGTAAAAATCCTGCTTTAGGAATAAACACTATGCATATAGCTCCCCGCGGCTCACAAAATATGATAGATACAGGATACTGACCATCCCAAAACACACTCTTTTGATAACCTCTATTGACTATATGATAAATATGAACTGTGTCAACATTTGCTTCGAATTCAATACATGGATAAGGGGCAAATTCCAACCGCGAGCATCGACTGGAACTAGCGAACCATGGGTGACACTACGCTGACAATCCGTGTATCACTCAAACCTTTCTGCGTGTAGTACGGTTTTTTTACAGCAGACAAAGTTGCCGTGCCCCTGGCGGGATTCGAACCCCGGACCCCCTTACTCCGATACCGAATGCGCTAACCACTGCGCTATCCCGCCCCTAATATTCCAGATAAAATTCTCCTACAAGGTAGATATCCAATACAACATCACTGTGAATTCCAAGTATTACTGTAGCACCTAATCCTCTCACAGGAGAGACAATGTGACATACCCCGTCATTCGGTAGTTATTATCTAAGTCCTCTAATACTGTAAGTGTGCTCTTCACCCAATCTAAATTTAGATTGACTGTTCTATATTATGTAAATATAAAATTATAAAAATATGTCGATCTAAATTTATTTAGACTGGTCTTCACCCGACCAAACAATCGTACTGGTTCATAACTCGAACTCGCAAATTCAAACTTGGTTTAACTTGGTTGATCAAATACAAATATTTGGTATGACTTTACATTGTATTTATTCGTCATAATATAATTCTTTACTTGCACAGCCGGGAATCGGTTGAATCAAATCTGTAAACAATAAAATCTTTATTAAGTTTTAAATAGTCAAACATGAACATTATTATCTATATACTGCAATGCATTGATAAATGAACTTACTCGGTTTAAAAGTTGTAATGTTTAATTTGAATGCCCTGTACGTGCCTTGTACGACTAACATCATATCATGTGATATTAGAAAAGGGATAGGGATACAACAAACCAAATGTGGCCAAGTCTGGAGCTTGTATTGCTGAAATAAAACAGTTCCTATGTCCAATAATTCTATGCGATGCACCCTTTACTAACATTTTTTGTTTTACCTAGGAACTGTTTCATTTCAGCAACACAAGCCAGGGTGGGAATAAGCTACTGTTTACAACAAAAGAGATAATCATCAATATGCCAATGACGAGGGGGAAAAGTTCATCATATGAGTTATATATTTACAATAGTATAATATTAGGAGACATATTCATATAACCATAAGTCTTCATACAAAAAAAACCATTCGAATTAAATAGCCATTAAAATTAAACACATTAGAATGCCCGGGACTGTCCCAAAGAATGCTCGGTTTACTACTAAACTCGCGGGCAAAAGAAACTATACCAACATTGTTTTGTTGTCATCAATATTATCAGATATGTCACATAAATAATGTGATACTCGTTTAAAGGCAATTTAACTGACCATGTTTTGATCGAAATTTTGAAAAGGACGAACTAATGCAGTAGAATGCAATGAAAGGCACTGGGGGTAAATGTCAATTTGCAATAATAAACAAGTTATTTTAGAACCTACAGAGAACGGTTTTATTCAGAAAGGGAACACTAGAAATCTATCTAATATGGCCTCCGTTGCTTTGAATAAGGCCTGCAGACGTCGACACACAGAATTTGCAAGGCGCCTGATGACGTCATGAGAGATGGCTTTCCATTCGTCCACGAGTGCCTGGATTAACGTTTGCCAATTTGATGGAGGTGGATTTCTCTGCCTTATTTGCCTGTCGAAATGACCCCACAAGTGTTTAATCGGTGATAAATCTGCTGATCACGCTAGCCATTGCAAAATGTTGACGTTGTTTAACGTTAGGAAGTCCCTAGGTATTCTGGATGTAAGGGGGCGGGCACACAGGGGCTTGTATTGTCGAAACTAGCAATTACAAAGAATATGAAATCGACGATCCAGCCCCATTATACTATTAAAAAAAAGTAATAGTATGGGGGTGGGCTGTAATCGCTAGTTCCACAATACAAGCCCCTGTGGGCCGGCATTGTCTTGATGGATGATTACTCTTGGTTTGGCACAGCCTCCTGGACACAACACGGGGCCGTTCTCTCTCCTCTCGGACGATAAACACGCACTCGGTCATCAGCTTTGTGTTGCTGGAACCTGCTTTCGTCTGTAAACAAAATTCTTTGACAGTTCCTGTTCTACAACGGCTGTACCATTCTTGCCCATTGGTGACGGTAACGTCGGTCACGTCGGTCACTTGGGCTAAGCATCATCCCGCGAAAGGGCCAATACGCTCGAATGCCATGTTCACGAAGATGTCTGGTCACTGTCCTTCTGCTGATAACACGTTGTACCGCTTGCTGATGACGTCACAGTGACGAAATGATTGCATAGGTGAATCATACAGATGTAGCGTTCATCGTTTGCGGTTGTGACACTGGATCTTCCACTTCTTGGCCGGTCCTGGGTCCTACCTGTCTGTGCCACTCGTGTCGGCAGTCTACTTATCGTAGTGCGGGTGCAGTTGAAGATACGAACAACATCCCAATCGCTCTCTCTAGTTCCTCTGTCACTTGTTATGTTCGTTATGACTGATCGAGGTACTAGGTCCAAAGCATACAGATTCGTGGTTTTCATACAGTACGGTGCTATTTTAACGTGATGCACGTGCATACGATTTTGCTCGAAAAACGTGTAACAAAGTCCATATTTGGTTAGAAGCATGAATTTTTTCTCGGTAATTATGAAGTTGCGTTGTTATGACATAGTTTGAAAATAAAAAATCGATTTTAAAACCTAGTTTCAACTTTTTAAACAAAAAATATTTTAGTAGTGGTTTAGTCGGTAAAAGAATACCCTGGCGAGACCACCGAGTGACGTCACTTGAGGTTTATAAAACTTCATTGATTTGTAGAAACAGGTTAGGGTAAAAGCCTCTCGAGAGTAATAAAGTGGAGCCGTTGGAGGTTTATCATAAATTTGATAACTTTTTGTGACAGAAACAGGTTCCATAAATAGTGTCCCTCAAAGACAATAGAATTGTGTCATATCAATTTTACCATTAAGATATATATATTTTATCATACAATGTATGGTTTTCTCGGCAGGATAAAGGCTATGGATATTTTCGGTATCCGTTGCGGTCATATATGGATAAAGATGCAAATTACAGAGGTCAAGTGACGGAACTACTTTGGAAAATTAAAATGACGACACATGCGTGAACATTTGGAACGGCTGTAATAACGGAGAGAGCTATATACAGAAATATACATGCCTAATTTCATATACATTAATTTGAGAAAACAAAAACATTGTGCAATGCAGAGTGCGGCAAAATTTATTATGATCAAGTAGTTCCAAAACATGTTAATCTTGGGCTGAAATCTACCGAACAAACACTTTATAAATACAATGTACTCACAATCACAGGTAACACAAGCAGTCTGAGACTCTGAGTCACATATTCATTTACCGAACGTCTATCTTCACTTCCATAATGTGACTTGTGTTAAGAGGATTTTAGAATTAGCAGCTTAATATTCCGTTTAGCTCTCCGCGTAATATGTCGCAATGAATCGCCATTTTCAACTGAGCGAAGGGGAAGCAACTCTCGTGCCTTCGTGACTCACATGATTACACGATTTCAAGCAACAGGACGCGAGTTCGAATTCGCCGTCCTTACGTTTAATATTTTTCATTTAAAAAACGCATTAAACATTGAAAATTAAGATCATGCCAAAATAACACTTATTTTAACTGAAAGCATAATTTAGGAGGCATTATTTTGTGTCAGTTTACCGTGAGAATAGCACGCTGTTCATTTGCATATATCAATACGCGTAGTTAAAGAAAAGTTAAACTTTGAAATTAATGGTCAAGTTGTTTAGCGCAAAATGAATGAAGAATGACATTGTATGATAAAGAAGTTATCATGCTCGTGTGTTTTGGGATGGTAAATATCCTGCATTAGGAATAAACACTATGTATTTAGCTCGCCAAGGCTCGCAAAATACAATGTTTATTCCTAATGCAGGATATTGACCATCCCAAAACACACTCTAATGATAACCTCTATATATTATGTTGTTATATGTATTTATATAAATATATTATGTTATTATATATAGTTTGTTTTCAGAAACAGGTTCAAGACTGTCACACCAGAGAATAACAGCGAGAAATCACTGTTGGGTTTATCATGATCATAAAAGTAGTACCTGTGATTACTTGCAAGAACACGTTCCAACATGGCCGCCGTGCGCACCTTCACACGTTGGGCTTCCTCCATTAAGGCAGTGACACGTACTTGGGCAGATGCTGCTATCAACGCACTTATCATTATCATTGCACACGTTGCTGGCATCTATTAAACACACCATTCAAAGAAGGGACTTAGCATTGAATGAACAATGTGACCTGTGGATATAATCGTTCGTGCATTGCTTAAAGTCGTTGTGACATATTGGCTTGCAAATGATTCTAAACAACAAGCAACTATTCATGGTACATACATAACATATCTTTCCTCAAACGTTTTAAATATTTTTCATAAATTTAATTTTTGCATGACCCCTAATATTCGTTCAAACTTCCTTCTCGCGTCATTTTACAAAACTCTTACGAAAAGCACAATAATTCATCCTGATGATGCACAATGAAATAGAGAACGTCAGCTTGTTATTCCTTCACAAGAGAGAGAAAGCTGATAATAAGAAGACAGAGATCATACATATGTTAACTGTCGTCGACCTAGACTCAAGTTTGTCAATATCGCGGTTAGGAAAAAAAAGGTCTGTTCTGTTCTATTGCCGGATCGACTGGGGAACATTTTGATGATAATTCAGTAAAACTAGTCAATACTTGCTTGGTTGAATTAATTATAACTTCTTTAAAAGATGTTACGATATTTGACACTAAATTAATAAAACACATCATGATGTCTTCAACACTTCAGTTTTATTGAATTTAACAAATTGAGTGTCAAACTGATTCACTTAAAAACGCAGGCGATTTTAAGCTAACTTGACGAGTTTTATATGCACAAGCGCCGTGTCATGATATATTTCGTTAAAAGAACGTATTACCAATTGCACTTAATATATCATTTCTTTCCCAAAACGTCAGTTGTGCATCCTTGCAATCTGCTTCAATGCCTCAATGCAGAAATTTAAAACATTTTCCAACTGCAGTCTGATTAGGTCAAAGACGACACATTACGTTATATCATTGTTCAAGTCGTGACGTCACCATGGCATTATATGTTGCCCTATGGTAATATATGAATAAGATGAACCCCGATATGAAAAAAGTAGATAATAAAATATTTGAAGACGGGCAGTGATGTGTGGGACTACATTTTTTAATTGAAAATAATAATAAAAAAATCATATGAAAAGTTCAACATTGATAGTGCTGTAAAAGGTATTTTAAATTAGTGTTAACAAAGGGTATCTTTGTAAATACACGTATAATGTAACCATTACGTTGGTCATCTGTAGGTCACCCGAAAAGGATTAAATAGAAATATATCACTTTAATTAGGACTTTCTGAGAGGTACGACTTCACCTTGATTTAACATTTGGCAAGTCATATCATAAATATCCAAAGCCATGTTTAACCCTTACTTAAATAAAATCTTCAAATTATCAAGAATAAGAATGAATACTTCGTTGACAATAAGTCGTAACTCACCAACAGCAGACAGGACGAAGAGAGAAGCAACGAGGAGGAGAAATGCTACCTTCATGATGACTTGTATACTGATGAGAGCTTTAAGATCTTTCTCGCTTAAATAGTTCTGCTTGTAGTCACGTGATCCAACCTACATGTGTTTCTTCACATGTGACGTGTTCCGTTTTGCACGTGCTATGCGATAAACCACAAGGGCTTGTATTGTCGAAACTAGCAATTACAAAGACTATGAAGCCGACGATCCAGTCCCATATACTTTTAAAAGAAAGTAAAGGGATGTAACGGGGTCAACACCCCATGTCCGTTTGAAATAATATTCAAGAATGTTATCATCATATTAGCATTCAATGTTATATACCGCGTCAAAGCCAATACATTGTCTTTATAACAAGCCATCAATCGTAAAAATCGATCGGATAATAACAAGGATATGATTTTTCAAAGTCTCAAATATTAGCACATTGCTCATGTGAGCCATTTGGGTAGCCCACCAAAATGATAAAAAAAACTTCACTTGAAAAAAATTATTATAAAATACTTTATAATATCCTGTAAGCTAATAGTGACCCATTTACAAAGCCCTGTATTTGGTGCATCAGATCGCATGAGGTGCACTGTAATTGACGTAACAGAGATATTAGATATTCTCAAGTGTGTTTCGAAACATCGATTGTCTGGTAGTCATCCATATTGAATGACCTTGGCATTGGTCTATTTTTGGAAACGAAATGATGTCATATATACCCCGCAATTTCATACAAAGAGATTATTAACCAAGTGTGTTTCCGTAACAAACACAAACACTAAGAATAGAAAGGGGAAAAAAAGAAAAGAAAAAAAAGTGTGTTTCCGTATAAATATCATATTTTAAATAAAAAAAATTGTATATACATTATTTTATTATTCCAAATATATGATATTAATGATGCGGAAACACACGAGGTTAATAATCTCTTTATCACATTATGTCATTATTAAAATAAGCCTGTTTTTGTGTTAAAACATTCCCTTCCCACAGAGGTCAGACTTTCGATCCTAAATCTGAAGGGAGTAACCTCTGTGGGAAGAGAATGGTGTTAAAAGAGAATTGACCCAATTTTAGCGAAGTAATATCATAGACGGTACATCTAACTGATGGTCACGACATCGACTGTGAAGTGCCTAGAAATAGTTCTTAATCAAAACAATTAAAAAACACGATGTGCGCGATTCTTTCAAAAATAAACAATTAGTCCCAGGTTTTATTATTCATGGAGATGTTTTCAATTAGTTCACAAGTAATATCTAATAATTAAACAGCACTCATAAATCGCGTTGCTAGAACAAGGGAAGTAACTCTAGTTTCAACGTTTTGGAAGCTGCTTTGCAGGGTTGATTCGGATTGCTGCATTCCAGTTTATTTCACACTTAAACGGTAGTTATTTGTGAGTTGGGGTTGTTTGTTTCACGTCTGCTAGAAAATCATTTAGTGACAAGGGTTTAAAAGCCATGAATTATGTCTTATCTAAAAGCTAGAAATCTCAATTTATCAATCCCCTGTCAGTTAATTTTTTTTATGTACTTGTTGTTCCAATTTTAACTTACAGATGTGAATTGTTGGGGTTTGAAAATTTAAACATTCTAGAGAATATCCACCGAAACTTTTAGAGGAAACTGCTCCGGATCAAGAAAAGTACCCCATTATATATGATTTATGCAGAAACAATACTCTCTATATAGTTGTATATACCAAAATGATATGGGCAAGATTGATCACAGGAAAACATTCAAAGCTATCAAACTTATTACTTCACATTTTATCAAATAATATTTTAGATAACAAATGGCTACCATGTATTAAAAACATATTGATAAAGACGGGAAATACTGACGTATGGATATATCATCCACTGGTAATACTGATTGGATTAAATATACGGTCAAGAAATGTCTTTCAGACCTCTTTATACAAAAATGACATTCAGATATTGAATTGTCCTCAAAGGGTAGATTTTATGAGATGATTAAAAATAACACTGATATTGACTTTTATTTACAACACTTGCCTGAAAAATATCTATTTAATTTTTTACACTTTAGACTATCCAATCATCGTCTTCCTGTGGAAACTGGAAGTTGGTCTAAGATTGATTATGAATGTACAAAAATGTACATTATGCGCTTCAAATGTAATAGGAGATGAGTATCATTATCTATTTCGTTGTGATTTCTCAACAAATTAAGGGAAAAGTTTATTACAAAACAATTTACTGCGAAGCTTTCAATATTTAATATGATTTCTTTATTTCAAACAAAAGATGTCCATACTCTAATGAAATAATCCGTTTTCTGCCTTAAATAAATTTAGATAATGCGTTGTCCATATATTTATATTATATCAACTCTTGTAAACCTCATTATGCTACCTTGTAGCCTTGAGTAAATAAAGTTTTCAATATATGACAATACGTATCTATTAATGTACCTAATACCGTATGCTCAGCCCTCAAGAACTTCCAAAATGCTAGTGCGATCGAAGAAGCGCGTCGGTAGGTCACACCACAGGTGAAGTTTAGCGCAAATATGTTGCGCAACAGAGATGAACGACCAGTTTTCCACATGTTCGAACGAAGTGCACTTCGTAGTTTCAACAAATATGTAAATTCATAGAGGTCATTCAGAAGGCACTATAGCTTGATTATCATCTGCTAAAAGAAGTGGAAGTAACTCTAGTTTCGTCTCTCCAAGTGTATTTTCTTTCATCCTGTTTTATATTTGGACTTTAATATACTGCATTCCTTTCAACTCTCTGAATGATTGCAAAAATAGAATCACGAGCGGCTAAGAACTAACCGGAAGTTTGTTCACCTACATGTGCATGTTAGTGCAAATATCATGTAAATTAACATTCATTGTAACGTCAATAAATTTACATCAAATACAATGACACTGAATCATCATAAATTATATCCATGAGGAAAATGGAGACTTCCCACTTGCAACCACCAACCACTTTCCTATTGTTCTCGGTAGGAAAATTGGTCATGCGTGATAATTAGTTAGACATAAAATAATCTTTCTCAAACGTATCCTGTGATCAGTAGTGCATGTTAATTAAATTTGACATAATGAAATAGACAGAAGGGGTCAAATTTGGACAATTCAAATTTCGTTATTTTTAGTTTTTAGTTTTCGTATCGACTAAATGAGAACAATTTCATCACAAATACATTGAATGAGTAAAAAGAAGAAATATATGATGTATGTTTGACACAGTTGACCACTTATTGAATATTTCAAGGAAGAAAATACAAACTGTAGTTAAAACATTGTTTTACCCCTGGTCATTCAAATAGCTGCTTAACCTGTAACTGTTTACTATTAGGTATTAAATCGGATTATGTTATGGAATAATCAACTGTCTTCTTATTATGTAAAAATGCAAAGTCATCGGTCTAGTTTTCGTGTTGTTACGATGCTCCAAAGACATACCAAATAACATATTTGCACTGAAATACACAAGTAGGCAAACAAACGTTCGGTATGCAGCTGTATATGGTGGTTGATGTGTGCTACCGCCCGCTTATTTACCACAACCGGTACGGTTCAATACTGTGGCCACATTCACAAAATACAAACAGACTATATGTAAATATAAATTCATGTTTTTCATGACATGAAACAATAGCATACACAAAGCTGATCAAGTCTTGAAGGGTATTTTGAAGCGATCACATAAGAAAAGCCAGATTTCCTGGATACATATTGGTAATATTGTCACCTGATTAAGGAGTAAGCATATACACCGAAGCATCGTATTTTTCACAAAACAGGTCTTGCTTTACTCAGCTGACATGAAACTTCAATATTTGGTTTCAATAAAAGGTCTTAATTATTTTTTTTACTTTTGTTATTTGACTAACCAATAGAATCGACCATGACGGGCGTGGCATGTTTAAACATTTGATTGAAATAAATAAGAATTCTCTAAATGATGTCAACACCATTAGGTTAGGTTTTGTAGTCCTCATAGACCCAACTAAATCTACATCTAAATGTGTATCGCCTCTCATTGCTTTTGGATGTATGTCTTGTGGTACATGTAATGATTGTTTTGAGTCATTGTAATTACAAATTTATTTATGAGAAAATACGTTAGAAAACGAGACCAAAATATGATTATCAAATGATATCTTATCTTGCCATCTCATCTACGTCAATAGTTTAATTTACAGACACGAACTGATAGAGAACAGCTGTGAACGCTTATCTGGCAGGTTTTAGGAATACAACCCCAAGTATCTATTCAGAATACATTAACAACAATACCTCCCGAACTAATATATAAGACATTAGCTGAAAGCAAAGTCATCAATCAAGATTGGTGTCATTCTTATCAAATGTATTTAGAATATGCCTATTATAAATTCAAGAAGAAACCTTTTTATCATTTTTTGTCTAAGATTCGGTATTCACTATTTAGCAATATGTTTATGTTTAAATCTTTTCATAAAGTTAAAGCGTATTCAATAGGATTATACACAAAAATAAGAAACGTATCTGTTTCTAGACATAGCAATTATAGTTGTCTCTGGCTACAAGAACACGACCTTGTGGTGTGTGAAAAGTGCTCTGCGAAAGATAACTCTATTGGTTTCCTAGGCTCTATGATGCGACAGAGGGAGTCAATTGGTCGTTAGTATTCTTGACTGTGCCTTGAATATGCTTTTAAACCTTATTAATTATTTGAAATGTGGTGCTGTGACATAGTGCATTTAAAAGTACATCCATTGTGTTTTTGGGGGTCACATATTCCAAAAGTTAGAAAATGGTGTTATTTTATCGAGAAGTACCGACTACCATTTTGATGACAGTCGACTTAGTATATTGACGATATGAAGGTAAAAGTAGTAATTTCTGATCGAAAACCGGACAATGCATCGCGATTGACGCGCGCCAGTGGGTCAAACGTAATTTTGGAATCTTATTTAAAACAGACAAAAAAAAACAAATATGGGTTGATAATGTTCAATGGGTCATATAACAACTGTGCATGTAAATGGGACGTGCAGTTTCGGTTTCTGCACATGCATGATTATGTTTTTCGATTTTTATTGGAAACTAGTAATTATGAAATATTTGGCGATTGGGGATGAATATGCAAGCGGAGTGAATTTATGTTTACTGTAAACAGCACCTATGATGTGTTGGAATGTATTAAAGCCAAATAAAATGTTATACAACACAATGGGTGTACCTTTAACACAGTATGACGTTATTTCCTAAATATTCATTGCATTTAATCTAATGTACAAAGGGCAGGGACCAGACAAATAGAAATAGTCCATATTTGAATAACAAGAGCTTATTGCTAAATAAATAATAATTGTAGCTCACCAGGCATGAACTGCCCGATGGTCTTCTGGCGAAGTGGCGAAATGACGAACTGACGAACTGGCGAAGTAACGATGCGAAGTAGCGAAGTGGCGGTGCGAAGTAGCGAAGTGGCGATACGAGGTAGAGAAGTGGAGATGCGAAGCAGCGAAGTGGCGATGCGAAGAAGCGAAGTAGCAAAGAAGCAAAATGGCGAAGTAGCAAAATGACGAATTAGTATGGTGGCTGATTTCTGCCATTCGCGTCTTCGCTACTTCGTGTTATTAGAATCTAGGGCGAAATAGCGAAGAGGCGATGCAAAGTAGCGAAGACGCGATGTGAAGTAGCGAAAACGCGATGGGAAGTAACGAAGAGGCGATGCGAAGTAGCGATGCGAAATAGCGAAATATCGAAGATTTTTGCTTCGCTACTTCGCATCGCCACTTCGCTACTTCGCATCGCTACTTCGCTATTTCGCATCGCCACTTCGCTTCTTCGCTACATCGTGTCTTCGCTACTTCGTCGCGAAGTGACGAAGTAGCGAAGACACGATGTAACGAAATAGCGAATTTGCGAAGAGGCGAAGTAGCGATGCAAAGGAGCGAAGTGGCGATGCGAAGTGGCGAAGTAGCAAAGACGCGAAATGGCGAAATGACGAATTGGCGAAGTAGCGATGTGGCGATGTGGTGAAATGACGAACTGACGAAGTGGCGAAGTGGCGAAGTAACGATGCGAAGAAGCAAAATGGCAATGCGAAGTAGCGAAGTTGCGATACGAAGAAGAGAAGTGGCGATGCGAAGTAGTGAAGTAGCGATGCGAAGTGGCGAAGAAAAACCTTCGCTATTTAGCTATTTCGCATCGCTACTTCGCATCACATCTTCGTTACTTCGCATCGCATCTTCGTTACTTCGCATCGCCGCTTCGCTACTTCGCATCGCCAAGTCGCTACTTCGCATCGCCACTTCGCTATTTCGCCCTAGCTTAGAATAACAGAAAGTAGCGAAGACGCGAATGGCAGAAATCAGCCACCATACCTATGGTGGCTGATTTCTGCCATTCGCGTCTTCGGTACTTTGAGTTATTAAAATCTAGGGCGAAATAGGGAAGAGGCGATGTGAAGTAGCGAAGACGCGATGCGAAGTAGCGAAAACGCGATGCGAAGTAACGAAGAGGCGATGCGAAGTAGCAATGCGAAATAGCGAAATAGCGAATATTTTTGCTTCGCTACTTCGCATCACCACTTCGCTACTTCGCTATTTCGCATCGCATCTTCGCTACTTCACATCGCTTTTTCGCTATTTCACCCTAGATTCTAATAACACGAAGTAGGGAAGACGCGAATGGCAGAAATCAGCCACCATAGTGATGCTTCCCTTCTTCACATCGCCACTTTTCTACTTCTTATCGCCACTTTGCTCCTTCACATCGTTACTTCGTCACTTGGCTACTTCACTTCTTCGCCCCTTCGCTACTTTGCTAATTAGTCATTTCGCTACTTCGCTACTTCGCTAATTCATGACTTCGCTACTTCACTAATTCATCATTTCGCTACTTCGCCACTTAGTAACTTTGCCATTTCGCTTCTTCGCATTGCCACTTCGCTTCGCATCACCACTTCTCTACTTCGTATCGCCAATTTATGCTGGCTGATTTCTGCCATTCGCGTCTTCGCTAATTCGTGTTATTATAATCTAGGGCGAAATAGCGAATTGGCGATGTGAAGTAGCGAAGACGCGATGCGAAGTAGCGAAAATGCGATGCGAAGTAACAAAAAGGCGATGCGAAGTAGCAATGCAAAATAGCTAAATAGCAAAGATTTATGTTTTGCTACTTCGCATCGCCACTTCGCTACTTCTCATCGCCACTCCACTATTTCCCATCGCCACTTCGCTTCTTCCCTCCATCGTGTCTTCGCTACTTCGCCGCGAAGTGACAAAGAAGCGAAGACACGATGTAGCGAAGTAGCGAAATTGCGAAGAAGCGAACTATCGAAGTAGCGATGCGAATTAGCGAAATGGCGATGTGAAGTAGCAAAGTGGCGATGCGAAGTGGCGAAGTAGCGAAGATGCGAAATGGCGAAATGACGAATTGGCGAAGTGGCGAAGGGGCGAATAAGCGAAGTAGCGAATTGCCGAAGTGGCGAAATAACGAAGTGACGAAGTGGCGAAGTAACGATGCGAAGTAGCGAAGTGGCGATGGGAAGTAGCGAAGGGGCGATACGAAGTAGAGAAGTCGCGATGCGAAGTAGTGAAGTAGTGATGCGAAGTAGCGAAGCAAAAACTTTGCTATTTCGTTATTTCACATCGCTACTTCGCATCGCGTCTTCGCTACTTCGCATCGCTACTTCACATCGCCACTTCGCTATTTCGCCCTTGCTTAGAATAACAGGAAGTAGCGAAGACACGAATGGCAGAAATCAGCCACCATACCAATTCGCTATTTCCCATCGCCACATCGCTACTTCCCATCATTACTTCGCCACTTCGCTACTTCGCTTGTTCGCCCCTTCGCCACTTCGCTAATTGGTCATTTCGCTACTTCGCTAATTCGTCATTTTGCTACTTCGCCATTTCGCTTCTTTGCTACTTCGCTTCTTCGCATCGCCACTTCGCTGTTTCGCATCGCCACTTCTCTACCTCGTATCGCCACTTCGCTACTTCGCACCGCCACTTCGCTAGTTCGTCAGTTCGTCATTTCGCCACTTCGCCAGAAGACCACCGGGCAGTTCATGCCTGGTGAGCTACAATTATCATTTATTTAGCAATAGGCAATATCCGCTAATCCGTCATCGGCAGTAAAAAAAAATTTGATATTATTATTTCCAGATTAATTTTGTATATATTTGTACATGTTATTTATTGTGACTGGAACAGTTAGACCAATTGTCAACAGATCTACAGATCTTTCCTAATATTTGTTGTCTTGTTTGGAAGCACATTTCACATTTCTGTTTCCTCAAAAAGCTTGCAGTAATACGATACACGACTTTTAATAGTTCAACCGAGACGGATGACCCCATTTCGTTAGCTATTATGAGATATCCATTTTTTTAAATTGTATATAAAGCCATTATATGAACCCAAACTAATTTACAAACTAAAACACAATTTATGTGACGATTTGTTACTGTGTATTGTATTATCCATAAATAAATTCTGAGTATCCTGGTATTATGAATATTACACGATATTACACCAATATATGTTGTTACAATAATTGATACATATCATTTAGTTAAACATATCTCTTAAACATCATGGGGTTATGTATCATATGTTTTACACTTATGACATATTGTTCTCTTTACACTGTGCATATGGTTAATAGAGACATTTGTTGTATTTTCTGTGGTGAATCACGGCATTTAAATATCAGTTAAAATAAAATACGGATTTTAACTGAGTGATATAACATGTTTTTCTACTCAGTGAAATAGCACTTTCACTCATATGACGTCATCGTAACAATAGGATTACATCATGAGATGACTGTGGAAAAGCAAGGCTTGGATGCTCTATTCACAAAATGAACGTCATTTACGAACTATTTACGAACTGTTACGATGCATAATTTGTTAAATCTAATAAATAGAACAATTAACATTTCTCGCCGAATACCATGTGTATCTCATCTCGTGAAATAGAAATCTAATTACACTCGTGGCTGCGCCACTCGTGAAATATAATTTTCTACCTCACTCGATGTGAAACAAATGGTATTCGGCGAGAATTGTAAAATATCCTCTATATATTTTAATATGCGTTAAATTCATCATCACACATTGCATGAGGAATTGGCAAATAGTCGTAAAGCAGTTTATAAATATTGCGAATGTAAACTAACTAATATCAACACGGGTCATTCATGCAATCGATGAATTAAAAACTAAGTTAATTTCAATGCAAATATAAAAACTGAGAAACTTTTAATAACGCGAATTAAAGTATCAGAAAGACAATGAAGAAATTATACCAATTTCCTAATCAACTTTCACATGGATTTATTGTTCGCGGTACTTTGAATTCACATGAATATCGCACCTTAACTCTATTTCTAAATTATCTCTCCGGCAATTTTTGAATATATTATAGCGTATGTGGCACTCTAAAGTAAATATAAATGACATTAACTATCATTATAAATGGGAAATTTAAAAAAATTAATTTGGCGAAAAACGTGCTACTGCCCCTTTAAACATGCATGTGTAACACGGACACGTGCGTGTTGATTGAACAAGTGCCAACTATGGTATTACTTAACATTGCACTTTTATTTCAAAGTACAATCTGATACAATAAATAATTTAATCTATTGATTATAATTCTGTTCAAAATCAATATGTCAATTTTCCAATTAAAGCTAGTATTTGATATCGTCCCAGGAACACATTACACTGGGTTTTACTTTTTTTAAAACTTTATATAATATGAAAAACACAGTTCCTGATGGTTATTGTGTGCTTGACAACTCGCCCATGGGCTAGTTCGCCAATGGGAAACCTCGCCCATTGGAAAAAACATTTCTAGGGGATGGTGTGTGATCATTACTATATGAAATTATTTGTATTTGCTACGTATCTGAAGATGAAAATTTTATAACTTAAATTCGTCTGAATCCCGTTTTAAATGACGCTCGTCCATGGGCGAACTTTCCCATCGGCCAGCCCATGGACGAGGGTATCTGTATCTCACTTACCGCTAGGATTACGAAGTTGGAACTTTCAAAATTTCGTCAAATTCATAGTTGATATGTACAAATAGGTTTTGTTTAGTTTGTGAACCTTGTTTCAACATATTTATGGTTGGTCAGTTATGGAATCTCGGGTTTCCATAATAAAATCGGGTCGCCTTAATGCCATGAACATATCGTCAAGTATACCCATTTATACACGTCGATTACTTAGATTAGAGAAGAATCAGACACTCTTCAGAAGAAAAGGAAATATTTTACCCCATTTTCACAACTGATTCGTTTATAAGCATATTGATGAGGTGGTTTCCTTGTAGAAAGAAGATACTTCAGAATTAAATAGCCATTTTTCTCGTTCATTAATCCAGTTTCGAAACTATGCGTGCTTAGCATTCAAAACAGGTTACGGTTTGAATAGTAAATAAATGTCAGGGAACGTTTAGAACTTATCGAGATACGATTTAAATATAGAGTAGACAATTGCTCGGAGCGCTGAACAAACAACAGGATTATCCCTTGGGATTTCGTTTCGTTTACAAATAGGACTTTATTCCGTTGGACTTTTACTAGGCAAATTTAGAACTTTTTTCTTCTGTCAGGAAATTAATCTATGTCAACTTATTATGACAAACAAAAGTGAGTTCAATAAAGTTTATTTAATACAAAACTCAAAGATTGCATTTTTCTTCCGATTAAAAATACCTAAACAATATATCAGATCCTGAAGTCTAACAAATCTATGTACACAACAATGCATATCTAACCTGTTGTCCATACAACTACAAGGTAATCGACTAACTACTTCTTTCATCTGAATATGTTCTGAATGTATATGTCACTATACACCTAGGGGCAAAAGAAACGATACCATACACAATACAATATATTTCATCCACGAGGGATACATACCAAAGATATATGGTTACATCATGTCTCTAGAAGCCAATTAAACTAAATTTCAAATTTCAAAAATATAACTGTTCATGTTTCTGAGAAACACATGTTTGACGAAATCGTCGTTTTCTAGAAGAGATAGGAGATTGAAGTCAAAAAGCGTCAACAAATATTAGTCCAAGAAGGTACACTTTGCCGATAACATCTTGTACTAACGTAATTTCCATATTTCATAACATGTTACCTTAAATAGCAAACATTGTCAGAAACCCCTTGTGAAATAGCAATTTCGACACCCTATGTGTGTTTGAACAGATGTAAAATAGTAGGCATCATACCTGGTATGATACGATGGTAGTTTGAATTTGAACCTTGAGCGCCTGACAGGCGACCGGTTGTATTCTCCTCAGGGAGTGTTCTGTAGTCGTTGATCAGGGGTAATATGTCGGACAGCGCTTTGAGCATGCAATGTGCATGGATATATGCGCTTTATAAATGGACTATTATTATTACTATTATTATATTCATGAAATTCGAAAGAGATACATCCTCATCACAGACGTACAAAATCAACTTTTTTCGGCACTCACGTTTGTTATATTCTAGATATTCAAATCCACCTATCAGGTAGATACCCGGCACAGCATCACTACATAAGAAGCAGGGAGCTAAATCCAGTTGTCTGTGCTAAGATATCGCAGCGTATCATAATAATTAGAACTTCTTTTGAAAATTCGTCAGACGCGTTA
Organism: Gibbula magus; assembly: GCA_936450465.1. Taxonomy (NCBI): domain Eukaryota; kingdom Metazoa; phylum Mollusca; class Gastropoda; order Trochida; family Trochidae; genus Gibbula; species Gibbula magus. Next base: position 55,010,169 of record OW388296.1, on the reverse strand, counting down.
TCATTTCGAACGCCTGTAATAACGGAAAGAGCTTCATATACACATGTACATATTCATGCTTCATTTCATATGTAAATATTTTTAGAAATGACAAAACAAACATTGTGCAATGCATATGCGGCAGAATATATAATGGTCAAGCAGTGCTAAAACATGTTCATCGCGAGTTGAAATCTACCGAGCATACACTTTATAAATATTCACAGGTAACAGAGGCTGTTTGAGTTCCATATGCATTTAATGAATGTCCATCTTCCCTGTTCCATACGTGTGACTTGTGTAAAGGGGATTTTAGAATTAGCAGCTTAATATTCAGTTCAGCTCCGAGCGGAAGGGAAGCAACTCTCGTCCCTTCGTGAGATGGACTCACCCACAGTCATGATAACACGAAAGTGACAGGACGCGAGTTCGAATTTGGCGCCCTTACGTTAACTATTTTCATTTGAAAAACGTATATAGATGAAACATATTAAAACATTGAAAACTAAGATCATGTCAAACAACACTTATTTTAACTGAAAACATCATTTAGGAATTATTATTTTGTTTTATTTTACCGTGAGAATAGCACGCAGTTATAAATACGCATAGTTAAAAAAAAGTTCAACTTTGAAATTCATGTTGTCAAGCTGTTTTGCACAAAATGAATGAAGAATGTCATTGTATGATTAAAAAAAAAGTTATCACGCTCGTGTGTTTTTGAATGGTAAATATCCTGCTTTAAGAATAAACACTATGCATGATTACCTCTATTGATTATATGATAAATATGAACTGTGTCAACATTTGCTTTGAATTCAATAACATGGATAAGGGGCACATTCCAACCTGCGAGCATCGGCTGGAACTAGCGAACCATTGGTGGCACTACGCTGACAATCCGTGTATCACTCAAACCTTACTGCGTGTAGAACGGTTTTCTACAGCAGACAAAGTTGCCGTGTCGAACCCCGGACCCCTTGGTCCGATACCGAATGCGCTAACCACTGCGCTATCCCGCCCCTAATGTTCCAGATAAAATTCATCTACAAGGTAGATATCCAATACAACATCACTGTGAATTCCAAGTATTATTGTAACACCTAATCCTCTCACATGGTCGATACCAAACATTACAGTAGCGTCAAATATGACGTTTCGTCTCACGTCTAAATTTCATAAATAGTCGTTTTCAGAGTAATGATTTCATGTACCATCATCTCATAGACCGAAGCACTCCTTCATCCTCCAAAACGTCATTTGTCATCAACGACCTCTTCGTAAATCATGTCCCTTTACTTCAATCCATGAACTATCACGTCTTGAGCCACTCATCAAAATTTGAAAGGTTCTATGACATTTAAGTTACCATAACATGAACCATCACAATGCACGCAAGTCGCCCCTTCACAATCCACCTCTTGCTTTACAAATGCACATACGTCAACATACTACAAGTCAACATACTACAAGTCAACATACTACAAGTCAACATTGCAAAACTCAATGCAGCATACGAGGCATTGGCACAACTCAACGTTAGTCTGGCACATTACCAAAGGCCAACCTGATACGCTAGTCATCGCAGAATCTAAGGTCACTCTGAGGTCACAATTACAGACATGTTAACACCTTACAAAATACAAACTCATTCTCCACATCTCCACGCTCCCACATCACAGTCTGTTCCATTCCAATTCACTCGGTCCCAACGATAGAAATGATACGTTTCGAATTGTGTTTTAAACGCTAGGTCATTGTTGACATTTTCTAAATAGGCCCGGCATGTTAATTCCCAATATCTAACAAATCAGGCTATAACTTGACTTGGTTTATCTATTTTACACTCTCTGGTAAACAGTAGACACCGCTATTCTCTGTCTCAAGACAGCATCTAGCTACGATTCGAATGGATATACTTATTATGATCCTGTTAAAGCATCCTTATTCAAAGAAATCAAATTGCGGATTAGTACACTTTAATGCTTCAGAAACTTCTCTAACAATGCCTTGTAGAAGGTGAAAAAACTGAACCATGGACGACAGCACTTCGGGATTCTCCTGATTGACTTCATGCCGTGCCCTGTTCCGGTCGTCTCCTCCGGCCTTCTCCACATATTCTATTTTCCTTCTCTTTCTCTCAGGTACAGCCTCAAGCTCATCCTTCATTCCATTGTTATCTTCAGTATGGTCTTTCACAATGTTTTCGCTTTCCCTTCTCAACTGTTCCTCAAGTTGTCGCATGTTCCTTTCAGCTTCTGCAAATATATCGTTGGTGTAGGAATGACCTCCGTTTTCCTTCAGAATATTATCTATCAGGTCAAGGAATTCATTCACTTCTTGAAAGCGTTCAGGTGCAGGACCTCTGTTGTTGAACGCTACGCAACGGTTTTGGCAAGCCTGGAGAAGGTTCTTTAGATCTTCGGGAACAGTTTCAATGTATTCAACAAGAGATGTATTGTGATGGATAAGATCATCCTTCCTTGTGAATAAAATCAGCATATAATCCACAATCCCTTCGCCGAAGACCTGCATGAAATGTTTAACAGTATCCTGCTCCTCCTGTGTGAAGCGATCGATCCTCACCACCAGAACAAAGACGTGGGGACCCGGTGCTGTCATTAACATACACTTTACAATCTCTTTTGTAATATCTGCGTTCGCCATACCAGTGTCAAAAAGACCAGGACTGTCTATTATTTGTATGTCCCGTCCAAATCTTTCAGCGGTTCCTCTCTGACATTTCCTTGTCACCGACGATCCAGAGGCACCATAGTCGAATACTTTCCTGCCCAAAATATTGTTTCCAGACACACTTTTGCCCGATCCAGTTCTTCCAAGTAGCACAATCCTTCTTTGCTCTGCGGGACAGATTTACATCATTATATATACAGAAAAGTTCAATCTTCCACCTAAATACAGGAGATGCAATTAAGTTGAATAAAGTTAGATCAGATCTTCAAGACGAAAGTCATCGATACCTATTTCTATGATCTCGGGGTTTTTTTCATTCAACTTTTTGTGCAAATTCTTTGTGCAAAAGATCATCGCTTCATACCTCTACCGATTGCCGTGAAATTTATAGGGATGACTGCCTGTGACCACAACTGGCCATGGTCTTGCTTGGAGGCAGTCTGATTAAAATCGACCATATTTCGAGAAATAAAATTGGCAAAATAATGCATCTACCGGGATACGAACAGGTTCTGTAGATTCATCGCCACAAGGTCTGTAAACACCCCGTATAGACACGTGTTCCGTGCACCAGTTTAGCGCAGACGAAGCCCAGTCAAATAGCGGAGCAATCACATCATAGTTTTTAAACGTCATTTTTTAAAGCATTCGGATCAGACGTAAGGATAGCTATTTGGAGTTATCTGACCCTAGGTTCTCGCACCGAAAGCTTTTGTTGGAGGTGTGATTGGTTAATTGAATTGCGTCAGAACATGGATGTCTACGGGCTGTTAACAGACGGTTTTGCGGGGAAACCTCCGAACGATATGAGTTCGTATCCCGTAGATGCTCTATTTTGCATGTTTTCCCTCGGAAAACCGTCGATTTTAATCATACTGTGTGTGGGGCCAGATATGGGATTTTAAAAACTTTTTGCGTTATCTGCCCTTGGAATATAAATTTAAAACGTAAATATCTTGAAAGCTATAAGAGATAAAACCTCGACCAACATAGCAACATGCGGATATACGCCGCAATATAGTTATGCTATTTCGGAATGAAAGAATATCTGTAAAATATTTGAAAACTTTTGTCATAAACAGTGATTGATAACAACATGGTTGATACCATGTATGTTCAAGTGCTTATGTTAATTTAATTAGAACAAAACAATTAAGGTATGCATCTATCATTCTTTTTGAGTAATGGGTCATGTATTATTGTTTATTATTCCATCAATCAAATTAAATTATTACACCTTAACGAAACAAACAAGTTTGTACGGAAATAAATGTGGAATCAATTCGCTCCACTCCATTTCAATTTTGGAAATCGTAGACGCCATTTCGGACTGGACACGAAACGAAATTAAACTGCCAGTATTTACCTTGAAAAACTGCTAACATAATTATATATGTAAAGTTTGTTGTATAATTTTCTTAGATGCAATGCAGATAAATTAAGTCTATTCGTAGTATTTGTTAGATGTCTGAATGCGAGATCGCGAAAATCTTAATACATTTCCTTGGCATTATCTTAGATTAGCATACAAACATACATGTTCGTAACAAGAAAAGCTAATCACCTTAATGACCATATGTGTCTCGACTTTGTTTAACTATTGACAGAACTTATATAATTAGTAATTGTTTTGACAGACACAATCAAGAAAATACGTGACCTTTCGATGTAGACAATAACACCAGCGAGACGCTCGCTTTGGTTGCCCAGGTATTAAAGCGTGACAAGGCATGATTGGCTAATTGAAACGTTTGCCGAATGTTTTCGTGAGGTACATTTAAAAAGCGAATTTTAAACAATTTCCGATTTGATTTGAACAAAATGAAGTGGTGGTGTTATTTTATTAACTGATGTCATAATCATTTCTGCAAAACGTACTCCCTCAAGGTTTCCGGTACTTTAAACGTATTTTTGATTATGCAAACATTTTGAAAAATGAGCGAATGTTTGTCGTTGTAAGTACATAAGAAAAAAGCCTCTAACATTCCAACTCTCTCTTTCAAACGAGTGGACAGTATGGGCGATAGTTACAGGGTATGCTATATAGAATATAAATGAACTGTTATGACTCTTTTAACGAAATGCATTGAAGACGAAACTGGACTGTTTCGTCATGCATGTGTGGCACTTACACACAGCCTCAGCTTCAAGGTCCTTGTTTAGATCACATCACCAAATCTACAATTTAGAATCCCAAATGGCCAAAGAGTATGTACACACAATTAGAGCCAGGCGTTCTGGAGAAGAAGACGAAAAAGCATTAAGTTTACAGACAGACGGATGGACGGACGGACGAACGGACGCCATGCCATGCCAAGCCATAAGTCCATGTATGTTAGACCCAGTTGATCACGGACTGAAGATTTCAAAGAAGAAATTCAAGAAAATACAAACTGTAGTTTTGAAAAGAATGACCCCTGGTCACTTCAAAGAGCGGTCAAAACTGCACTGTTTACTATGACGTATCAAAACAAATTTCGTTATGGAACTCTCAACTGTCCTCTAATAATGCCGAAATGCAAAACGATTGGTCTAGAATGATGCTTGAAATACATGCCAAATTACATATTGTTTGCACTAATACATGCGTAGATGAACAAACTTTCGGTACGCAGCTGTATATTATGAATTTATACAAAACATTGTTGAGAGTTTTGTCATTGCTAGATTTCAGCAATATGAATGTGTAAGCCTATTTTCCCTGAAACAAGCATCCAACCATTTGCTTAAACTTTGTTATTTTAATATATACGAATTCGATTGTTTATGAAGCAAATTTGTTTTATCTGTGATAGGAAGTCATATGGATCTATTTAGTCCAAGGATAATGACCCGGTATCCCCATGCTTGGTGCTTTCAGTTTGGACATAAATATGGTTCTATCCAATATTTGTTATACATATACATGTTTCACTGTCATGAATACATTATCAGTACATTGAGTACAATACATATATAGAACATCATACTTGTGCATTTGGATCGGCTGTATTGAACGAGAAGATGTCATGGAAGCGGAGGAACAACGAGTTCGAAGAACGAGTTGTTCCTCCGCTTCCATGACAGCTTCAAGTTCAATACAAACGATCCAAATGCACAAGTATGATGTTCTATATTTATTATATTCCCCTTTTTATTAGCAAATTGGTAAACAAATAAAGTTGCATAAATTTACTGGGACGATGTGCTGCGTATTGATACACGGACGGTTGCTTGATTAGCACGACTCACGATTTGATATCTTAATAATATCTTTATTTTATTCATTTGTCAACCCAATAGAGCTGTAAGTGAAATTTTCTTCAGTGCGGTAACATAATTAAACCATCAAATTTGCTTTGCTATTATTTAATTACAAAGAACTGAAAATAAGAAACAACATTCAGGCTTCCGTGCGTCGTGCTTCTTTCGAATGGCGTAACCATGGTTATGACGTCACACTAGTAAACGGTTGTGACGTCACAGTGACGCAGCATCGCTAGTGAAGTTTTTGGCAATGTTTCGATTCCCCTTACACTTAGCGCTTTTCTGGCTTGTTAATGATAATTTGAGTAACATTTTCCCTGCTTGTGCTGTTAATATTAGGCCAAATCCATGCTGATACTTTAATCAACTGAAAAATACTAGCAGTGTTATCAAAACATAAATTCCGGAGATTTAATTGGGAAAACATTGAAAAGTATGGAAAATTCCGAGAAGTGCCGAAGTTTAGAGAAAGTGGAAGCGTCAGCCGTGCAATACGGAATTCACCATGAAATACGAAAATTGACCACGGAAACCGTATTGCACCCCTGTATTACTATCTTAAGTTTACATGGGTATATAATAATATGCAAGTGTTATTAGCATTGAAAATTTTGATAACTGAGTGAAAGGTTGGCGTGTTGATTGACCGCTCATATTATCGATTTGTAGAAGCTTGCGTTGCGCGGATTAACGTTTGCGTGTAAAGTTTCTTGGATTTTCCTAAAGTGCAGTGCAAATTTATTCACTGAATTTGGTGCGTGTCTGCTCATTCAGGTGCTAAATGGTTTTGAATTGAAAATTATTTTTTTTTATTAACGTTAAGATTCAAAATAACACAACGGTCGCTTCAATTTGAGATGTTAAGACAAATTTTCTTTTCGCAGTAAAAGGGGATAATTATTGCGCATTACCCACATGGCCATGCACGTGGTTATGAAATTGCTATAGCTGTTTTCATTGGTCATTAATTGTTTCCAAAATATGAAGAACTAGTGTTATAGATGTTAAGTTTTGAAGCTTCATAGTCAAGGGCAGATAACTCACAAAAGAAGTCGAAAATAAATCTGACTAGACAAGGTATTAACCTTGAACATTAAATGGAAATGGTTAGAAGGGAATCGGCCTTAACAAAAAAAGAGCCACTGGCTGTGTAGCTCAAACGGCTTTACATACATTAACTAATTCAAAATGTCAACTGAGAGGTGAGAGGTACAACACATAGGAAGCACCTTAAATGGAGAAGATGAAATAGGTCTGACCTATCTTTGAGGCCAGAAATAAAATCCACTACAAATAAAGACAAACTTGAAGATTTAATTCATTACTGTTGTTCCCTTTAAATTACCTCCCTTTGAAGAGCACATAAAATCTCAAGATGAAAATAGGTTGTAAGGTTGTGACCCCTGTGACCCTATTTGGGTCACCAATTTTACAATTTATAATCACCATTGACCAAGAAGTCTGTACACAAAATTTCAGCTCCCGAAAATGCGAAAAGTTTACAGACGGACGGATGGACGGACGGACGGACGGACACTATGCCATGCCATAAGCCCATCGGGGCGTTCAGGCCAGATGAGCTTAAAAGTAGAACCATTGACTCTGTAGGTCATGTTGATTACAATGATCTAAATAGCATAACGACTAGTTTTTTTAGAAAGTAGAAAATCCTAAATTCTCATTGTTAACCTGCTACACGGCGTAAAGAAGAATTAAAAGTTCTCTAATGCACAGAGGAGACAGGCATTTTATTGGTAATTATATTCAACTTGAGATTCTTGAGCGGCATTTAGAATTTGATGATTAAGTTGTGGACTTAAGGCAATAATAATGCATTTGAGAGAATTTAATTTCTAAATCCTACAATTTCTAATTAATTGATTACATTTTAAATTTGCTCACCTAAAGCCTTTGCATGAAAACACTGTACAGGGCTTCCCGACACGTAGCTTTCGGCTGTGCTGGAATCATCACTAATGGAGGCTGGAATAAAACATTGTAAACTTAGTAAGATATTCTCTGTAGACGCGGAGGGGGTTATTGTTTTACTAGCTTAGTGATCGTATTCATTGGCTACTGTGAAAAAAACAGAGAAGTACATTCACACCAATTACTTCGTTTTGGGCGCAAGAATGTCAGGACAATCAAATCATTTACATGCCGACATTGCTTTTTTTTCATTATGACACAATGTCGTGATTAATGTAGCAACCAACGAATACATTTGGACAGTTAATGCATTTGGCAGATCTATTATTCAAGTACGCGTTCGACATCGAATTTAGAGCTATTATGTTTCGTCACATGATAGTTATTGTCAGTATGTTTATGTCCTTATCTGTTGTTTCAATTTATCAGTAATTTAAACACTTTCTGTTTTAACTTCAATCATTTTGTATTGAAAAATAGTAATCAAAATCAATAAATAATCATTATTAAAGTTTCATAATGCAAATGGCTTTTGTCAAAATTACCCACATATTGAAACACACAAAGCAGATTCAATATGGCAAACTGAAATACCTGTTGATAGCTCATCAAAATCAAACTGCTTAGCCCTGGAAGAAACATGGACATCTAACAGAGGCCATCCGGGCGTGGTTTCTTGACTTGTACTTTCTTGCCCTGGGGATTTAATGTTATAATTGTATCTCAGTTTCACATCAACCTAAGAAGAATAAGATTGTGTCAACTGCTTCCATTCAAGTCTTTGGATGGCAGTATGAAGTTGATTACATAACTAGAAAAGCACTATTTTCAGGAAAATAAGAGCATTATGTTCACTCCTTCATTACGCCGATCGAAAGGAACGCACGTTCAAACATGAGCTACATGTATAAATTGATTTACGCATAATAAAGAAAACATGTTAACAATTGTGAGGACTTTGAATCACAGAGACTGAAATACATGAATATGTTATAGACTAAGGATGTGTAATACATGCATGTGAGTGTCTCGACATATATAAGATTGGTAGAACTATCAATGAAAAGTCGGCTATATTAAAGTGGTGGTTACAAAGATTATTTCACCCATTTATTTCTGATATCAAACATATCAACAGGAGCTGATAAAGGTTACAATACCCCACACTTGCCGAGGATATTTGACTTTTATCAACGAGTTTTGATATATTTGATATGAGAAGACACGAGGGTGAGATTCTATTAATCATCCAAAATCATTTGTCATTACCTTTAATGAAAAAAAACCACAACGCTGCTATTACACTATCAGTGGTGCCATATTTTTGTGACGTTATCATGTTTATGACGTCATGGCACAGATATGTCATCAGGTTGTTTTTTTATTTCCAAGCAATTCGAGTCATTGTACCGGTCGAGTACCGGATGATGTGAAAGCAATGTGATGTAATTGTTTTCTAATGTATATAGAATAACTAATTATCCAGGGCTTCAAAAGATCGACTGAGCAGGATATTAATGATGAAAACAAAGATAGATACATAAAAGTAAAATAATAAATATCATGGTGATACAGTTACATAACAATGGAGCCATTGGCTGTGTAGCTCAACAGGCTTTTAACAATGAACACAAACCAAGCTTCAAACTGTAAATTTTCCGGAAGTATCAGAGGTATAACATATTTCCAGTACGTTACGTAAAAAGATGAATATCTCACAGGCTCACCAAATCTAGAATTTAGAATCACTTTTGGAAGTAGAAAAACTTGTTTCCATATTAGGTGGTTCCTTTATAGCCCATATTACCTATGTACTTACAACTGCTCCATAGGAAAAATAATAGAGGTAGAAAAAGGTCCCTTACTCCAACTTCAAGTTCAAACCGGAGAGAAAAAATCAATATAACGTAAGTTGCAAAATACACCACTCCACTATTGGGTCTAACCACATACATTGTACCAAGTCTAATACAATAATACTGCATCTCAAAGGCTGGAAAAGGTCTGAAGAGAAAAAAAAACGAAAATATTGATCAAGAACTCACATGTTGTTACTAAGTCACCGGAGTGGATGTCCGAGTGGAAACAGGGTACGGGACTTCCTGAGGAGTAACTACTGCAAGAACTCGACTCACTGTCACAGATGTCTGGAACAACGAACGATGTATGAGCTGCAACTTGCCTTGATCAAATCGAGTTAATGATCCGAGTTTTATATTGTAGGATTTTTGTATAATGGATGTAATACATTGTCTGTTACATGTAATGTGGCAATAGTTTAATTGTTGTCCGTTACATGCAATATGCGAATAGTTTTAATTTACATTGTCTGTTACATGTAATATTAGAAAGCATTTAATACATTGTCCGTTACATGTAATATGATAGTAGTTTATATTATTGCCCGTTACATGTAACATGGAAATAATTAGAATACATTGTCTGTTACATGGGAAATATAATATGGGAAAAGTTTTAGAATTGAGCTTTCCAATTTCCGTCTTCTAAATAATGTCATTTGTCTTAAAGTTTCACAACTAATCACTTTGTGAACCGATGAATCGATGGATGTTTCGTTACATATCTCGTTGTAAATAAAATGGCAAGACTTTGAAGTTCAAACATTAAACATTTAAAGGAGCTGTAGCACGTTTTTTGCATATACTTTTTTCTAACATTTGCCATTAATATTTTAAAGTTTTTTCAATATAATGTTACATAAGAGGGTAAACGTTTCATTACACGACCCGATAAACCATATACACTGAAAACGGTTATCGGTATAGGTAAAAACAATGGAGCGACGTAGGAGACAATTTTTTAGAACTCGCCAGTGTGAGAGGTAGAATTGGTCATATGCGATTTTAAGAGTTCAGACAGTAAGATGGTTGACTAATTCTTCACCCATATCATTTTTAAAACTCTAGGTTTAGGTATCGTTACCTTTGAGTGGCCATTTTAATGTGAAAATTGCCGCTCGATGGGGAATGGACCGAACCATGCACATTAGTTTTAAAACTTTTTAAATTCAGGAGATTTATTTAGTCATTGATAACACTTATTTGCCTTTTTGTCAGAGCAATTTATTTCAGTAAGCAGAAAGTGCTAAAACGCCTTTAAAATGTCGATATTAAATTAATTACCTTCAACTGCTTTTCCATCTTCCTTGGGCTGCGTGATATTCATGATTATAAAAATAGCAAACCCAGTTACATTAGTTCTGGAGTGAACTGAGACAGATTGCACGTGTTTGAATTATGTACTCTTCAGGCCTTGGAAGTATTGGTTTCTACATCAACTTGTATTGGACGCTCGGGTATTCGGATGGATCGCAATCGATGAAGCCATTCTTCTTTCGTCATTCGCTCCGTGACATCATTATTCAATAAATAGGTTCTTGGCCCTTGTTTGTCATAAAACACCACTCCACACACATGCGCAATGGCAACTTCCAGGATGTACTTGTGTGGGTTTTCTTGAACTATAGCTAACTGGATGTTAACTTTATCTTGATCAAAATCTTCAAAATTGTTCCCTGACAAAACACACAAGTCTGTTGTAAACTTGTTTTTCAAAGCGTTCACAAATTTGTCCTTGTCAACATGCAATTCGAAGCCGACAACTTTTGTCAGTTTGGTTTTGTATCCGTCTTGTGAGAAGGCAACCTGTGTCAACCCAACAATGAAGGAGCCCCCACCTTGGACTTTTGACAGGGAAGATATATTAACTTTCAGTTTCAATTTTGTCCAGATATAATTGATTAATTCTTTCAAGTTAGATTTTACTTCTTTGTATTCCTTTATTTCTGGCTTAATTGACTTCAGTTCGACATGCCGCGATTCCTCAATAGGAATTATCTTTCCTTCTTTCAATATGAGTGTCGGCCCACTGGGTTCTGATTGGAAGTGAAGTAACGAAATAATGTTAATGCAGGAAGGTCTTGTATTTTCAAAATCGCTTCTTAATTTCGTATTAAAATCAACTGTGACAACTCCGTCTGTTTTCGTCACTTCAATCAGAAGACAGTTTCTAAATTCCTTGAATTCACTTAAATCAGATAGCCAATATCGCTTACATGTGTTTATGAACAACTGCCCGCCTTCAATCTGCTCTTCGATGCATTTGCCAAAACATTGATCAAAGTCTTCGAGATTTCTATCCCAGGATTCCTGACCGTGAATATGGATAAGAAGAATCCCCCCCTCAGTGTTTCTCAACGCTGCCACGCATTTTTCAAATTTTCCCCGAAATATTTTTTTAGACTCAAGTGTTTTGTTGCCTTTGATGGTCGCAATATCTGTGTGCAGTAGAACAAACGTTTTGAATATGCTTTGAGTACCGCATTTTTCTTTCACGTGTTGACAAGTCGTACAGTTTTCTGAAACAACATAAAGACAAAATGTCCCCGTGAAACAAATATGCCCCCGGATATAAGCAATATTTGGATTTTTTAAAGTGTTTCGCTCACAGTAATAGCTCACAGTGCAGACCGAAAACGAATACAAAACACAAGAAGTAGAGGTAAGTGTCCAAGTAACTCGCCATCCTTAAACATAATAGAGGCAAGGCCGAGGCCCAACACAAAACTTGATGTGGTGTGCAACTGTCCATAACTGGAAAATAATGGTGTAATTTATTAAAATGTTATGACCAAAGTTAAAATTTGCTTAAATGAGTGTGGCATCAAGGGGAATGTCACCAAGTCACTTTAATGGTGTTGGTTTATTCGTTGATTATTTGGCTGATTATTTTTAAAAAAACAAGTTAGTTAAAACCGTTTTGAAATATTCCATTTTCAATTGACGAAAGTTTATATTTGGTTGGATAAAACAAATTACTACAAAAACCAATCTAATTTAGTTAACACTTGCTGTAATGTTATACGTCCCCTAAGTCCGTCATTATAACTTAGGGGACGTATAACATTACAGCTAGTTTTAACTAGATTGAATCACTGATGTTATCGGAATGTCACTCACCATCCATCCCAAACTGTTGAGTCAGCTAAAATGAGTTCATGCATGTTCTGAAACGATACAAAAACTTAAGAAACACATGTATATCGGTCTTTTCACGAATGTTTAAAATAAATACATTGTATCAAATCAACCTCAAACGTACGAGTGCCTTAAACTTCGGTAGTTATTCATTTCCAACATCGTTCGATTCCTTATATGAGTCAAAAGTGTAAATTTCAAGGAGAGAAATTTCAAATCATTTATTCTTACATCTAAAGGTGTTTTTTTTTTAATTAACTTATTACACATGCACATCTTCAAGTTTACAAATGTGAAATATGAAAATCATGCTTAATTAATGCTCAATTAACGATTACAGTTCTGTTATAAAGTTTCTTAAACTTTCTTTAAATTAGAAATTATATTTTATTTACTAGTCAGAATTTCCAAGTGAAACATTCATATATATTGGGGTAGTAGCTTCAAAATAAGAAAAAAACATTTTTTAAAAAGTCATAAAATATTAACATTTTAACAGTACCTGAACTCAGCAAAAAAACGTAATCAGAGGGTTATCATTTGCTATATTTTAATCAACTGCTGAATATAAAATGGGAGTTCTCCTTATACATCTTCCTAAAGATGGGCTTGCAAAGGCTATGTAAAAACTAAATGAAATAAAAAATATAGTCGCAAGCGACGATAAACGGATTCAGAGCATAAATGATTCGATTATTTGAAATACAAGGAACTAAGACATCTATCCATGTCATTGCGCATCTTTTAAAACAAGTTGCAAGTTTCTATCATGTACCTAGGATTGTTGATACCCAATATGTACATGTCAAATTAAAGAATTGTAAAGAAAATCAACATCGCGAATAAACCACGATAGCTACAAATTTGTCATGATTTACCTTTTGCTCGTATTGTTATTTCGCATCTTTTGCAAAAAGTTTCAAGTCTCTATTAAGATTTTGAAAATTTCCCCATGTTAAAATTTTTCTTTATTGTGACCGGCAATGACTTTTCGCGATCGATTTTATTAATGATTAATATAGACGTAAGTCCAATCTTACTCTCCTGAAAAAAATCATAAAATTCGATGGGTAGGTATATTGTTATGTCCCCTTGAAGTTTGCATTTTCAAAAATGTTCCTATGTTAAAAATCGAAGTTTTTCAAAGATAAACAATGAACATGAAAAATTCAATCAAAAATGGAATTCACACAACCCAGCTTTCAGCAATATATTTTTAAAAACCCCAAACCTTTTAGATATCTCTAGGATTTAGCCAATTTGGCGAACACAGTATTTGAGACATTTTAAAAGCAGTAAATATATTTGACAAATTGTAAATTTTAAGTTTTTGAGTGTGGCACCTGTGTTCCCAATCAATTGCTCAATCAATTGCATGGAAATGTCCTCATCTGGTTGCCGTGGTTAATAGCGAGTTCACTCCATTAGAAACCATCATGTTGCAGGTTCGATCCCACAGTGTCTCGAAAGAACTCATCAGTATGAAAGTGTTAATTCATTTGCGGTTTTATTTCATCAGATATATTTGATTTTTGATGATTTTACATTCATTTAATTAGTCATTTATTCATAAAAATAGAGCCACTGGCTCTGTACCTCATCAGACTTTATATACATTAAAGCGCAACTCCCGGATAAAATGAACAAAAATTCGTTTGACTAAACCAAGCTAAATTGTACACTAATGTGCATCTGTATGCATAGTATCTAGCTAAATATGATTTTTCGTAAGGTCATAAAATTTTTAAAACAATAGATTATTTTATTATTTGCGATTATAAAAAATAGCGTCATTTACTTGCCGCGATCGTTTTGTTCCGGTGATGTAACCGGATGTGACGTCAACTGGGGCAAACAAACGTGACGTAACAGCCACGTGACAATGTAAACAACACAGCGCTTCACTTCGGTGATCGCGTTTTGACGATTTTGGTCACAAATAAAGTTAAACTGAGAGTGAAATTCGAATACCTGCTGTATGAAAGTATAATGACAACGAGGAATTAGCTAAATATTTGTTTTGGTACATAATTATGAGAAGAATTCATGATCCGAAAGGACAAGTCAAATTCTGAAGCCTAGTGAAGGAGTCGTTGTCCTCTGTCGACACGGAATGATTTCGGTAAGTGGGTCTTTGATGTCTTTCTTCTAACGATGCATAATTTGTTATGTGAATGGACATGTTCTTTCGAGAATATATATATATATCTTGAATTTTCAATCTGAGTCGAGGAAAACAACATTATCAGTCTGTCAAATCGTGGCTCTCGTCGAGTGTGTTTTGCAGATCCATTTTTCGATACTCTTCCAAAGTGATTTTTTAAAGAAATTTGTCTGGCCCACAGGGATGGCAGTATTCAAATTTTGATAACCATAGTATTTTTTACTAGCCTCGGGCTGAATGACTGGTGTTAATTTTAGCCCAGAGATTCATTAACATGTCAATTATGAGAACTTATAATTAATTTGCACCATTTCATTTGTAAAATGTTAATGTGTGCATGACTCGCCGTTTTAAAAAAAACGTTTATAATTGATTTGTCATCAACTTCAGGAAATTATTTTTTAAATATCGACATTTGCTTTCAATGAAATATTATATAGATATCAAATTCAAATCCATATAACAATGTAGTAGTAATTACTACTGGTATTTAAAAATTACAAATTAGAAGCCATCTGAGTTAGTGGCTTATTTGAACACCGTTCCTTTTTAGTGATCATGAATGTATATACATATTTAAATTTTCAAAGAAATGGCTTTCCATAAAAGATTTCAATATTTTGTTTGATAACTATTCATTTGTTTGTGATGAAATTAGACTGAGGCTGTAGATGTTTAGAATTATTTCACTTGCCTGACATAGAAATATCAAAGGTCCTATACCAAATACCAAAACAAAAACATGTTATGAATTAATCATGTGTAAACATATATGCAGCATCAAGAAAGATTTATTATTGTTGTTACAGGTGATGGGAGTCCCTAATACAAGAGAACACATCAACAAAAAAACCCATTAGGAATGGACTGTATGTGCAGTAAAATATTGGTGCTGAAGGTCTTTGATATCAGGAAATGATATGTATAAACATTGTCATAAGAAGTGATATATGCTGATTGTGCGAACTGATATCCAAATCATTATCTTCTCTTGGATATGAGAATGTGCCAATGTTTTGGAAATATTGTATTCAACTTTGCAGCAAACTTGAGCAAGACTACACAAAATAGTGTAATAGTAAATCAAATTAAAATTCAATTTAATTATGAGAGTAAATAAAATCAAATATTTCCCAAATTATTTAAAAATAAATTTTATGATAAAACTTAATTTCATGTGCACTGTTCCTTTGTAATTCCTAAAATGCAAACACTTACACAAAATATATGTACACAAAATAATGTTCAATACATGTATACTTAGTTGAATAAATTTGGCTCTTATATTTGTTGTTTTATTCATGATTAAAAAGTGGAAATGCAATATTGCATCTTAAGTGAATTTAATGTCACAATAAAAATAGAAAACTTGAACATAATTTCTTTTCAGAATTCTTAGGTCTGTTTCAAGGTAAGTTTATTTGATATGCAGGTAGGTGTAGGCAAATGTAAAAAAAACAAGTCATGCTTACATAGGTATTTACACACTGTTACAAATCTATTTTATAGAAATACATATCTTTGTCCCTTTGGATTATGCTATTTACAAAATTAATCATATGCATTGTGATGAAGTATATTTTTTATTTTTTATATATATCTGTAACTGAAAATACAGGTTAGTTAAAATTGCAGATTATATCAATAAATGTCTGAATTTTCCATTTGATCAGATAATATATAGTTGACAAATATACTCATAAAATATTATGTAAACTTTGAAATGAATAATGATTATCTTATCATTTAAATGAGATATCAATCACCAAAAATTCCATTATTCTTATTTATTTTATCCACTAAAATACAGTTAGTTAGATACAATATTTTCATTCTTTCTTTCAATGTCTTTCAAAATTTATGAAACAATATCACTACAATTAAATTATTTCTATTGCAATACTTTATTCATCCTAAAACAAAATTGGGTACGAGTTCAGCGAAATGTGTGGATGTGCATTGGAGTTCACTGCATCCCGAGAAGATATCACGTGACCATGCAGGTACGGTAAAGTTATTTCGCCAAAAATGAAATAACCTTTATATTATAGTCACCAAATTACAAAATATTGAACTACATTCATACACTATTAATGATGTATCTAAAATACGTAAGTTTGCCAGATATATCAGCACTGAAACACGTATGATATCAGCTGTTCGGTTAATTATTTGGGAATTTACTTCCGGGTTTAGTAAGAACCATTTTTAAAACTTTATCGCTGATATTGTGTATATTCCTTTTCTGATTCTCTTCAAGTTGTCATATGCAAATATATGACAAGTTTTTACATTAAATGGTCGACTGGTTTCATTCCTTTTGCCCGCGCAGTTTACTCGTCTGACAGTGCTATTACTACGGCGGTCGCCATTTGCATTCGTTTGTTTTCTCCAGTTGACGTCATACCTTCCTTCGGGAAAAATCGAGATTTTTCCAGTGTTCTCCGTAAAACAAGATGGCCGACACGTCAAAAAGCGACGTAAACAGACAGTTTTCTGACTTCTTTTACGATTTGCTAAAGTCAAACATGATTTCAATGGTAATGGGATGCGAGAATTTGTTGTTTATAAACCGATTCACATAATTTCCATGTCTTTGCAATGTGCATGTAAACCATAGGCAGTTATTTGAAAGAAATTGGAGCAAAATCATCCGGGAGTTGCTCTTTAACTAATTCAAAATGTCAACTTCTAGGTGAGAGGTACAACAAATAGGAATAACTTTATTTTGAGAAGATGAAATAGGTCTTAAGGTCCTTAACACTACCATCTTCGGTTACCCATGGTTTTATAAATGCTCCGTTACTCTCCACTATATCACCCATGGGAAACCTTATAAGCAGAATCTGTACTCAAATTACCCGCCCTTGGCCAGCGTGAGCCAATCAAACTGCTACGCAGCTTGGACCTGCGAGCCAATGACAATTCATATCACTTCGTTTCAAAGCAAGCGAGGTCATTGTGTTAGCCATCCGTCACCGGTTATCTCCCTTAACAATTTCCATCCCAATGAGCATTTTCTTTTGTTATTGACTTCGTCACGCCGGCCAAGGGCGGGTAAATTGAGTACATATTCTGTTGATAAGGTTTCCCCATGGGTGATATAGTGGAGAGAAACGAAGCATATATAACCATAGGTAACCGAGGATGTATTTGCCATTTTGACCTATCTTTGAGGGCAGAGATAAAATCCACTACAAATAAAGAATTTTTTTCTAGATTTAATTAATTACTGTTGTTTCCCTTAAATTACCTCTCTTTGAAGAGGACATAAATCTCAAGATGAAAATAGCTTTTCAGGTCATGACCTCTGTGACCTATATTTGTGGTCGCAGGATCACGAAATCTACATTTCAGAATCCTCATTGGCGAAGGAGTCAGTTAACAACTTTTCAGCTCTCTTGACCTTTTAGAACTGGAGAAGAAGATGGAAATAGGTTTTTAAAGTCGTGACCCCTGTGACCCTATTTGGGGTCACATGGTCACCAATTTTATAATTTAGAATCCCCATTGGCCAAGGAGTCTGTACACAACATTTCAGCTCCCTTGACCAAGTGGTCCTGGCGAAAATGCGAAAATACAGACGGACGGGTAGACGGACAGATGCCATAAGCCCATCGGTCCTTTTAGGCCAGACGAGCTAAAATGTATTTATCAATTACATTTCAAATAATGATGACTCCCTTCTTACAATAAAGACGGCAAAATTCTTTTTTCTTTCTTTTTAGACGGCATGCCCTTTAATATAACAAAATACATTTTCTAAACCAAATGATTCTCTAAATAAAAGAAATGATATTCGTGTTTTTTCAATCATAATTTTAGTTAAATCTATGGCACAGATATTGCGATATATCGATAAAACAACTACCACTCCTCACTCTGCTTTTCAATGTTTTTCGTAATTGTATATAGTAAGAAAGACATCACCATCTATAAGTAGTTCAATCTAGTTAAAACTAGCTGTAATGTTACACGTCTCCTAAGTCAGTCAGTCGTGACGGACCAATGAGATGTATGACATAACAGCTGGTTTTGACTAGATTGTTAGTAGTTCAGACCATCAGATACATGTATTATCTCCAAAGGATATATGCGTCTGATCTTGTGTTTTCTTTATGCTTGAATGAATGGATGAGCCATGTAAGGGAGATTTAGACGGTTAAAATCAAGGACGGAAAGCTATTACGTCCCCTGGCTGTTCAGTTTTGCTTTTTATAAAGACATTCCAGTATTTAAATGAATTAAATCAGGAAAACAATTCAAGGCAATATGTAGTAAATATTCATAAATATACTTTCAGAAAAATATTTTTTTAGATAATGATTCATTAATTTTTTAAAAAAGCATTTTTTTCTAATTTTATAGCAAGTTTATACTTAAATTAGTTAAAAATATAGATGTGTTGCCACAGGGAAGAAGAGATATCCTCAATGTAACCATCGCTCTCATAAACTTTGTATTTACAAAGGAGATACTTCTTCATTGGAAACCTAATTTCTTTTGATCTTTTCATAAATATTTAGGATTCTAGAACAAATATTGTTTTGTTATAAACATATGTCACACAATCATAAAAAAACCTTATATTCACAATAATTAGAATTTTAATGTATCTGTCCTGACACTGTACATGTTAAAGGAAATAAAACTGAATGGTCAAGCAAATCATAGTATGACAATTGAAAATGATCGCTAACAAGGGTATCAAACCTCCTTAATTGCATTTGGATTTGAATAGTTGATAGAAACATGTACATGTATGTTTTTTTATATTGCTTTCCTTTTTCCAATCAGTATATGCATTTTTGACTCAAAATGTGATAATATGGATTGATTTGTTTTCACAATTTAAAAAAACCCTTTGGTTATGTTTTTTATTGAAAGAAATCGTTATGCCAAAGCGGTTACTTAACACATAAATTGACAATGTCACTATAACAGTTGTCTGATTTGCACGTCAATATATTACAGTATCAACAACAGGAAGGTCAACATCTGAGGAAGATCCTCAATATTTTGGTATCTATAAATATAAACGGTAGGCCTATACAAAGGGACATGAATTCTTTTAAACAAGAAGTTATAAAGTCTATTCACTCTTCACCCATTGACGACATCACGGTTTAATAAATTTACATTCATTATACTTGATTTAAACATATTTATTCATGAAATGTATACATGAATGGATTGGCCAACAAGCTCCGAAGAGCTTATATAAAGGCCGCTCCGATAGTTAAACATATAAAAATTAAAAAAACTTATACTAGTTAGTGACACATGTCAGATTCACAACTTAGCTTCACATATATTGGTTATGCATGAATATCATGTTGTTTACGTGGCAGTCATTACATATTCATTCTACTTGTTATGTGCAATAGCTTACTTGATTTGTCCTAAACCGGTTATGCAGCCGTGTACGCAACATGTGACTGTCAGGCCGGCACGCTATCAAAGGGATCGAACGCATAGGGTGGAGAAGTATAACTTTCTTCATCCGCTCAACTGAAACAGTCTAGATCATTCGGCTGATAACCGGTGTCTCAATGTTGTCCAGTAGTTCCAAAGTTTCAAGTGTCTCAGTCAATAAACATACGGACAATCAGATAATCCTGATAGCAGGCTGTGCATATCAAGTGGGTCTAAAATTGTGCCCGTAAGTAACTCTCGTTGGACGGCGAGATTTACCCACTTCCAGTGACAAATGAGTTACTGAATGAACCTCGGACCGATCTAAATTTACCAAGGATTCCGAAATACAGAGTTGTAGGGTCAGCAAAATGCTATATCTCTTGACTCCAAGTATGGAACCAATATCGACCAAGCAGTGTGCCCACCTTTATTTGTAAACAAATGATCACAGCATAACTTATTTCTCAGAACATCAATGTCTGAGACGAAGGGAAGGAAAATATAAAGTTCGATTGTTTAGCTCATCAGGCCTGAAAGTGGGCTTATAGCATGGTCCGTCCGTCCATCCGTAAACTTTTCACATTTTAGACTTCTTCTCCAGAACCAATAACTAGAGAGCTGACAGGTTATGTGCAGACTCCTTGGCTGGAGGGGATTGTCAATTGTAGATTTGGTGACCCTGTGGCCCCAAATAAGGGCACCACAAACCATAATCTAAAAACATATTTTCATCTTCTTCTCCAGAATAAAGAGACCCAGAAGGGCGAAATGTTGTGTGCAGACTCTTTATCCAATGGAGATTCTAAATTGTAGATTTGGTAATCATGTAGCCCCAAATAAGGGCCTCTCAGGCCATGACCTAAAACACTATTTTCGTCTTCTCCCCAATAACAAAAAGACATAGAAGGCTGTAATATTGTGTGCAGACTCTTTAGCCACTTGGGATTCTAAATTGTAGATTTGGTGACCCTGTGACCCCAAATAAGGGCCTCATGATCACAGGCCATGACCTAAAGACCTATTTTCATCTTCTTCTCAAAAACAAAAAGACCTACAATGTAGAAGGCTGTAATATTGCGTGCAGACTCTTTAGGCAATGAGGATTCTAAATTGTAGATTTGATGACTTGCAGCCCCAACTAAGGGCCTCACAGGCCATGACCGAAAAACATATTTTCGTCTTCTACTCCAAAATGAAAGGACCTAGAAGGCTGTTATATATTTAGCCAATCATGATTCTAAATTGTAGATTTGGTAACCATGTGGCCCCAAATAAGGGCCTCACAGGTCATGACCTAAAAACCTCTTTTCATCTTCTTCAATAGAACAGAAATAGATAGAAGGCTGTAATATTGTGTGACGATTCTTTGGCCAAAAAGAATTCTAAGTTGGTGACCCTGTGGCACAAAAAAGGGCCCCACAGGCATTGGACTTAAACCTGTTTTCATCTTCTTCTCCAAGGTGAAAAGGACCATAAAACTGAACAGTTGTGTACAGAATACTTAGCCAATGGGGTTTTTAAACTGTAGATTTGGTGACCCTGTTGCCTCAAATAAGGACTTCACAGACCATGATCTAAAGCATTTCCTGTGCCTCTCTTATAGAGCAATGATAGTGTTGAGCTTATTTAACTTGAGCAATGCACCAGGTGCACTGTCTGAGCCCTCAGTGGTAACATGATACATATGTTAGTCTTAGATGGTATTGTTTCTCAACATTCTTGATTATTGCATTGGGTTATATATATTTTGCTTATATTGTTTTGAAAACTTTTGGATATTTGAGAGTAAATGAAATGAGTGAGTGTTGGTTTCTACCACTCCTTGGCTAATAGAGATTCTAAATTGTTGATTTGATGACCCTGTGACCTCAAGCTAGACTCATAGGGGTCACAAATCAAAAACCTATTTTTGCTTGTTTACAATTCATTACTTGAGTTAACTTAGATATTCAACCTTTGATAATAAATCAATTAATTCCTGATGAGCTACAGAGCCCATTGCTCTATTTTTTCAAATTTATTAATTATCATGTGCTTCTACTTGTGATAATCCCTAGTATATATAAACTTATTATGATGTGAAATGATTATGTAACTACAGTTTATTGTTTACTTGTATATGTTAATGAATGCTTATGTAATGTGTATTCACATAATATATTAACATATCATGCATGGATGTTGTGTTGTTCACGATATGCTAACGTTTGTATGTTTGTGTTCCTGAGCCTCCTTTCACAAAGCAACCTTTACTAAGGTTAACCTTAACTCCAATACTTTAACATAGCACTAAGGTAACCTTAGTGACTTACGATCACCTTAGTGCTTTGTGAAAGGAGGCCCAGGGCATTATGTTTTCTACTCTGTTGTCCGTTAACAAATCCATCAAGCCCTGGCCGGGTCATTTCTCCATATGCACAGATTAGCTCTGTTACTGTAACTGAAGAGCATCATTTTTTGCAGCATTTATATATTCAAATTAACTTAACAGAATTGATAATGTGCAAACAGGTATCACGCACCATGCAGTTCTTTTTCTCGCCCCTTCTGTTCATATTTCATGGCTGTCCTACTTTAATGTATGTCAAAATGTCATGTACTGATGTAGGTAAGTTTTAATCTTTTGAAAATAAATAAAATTCTAAAATCAGTCTAGTATACCAATAAACCCTCAAAGGCATCCGCGTTTTTACATCACATTAGGCACAAAGACACAAAGACCCACCTTGTGCCTTTGAGGGTTAAAGGTGACAATTTGCAAAGTGTCTTAATTTTCAGTGTTGCTGAATGTTCATTCCTGTAATTCCTCTACATAACCAGTTTTTAGTTTTTAGTTTTAGCAAAATATTATTTTCAATAAAGGGGAAGGACATAAAGGAGTCCATTGCATTATTCTATTCCTGATTAGCGGGGAAATGATAGGAAGATAAGTCTTTCATTGATGTTTGAAAAAGCAAAAGTGACATAACACGCCATGAAACACCGAAATGATATCACCAACGCTCGAACACCAAAATGGCGGAGTAACAAATTCATACATGTATTTGACTATCTCTTTCTTTTTGCTATTATACACTATTGTCATGTGAAGCCATACATTTTAAAATCAATTCATATTTTAATTTAAATTAAGGCAGAAACGAACACATATTAGAAACATTTTTTCCGAAACATGGCTTTTCAAAATTTGAAATCTTAAAGAACGTCTCCCCTGAGCCTGAATTCTTGACATGGAGATTGCATGATGCAAAATGGCAGGTCATTTAAGAATGCCGACCGATCCTTTTATAGGACAAATACTAAGAGAACCGTTAGTGGAAGAATAATGTATTATATATGGTAATGTTGAATGACATTAGATGAATGTTTAAGGTTAGATAAAAGTTACATACATGTACTTACATGGAATCTGTTAAATCTATCCACGGCCAAAAGTATATCTTGCTTTCCTATTCTCCTATCGACAGCTAGTTGCAAAACCTGTCAAACAGGAAGTTAAAATGCACCTTCAAATTGCGCAGTAGAAATATGAAAGCAAGCATATACCTGCCGTTGCTTCCGTCAGGCGTGACATGAAACGAGGTGTGTCATATTAAACCACTTGCTTTGTTGGTCTATCTCTATCCTCTGTCTAACACTGAAGATGTAAAAGTGTATGTTGTACATAGCACGAGCCCAGTGTAGCTACAGCGCTGTCTTTTTAAAGTTCATGTACACAAGTCCAAATGAAAGAGGATATTCAAATCGTAGTAGGCTTTTTAATCCGTAGGTGAAACCGAAGGAATCCATGTCGTAGAGCAGTCTGTTCGTCCGCCCCGAATAGGTATATGGGTGCTGAAATGAACTCCCAACAGTTTTATATGAATAATTCTGAAATTTTGCACATGCCTTCGACATACATTAGTGATACGCATGTGTGTTTCGGCTGTAAATTATTGTCACACGATTGGTACTTGATTTAGAGCGTGTGGCTGTTCTATATACCCTACTGACAGTACCTGTTCTCAAATCAACCAACCCGTCAGTTATTATCAATTATTTGGGACTTACACATGCTTTGGACATACATCAATGGGGCCGAATCGGATAATATTCAAAGTTGTGACCCTTGGTGGTGGTGATGTTTGTTTCAACTTTTCGATTAAACTTAAACCTTACTTGTTCATTGATCAATGATATGTCTTTGAAAGATAAGGTGTGTATCCCTTGACATAAGGCCATATATGAGTTGACCTTCTGACCTTCTTGATGAAAGACGCTTTTATAACTTTCACCTTAACCGCATAGGCCTTCTGATGTCGCATACTCAAGTCATAACCCTTAAGTTTGTGACCTTGACCTTGGCGAAGGATGCATTTTCTGAAAGCATTTACCATGGTCATACTTTCTGACATCGTCTTCAAATAGAGGATACTCTTCTATCGTAACCTCTGTTATATTTTGGCT
The DNA here is from genome assembly GCA_936450465.1 of Gibbula magus. Classification (NCBI taxonomy): domain Eukaryota; kingdom Metazoa; phylum Mollusca; class Gastropoda; order Trochida; family Trochidae; genus Gibbula; species Gibbula magus. The sequence goes on along the minus strand of OW388296.1, from coordinate 54,985,296 downwards.
ACTTTCTAAGTCAGAAATGGATGGTTGCATCAGAAGTTAGCTGTGCAATCACCGACGCTGTTTTATACTTAGCATTCCGTGACTGTCGAAGTGACTAGAGTTGCTTCACCTGTGCGATGTGTATATACTTTTACAAGACATAAGTCTTGGGGACAATATGCAACATACGTTACGATAACAATCTGAAGCTGTAACATTGCCTTGTATGACGTGAAGATCGCTCGTCAAACGTTAGTTTATTGATTCAAAAACACTCACGCTGCCGCGTTTCACTACGCCGCTGTTAACCTCGCTGTCTATCATCAACAAAGAGTACACGGTACCTCGACTCATCAGAAAAAAACATTTCGAAGAAAAGTCGCGGTTAACGCCCAAATGACTGCGCAAACATTATGACACTGATATGCATGGTTACAATATGGGACCACGGCAGGGGCGCCTCTCGCAATCCCGTTTGTCTCAGGTGTTGTTTTTTCTGTAATGGAGGGGGGAGGGGAAGTTTTGTTCGCTGCAGTTTTGCTGCCGTCTGGAATCGATCTCGGAGATGCGCCAGTCGAAATGTTTGACGTCGTAACCGGCAGTTGACCTGGGCTCCGTTCCATAACAGCGAGCGCTTAAATTGCTCAATGTAGCGCTCAAGTAGCGCTCATTCTCTCTTGAACGACACGGTGCAAATTCCTTGAAGTTTGATCGCCTTGCTACGTAGCGTTACATTGAGCAATCGCGTTCAAGAGAGGTTTATAAGTAATCGATCATAGAGCGATTACTTATAAACCTCTCTTGAACATGGCCCTGGTTTTGGTCGGTGAGCAACATTTCCTGTTTGCAGATACCTTGTGACAAGACGGCTTGTAATTAACTGGTGGATATGAAAACTCTGCCTTCTTACTTAATTTTTCAAAAGACATGAAACGGATATGAACTCAGAAAACAGGCCTAAAACAAATTATTTATTTACTACTCCAATCGTAATATTCTTGATTTACGTTTGATGTATTATTGTTTCAAATAAAAAGTTTTAAAACTTCAATGCGTTTTCAGTACATAAACATACTGTACACTGTATCTAACCTATTCGATATGCACGTTACTCAAACGTTTCGAATAGTAACAAACTGTTTCTCTATCCAAAATAGTGTAAGATGAATCAAATTTCAAGCTTATGATAATGCAATTAACTTGCTCATGTAAGAGGTGCACGAGCAGTGTACATCTCAGGGGCGGATCCAGGATTTTTGAAAGGGGGGGGTCCCAAAAAAAATTTTCTCCACTCAGTGGGGGGGGGGGGGGGGATGTATATCCCAACTTACACATGGATTTGAAAAGGGGGACCCCCTGACCCTCCCCCTCCCCCCCCCCCCCCCCCCCCCCCCCCCCCCCCCACCCCCCCTGACCCCCCCCCCCCCCCCCCCCCCCCCCCGTCCCCCCCCCCTTGGATCCGCCACTGCATCTTACGAGGGTCTCTGATAGAGACAAGCTCATATATATCACATCCTTAAAGGGGGAGTAGCACGTTTTTTTGCAAATTTTATTTTTTTAAATTTCCCATTTATAATGATAGTTCATGTCATTTATATTTACTTTAGAGGGTAAAACATCTTATTACACAAACCAATTATCCTAAGTGGTAGTACCGGTGATGGGTGTGAAGCGAAAATTGCATTGCGGTCATTTTATTGTGAACACATTTTATTATTTCGAATGACAAAATCGATTCCCATGGATTTATGGAACCGTGTACATTCACTTTTTAATTTGATTTTCCGAAGAGAGAAGGGTGTTTTACTATTGGTGACACTATTTTTCAAATACATTTCATCGACTTATTTCATCGAAAAAACGTGCTACTGCCCCTTTAAACCAGCCATGTTACAAATGCAATTGAATTCCTTGTAGGTATATTTGGACCTTGACCGTGGATTATTATTGGTAAAAGCTGTGACTGTCCAAACCATAAAAGAAACCACATGGACAATGTCTTATTATTTGATGTATAAGGTCTAAACCTCTGATATAATGAGGAATCTAATACCTAATGAGTTCCAGAGCCAATGGCGCGATTTCATTTCTTTTAGAGTTCTCCTTTTAACCTCTTACAGCCCTTTTGTAATATGTGGGTATATTAAGTAAATATCGAGTAACTGTTTTATGGAACAAGTAAATATACAAACACATAACAGAATTTTATTTTTTTTTAAATTTACAGATTCAGCTAAGTTTTCACTCAGATACTAGCCAAAATTAATGGTCGCTTACGTGTCTTTTATGTTGATTTTCGAAAAAGACTATAATCGTGGTAATGATCTGTCAGTAGTGTGTCAAATCTACAGTGAAACAATGTCAGAGGTAAACTGCCAACTATTAACATTTCTGAATGTTCGTAAACTGCCAGGCAAAGGAAATTACTCACCTCAGTTGATTTTATCATATGTATGATTTTCAATTGCAAATATCTCAAGTTTTCGATGTCAAAATCTAAAACTGAAAAGTACAGCTGTTTAGTCAGCAGTCAACGAATACTTCTACATGTTTTTGATTATTTTTTTAAAAATGAAATTAAAATTTAAAATTTCATTAAAAAATAATGTTGATGATACACAGCTGTTCATCGACATATAAGACATATTCTACGTGAAAATTAATAAATGTGCGTCGTATCAAATACAAGATATATATGCAAAATATACAAATGCAAATAAACAATCTTCGTGGAACAAATGTGATGGTACTGGTATATTTTGATTGAAGCGCTTGTAAAATATCTTTCTTTTGGCTTTGCAGCAAATCGTCTTCGGCATGTTTTCAATGATGTTCTTTATGATTTTGATAAAAAAAATATCATGACGATCTCGCAATTACACATTTTTCAATTCTCATTGTTTGTATTTTTCAACAAATGTGCGCTTGTGTTTATCAAGTTTTGAAATATAAAGTCATAAAAAAAATCATTAGTATTTTTCAATTTGACTGTGTCTAAATCATGTGTTAATAACATATATGTGTAAACAAAAATATCCTCTCGACTTTCGTTTCCATAAATAACACCCGGATAGCACCCTCCTTTTAACATATTTGAAATCATACATCGTTTTTTTCATGATTGATTAAAGTCATTATTGACGTACCTTTTTATATTTCAACAATAGTTAAAGGAAGAACAAAACAGTGATTTATTTAACAGTTAGCCTACATAAAAATCATCAAGTTTGAAATATATTTTAAAATAATTAAAAAAATATGATTCGATAAGTCAAGATTTTCATTTATAATAACTATCTAGCAAATATTGATATGAACCCATTGAACCTGAAATCAGCCGAGAGGTGTCGCTGCAAGCAGGAAATTGTCAAGGTAGGTTCAGGGTGTTATACTCGGTGTCAGGATTTGATATACAGAAGTATACATATAGGAATACACTGATTGCACATACACAAACTGTCAACAGGTAGCTCAGGACACTGTTATTTCAGATTTACTCAATAAATTAGATTGCTAACTTTGTATTTTAACAATTGATTGTTCCTACTTTCTCTTTAGGTAAGGGTCAGCTTACACAGTGGAGACGATCGCGCTCGCCTCGGTCTTGTTACGCTGAAGTGGAGATAGTCACACCGCATTACACAAACACAATCAAATGTCACAATTTACAAGTAACATAGTAAACGAGCAAACAGAATCATTTAATTAATCTGACACATTAAAATAGTTCTAATTTCTCTTTAGGTCGACTAGCAACTTGTTGAAACACGTAGCTATTTAAGGCTCGTATCTATCCAGTCAGGGGAGGTAACTACTGCTGTACTAAGCATTCAACTGAGCAAACAGCGAGTCAGAAAATAATAGCAAAACACGAATTTCATTTTTGTTTCAATTAAAAATTGAATGCCTTTTTGGGAAAATATGTTTAACTTTCAAATTTCTCAGTGTATAGAGTAAACGCTGCCTGTCTATAAAATCATGAAATTGTATAACAAAAAAATGGGGAAAAAACTAAGTATCATTTGACACACATTGCTTTTTAAAAGACATGATAGCACATTAACAAAAGATTAATTGTGTGTTTCCAAAGGCTAACACATAATGTAAATGAAAACCTATATTGGTGCAGCTCATGACTCTCTCAAATCATATATTGAAGTTCACGTCTAATGCAACTTCACAAGAATGGCAGATTATTACCTCTACGTAGATTATATATCAGAATCAATAAAATCGAGACAATATACACTTGCAATTGATTATTAAGACGATTTTAATTTACCCATTTTGACAATGCCGATGATCGCTTTGAAGACAATCCTTGAGTCGTGACTGTGAATACTGATTAACCAAAGACAAGCGTGGTATGAAGAAGAAAGAAGAAGAAATATATTTTATTAAGGTGTTACATGCTGCATGGTACAATAAAATTCAGTTTGTATAAAATCATGTTTATAAAAGCAGCATCCGGCCATGTGGCCTATGAGACACGATAAAACTTTAAAAGTAACAGTGTTCTAAAATAACACTTAAACATATACACACAGATACTCGCACACACTCATGCACACACTCATTCACGCACTCATACATCCATACATACGTTGGCATACATACATATACATATTTAAAAATGAAAGTGAAGATAAAATCCTATACTGCCGAAATATTTCGGCGCCTAAACATAGTATATAGTATGTCTATGTGACCCGCCAGACAGCTGGCGTCCGTTGAGCCTCATTAATTAATTAATGATGATTACCACTACCGCTAGATGAATTTACGGTGGATACACGTGGGATCGACAATTTGAATTCGGGAATACACGCCGGATCGACCAGCGGCACGCTTTGATGTAAGGTGTATTTATACAATGGATTAGCCGCAGCGCGTTAATCCCAGCGTGTTGTTTTAGTCAGTCACAGAACACAGTTCACATTTTGATGTGAATTCATTTATGATATCAATTTTACCCTAAAATATATTCACATTTTGAAAGGCAGACCACATATTAAATCCAACATAGGTTAAGAGCCAACTGTTGAGGGTTATGAGAGACTACAACATATAAAATACAAGATAAAATATTAATACATTAAAATGGACTATAAAATATATTAAACTTTATAAACAAAAAAAAAGATTTTCGTCGTTATAAAATAAGTCTGCAGGTTTTGGTAACAATACATACAACCTCTGGACTTGACATTGTGAAGTAAAATAATAGAGACACACAATGTTGACATATTTCCGCACTATAGATAACATTTCTTGTGTAAGGTCTGTATACTGTGGACAATTAAGTAGAAGATGGTACTGATCTTTAACAGCTTTACGAAAACAATTAAAATACTCTTTCAGCTAATGAATTTACGAAGTGTGTTAAATCGCCACATGTTTATGCAATAATAATGTAATTGTTATCTGCGGAATTACCTAGTTGGATATCTAAACATTCGATATGTGGAAAGTTTAATTTATTGAATTGAAGATTTGTTTGTGAAATTAATGATCAAAATGTTGCAAAATTTTGTTGAATTATTACTATCGCCGATAATGAGATTACTACAGTGACGTCACAGGAGTCATCGCTTTAGGGACCACACCCTCGCAGATCTTCATTCTGAACCCCTGGGCTAAATAACGCGGGTTTTTTTTTTAAAATGCCATATATACTCATGGTAAAAATGGTTGACACCCCCTAATAGTAATTGGAATGAAATGTTATATAAACAACGTAACGTATCAGTTTCGATTGTTGTTTTGGTACAACATGTAACTACTGGATGTCCTTTTGTGAATAGTGTCCTTGAGCATTTGCTATTTCTCCACTTGTACTTTAAAAAAAATTAAAATTAAAAAGAATTCAAATATATCCAAGATCTCAAGACACAAGGAATGAACTCTTTTGACAAAATTTCATTTTCCTGATAAATCCCTTTCTTTGGTATTTTTTACCAAAAAAATAATGGAAACTGGTACGTTACGTTGTTTATATAACATTTCATTCCTGTAACTATTAGGGGATGTCAACCATTTTTACCATGAGTACATAATGTATATAAGTAATATATGGGTCGATTTCAGAAATTTAAAATCGAGCATTTGTCAAATCGAAATCCCAATAATTCCGAATGTGACCATATCGCATTACATCTAACCTTTAAACTATAAGGCAGTCTACAATAATACATCTTGAATAAGATAACTTAACGAAACTTTTACGTTGAAACAAATCCAAAGTAAATTTCACTGTGAACAATTAAAAGCACCCTCCCCTCAATAAAAGAAGAGCCATGGGCTCTATAGGTTATCAGGTTTTCTATTGTTAAAATAAATTTTCTCAGCTTGTTCTAGAGCTTTTCTTAATGGAGAAGAAGATGAAAATAGGTTTTTAGGGTTGTGACCCTTGAGACCTTATTTGCGGTCACAGGGTCACAAAATCTACAATTTAGTATTCCCATTATCCAAGGAGTATGCACACAACTTTTCATCTCTAGACCTTTTGGAACTGGAGAAGAAGATGAAAATAGTTTTTTAGGGTTGTGACCCCTGTGACTCCATTTGAGGTCATGGGTTCACGAAATCTACAATTTAGAATCCTCATTAGCCAAGGCGTCTGCACACAACTTTTCAGCTCTCTAGACCTTTTGGAACTTGAGAAGAAGATGAAATAGGTTTTTGGCATTGTGGCCCCTGTGACCCAATTTGAGGTCATGGGGTCACGAAATCTACAATTTAGAATCCTCATTGGTGAAAGAGTCTGCATACAACTTTTCAGCTCTCTAGACCTTTTGAAACTGGACAAGAAGATGAAAATATGCATTGTGACCCCTGTGACCCAATTTGGGGTCGTGGGGTCACACAATCTACAATTTAGAATCCCAATTGGACAAGGAGTCTGCACACAACTTTTAAGCTCTCTAGACCTTTTGGAAATTGAGAAGAAGATGAAAAAAGTTTTTAGGGTTGTGACCCCTGTGACCCCGTTGTGACCCATGGCAGAAAGTGTGTTTCCAAATATAAAATGGTATATGTTTTCATTTCTTATTTTCAGATGGACGCAATTACAAAATTGAATGAACATTTCCTGTCCTGCAACATCTGCACGGAGACCTTCAAAGATCCCTGTACAATCGGGTGCTACCATACCTTCTGTAGGGGCTGTCTGACAAAGTACACAAAAACTCGCAGAGATGCCATCACTGCGAAATCCATCCTGTGTCCCAACTGTAATCAGATGACGAAAGTTCCTCGACCTCAAGAACCAGTGGATCAGTGGTGTCACCAATTCAAGCCCAGTTTCCTCATTCAAGGACTACTGGATACGTTTACTTCTCAGGAGAGTTCAGGTAGTTACGTTGTCTAATTTTATGGTATCAGTTTAATCTCCCGATTCGAAGCATCCACGGTTAGTGGATGGTATATTTTTATAGCGTTCATTCTGTCCGTCCGTCACAAAACTTTGTGCAGATCATATCTCCCAAACTATACATGTAACTTCACCAAACTTGCTACAAATCTGACAGGCATGATCTCTAGTTGTGTCTTTAGAGGATCAGGCCCATTTCTGAATTTTATTTTCTGCAGTTTCCATGGAAACAATACCAAAACAGTGACTCTGTAAAAAAAGTCATTTTGTCTGGAGCATATCTCCCAAACTAAACATGCTAGCTTCACCACACTTGCTACACATGTCAGCCATGATCTCTAGTTGTGCCTTTTCAGGTTTTGGCTAAAACAGTGACTCTGTGAGGAAGTCATTTTGTGCGGAACTAATCTCCCACACTATACATTCTAGCTACACCAAACTTCATACACATGTCAACCATGATGCCTAGATGTGCCTTTTGAGGGTTCTGAATTTTATTTTGGCGGTTTCCATGGATACATGACTTAACAATTACTCTTTGAGACATATATATGATAACTAAACTTCACCAAACTTGATACAAATGTACTACTCAGATCATGCAGCCACCCAAGTACTCTAAATCTACAGTAGTCTGCATCCTTAATGTTCGGCGTGTACAATGCATGATGTCCATTGTTGAGTTATTGTTTATTTATTCATAATATGATTTATTTTCACATATTCTGTTTGACTCCAATCAATATTTGATACTTATAAACTTATAAACCCCTTCACGTGATAATCCTTTCTTTTTGGCTACTGCAATTAGGGTTGTTTTAATACAAGATCTATATTATTTGTGTTATCTTACACTCACAAACATGTATCTCTGGAACTGTACATTCCATATTCATTCACTTTTACACACAGGTTAGTCATTCCCATGTGCCTATTTTCAAGTATGTCAAACTATATTTGGAAGCGGGGGTATATGCTCGCTTCTACACTTGTTTTAACTGCCCGTCTGTCTGTTAGTTTGTCCGACTTAGATATTTGATCCTAAAATAAACAGTTCAGTTTAGACATATCAACTCATTCTTTTAGTTTGTCCATGTGACCTTGGCTTTGATAAATAATACTTACATTTTTACTTACTGTTGATATCCAACCGGATCTTGCTTATGAATGTGCTTAACTCTTTTTTTCCTCGTGAATTCTTTAATATTTCAAATCAACTATGCTTATATTCGGGGGGATCATTGTTTAAAATTCAGTTAATAATAAATGAAAATCAATAACTGAAAGACCCGACAAGGATGTGTCCTCCGTCCGTCCGTCCATATGTAAACTTTGTGCTTTACGACTGCTTTTCAAGAACCAATGACCCTATAAACTCAACCTTCTAAGGGTCACAAGTCCACGACCTAAAACCTATTTTCATGTGGTTCTTTAACCCTAGAACGCTGAAATTTTGTGTACAGAATTCATGGTCAATGGGGATTATAGTTGACAAATACTTCTGGAAAATATTAAATTTCTACATTATGTTGCGTATGATTTTAAACCTGAACAGCTACAGAGCCAATGACTTTATATTTCTGTTTTTCATATTAGAGTTTTATCAATAATAGACTCATTTTTAAATGACACATGTTTTCTCTTCTTCCAGATCCTGTTGAACACTGTTGCTTCACCTGCCAGCACAATGGGAAGACAACACAAGCCAAATCAATTTGTGAAGATTGCGACATCATGTTCTGTGAAGCATGTGCTAAAGTTCACTTGGAAGCGCCTTATGGAAGAGATCACGTGATTTCACCTCTGGGAGCTGGCGCATCTCCTCAATTCAAGAGACGGAGAGTCATGTGTCAGGAACACAACTGTCTGGTTGAGTTTTGTTGTAAAGATTGTCAGAAAGCTGTTTGCAGCAAATGCTGTATTGTTTACCACAGGAAATGTAACTCTGTTGTCACCCTGGATGCAATGGTCCCTGAAATGATACAGGTCCTCCAACAGAACTTCGATGATATAAACTCTCGGATTCAGCAGACAGGAGACACTTTGAAAAGTAGAAGATCAGAAGTAAAAGACCTCACACAACACAAATCCTCCCTGCATTCAGAGATCCGAAAGGTCAGCCAGCAAGCCGTTGATCTGATCAGGAGAAAGGAAAAGGAACTACTGGAAGAGCTAGATACGATCACCGAGAAGCAGAATGAGGAACTGAGAGGTCAGATAAAATGTGGAGAAATTGACCTGCAAACATTTCAACAGTACGCAGAGTTCATTAAACAAGTCCTGCAGTCTGACAGCCCCATGGATCTGTATGATATGTACACGCTGTGTCAGTCGGGGGAGATAACTGCTGAAACACAGAGACATGGCAAACAGGGAGACAAAATGCAGAAAGTTACGTTTGAGAAAAAGCTGGATGTGGATCAGATTGACAGTACTTTACAACTTGGTCATTTGAAGCTTGTGGAAGACAAGTCCAATCTCCAGGATACACCTAAACTTCTGCCTACAGTCAGCACTAAATCAAAGGTTGATAAATTGAAACCAGATCCCAATGACATTGAACTGTTGAATATTGGTGGTACAGTTACACTTGTTGTTGCAGATTATACGAATCTTAGTGTGAAGTCCTGTTACACAAAACAAGGCAAACGTCACTGCACATCTCTCAAACTTGATGAACGTCCATATACATTAACAAAGATTAGTCAGGACAGAGTAGCTGTATCATACTGGTCACACAACAGTATTGAACTTATCAAGCTGACTCCTGACCCAGTCCGTGTTTCCTCTATCACAACAAAGAAGGAGTACAGATGTCTGACTGCTCTCAGTGACACGACTCTGGCTGCAGCTTGTAGACATTCTCCCAGGATTGACGTCCTGGATCTGTCAGGGAGAGTCCTGAGATCTGTGATCACTCCTAGCACTGGTCAGCAGCTGATACGGGAACCAAATCACATGTGTACAACACGTCAGGGTCACATTGTAGTGGTATATTATCAGTCAGCTACAGTTTACTGTGTAACACAGCAGGGGGAAGTTCTGTACACACACAAGCTGACAGGAGGGTATGCACGGGGTGGTGTAACAACTACAGACACTGGATCGGTTATCATTGCTGATTACGTTGACAACAAGATCATCCAGCTGACTGAGACAGGGGAGTATGTGAGAGATCTGCTGACTGTACAAGATGGGATTTTTAGACCACAGGGAATACGTGTACACGGGAACAAACTGTATGTTACAGGACGTGACCAAGAGCAGGTCAAGATATTTCAACTGTGAATATATTATTAGCTCATCTGGCCTGAAAGGCCCGATGGGCTTATGGCATGGGATGGCGTCCGTCCATCCGTCCGTCCGTCCGTAAACTTTTCGCTTTTTCGACTTCTTCTCCAGAACCAATGACTCCAGAGAGCTGAAATTTAATGTACAGACTCCTTGGCTGAAGGGGATACTAAATTGTAAATTTGGTGACCCTGTGACCCCAAATGTGGGTCACAGGGGTCATAACCTTAAAAGCTATTTTCATCTTCTTCTCCAGAACCAATGACTCCAGAGAGCTGAAATTTTATGTACAGACTCCTTGGCTGAAAGGGATTCTAAATTGTAGATTTGGTGACCCTGTGACCCCAAGTGTGGCTCACAGGGGTCATTACCTAAAAAAAACTATTTTCATCATCTTCTCCAGTCCCAATGAACGTAGAGAGCTGAAATTTTATGTACATACTCCTTGACTGAAGGGGATTCTAAATTGTAAATTTGGTGACAGTGAGACTCCAAATATTGGGTCACAGAGGCAATGACCTAAAATGCTATTTTCATCTTCATCTCCAGTCCCAATGGCTCAAGCGAGCTGAAATTTTATGTACAGACTCCTTGGCTGTAAGGGATTCTAAATTGTAAATTTGGTGAGTCTGTGACCCCAAATATGGGTCACAGAGATCATAACCTAAAAGCCTATTTCAGTTTACAGCATCTTTCTGAGATTATATGTGCACTTCAATCAGTAATTAGGTAAGGGAGGTAATTTTAAAGAAAACAGCTGAGTTAAAGGCATTTCATCTTTCTGATGTGAGAGTTCTAACATGTGCTTTGAGAATATAATATGTCTGATGAAAAAGAGATATTTAGAATTAAAAACTTAGAATTGGAGGTCTAACAAAAATTATAAGTCATATTTTATCTTTGTCTCACATTTCACATATGAGTAATTATTTGTATTTTGCAAGTGAATTTGCTGATAAAGGTACACAAGTCTAAAAGTATTCTAAAGACTTAATACAGAATCTTTTATTAAATCTAATATTATGTTCTTTGTAATTTAAGAGTAAATAATGGAGTTTTTTAATATCTCATGATATTGTGTAATTATTTGGAGAATTAATTAATTAATTATTGAGAATTTCCAGTACGAGTCAATTTGGTATACCTTATTTATATCATATTTTATACTTTATAACTGATTTAGTTTTCTATTAACTTTGCAGTTAATTTTATTCAATAGGAACAAGAAATGAGATAGATGTCTACATCATGGACATGTTTAATGTGAATCTATTTGAAAAGAGAACTATTGAATACCCTTTGAAGGAATAACTTGAAGAGGAATTAATTTTTTTCATTTTACATGAGATATGTGAACTGAATATGACTAGTGATGACTGGTGATAACATAGGACTATAAAAGAAGTAGCTATATGAGATTGTGACATCACACCTATTTTCATCATCTTCTCCAGTACAGAAAAATAATTAATTGTAGGAAAAACTGCATCTAACATATAAATTTTACTGGCTGTGAGTCCAGTGTCTGCATGTTATGTAATTGCATTGTGTTGACCTCTTCCTGGCAGAAGAATGAAAATTGATAGTTACACAGAGGTTTCAGGTTACTTCAAACTACTGTGCAGCACTGTATTATCATAGACTGTGCGTGAGACTGCTTTAGTCTTCCACTGACTCTAAAAAAGAATGTATTCATAGAATATCACCATTTTATCAAATATTGAAAAGGAGCCTATAAGAAATGGTGAAAAAGAATTTACTAAAAAAAATTCACCAATTTATTAAGTATTGAAATGGAGCCTATGAGAAATGGGATTTTCAAAAACTGAGGCTCCTATTCATTATGTAATAAATGTTGGTATTGCCATAATGCAATTAAGAATTAAAACAATATAATGCAAAGGTGTATGATATTCATAACGAATGTTGATTTATGTGTAACCAATTTTGATAATAATTAACAGGGGTCATGACCTAAAAAGGTTTTTTTCATTTTCTACAGCCCCAGGCCATTATTGCAATAGCTTACAGTGGTGAATTGTATGCAAAGAATTGTACCCGGTATATTCATTATTATATAATGTGTACGATCTTAAAAAATAGTATGATCTCTCCACCACATTATTATATGTTTGATACCAGCAATTTATTTCCAAGCTTTGTGTTGCTCTTTCAACACATATATATATAGCAGATTGGCAAAGTTATGGTAACAAAATATTTTTAAACTGCTTTAATCGTTTCACTACCTAGATTCTTATTACTACATTCCATTATCTGACCATTGCTATAAAGTCCACTCCATAACATACCCCACTTATTATCTCCTGATGAGCTACAGAGGCCATGGCTCTATTTTTGAAAACCTCGTTGTTTGATGCTGAGATAGATCTTAGACAAGCAAAACACTTAAAGTGAGTAAACAAGACCTTCTTCACCATAAATATAATCAAAGGTCAAACACGTAGGTGTCGGCATTCAAACCTCCTTGGAAGTGCCAACAAGCTTATAAATATAACATGTCACTTAGAGTATTATTTGCTTATTTGTGTGAAATATATCACAGATAAAATATATATCATAAAATATCATGTTAGATATCCAACATCAAACAGCCGCAATGAATACCTGCTGCTAATTTATAATTTAATCGGAACATTTTAGCCGTTAAAATATATCTGTTGATCAATCAGAAAAAAAAGAGAAAAGGTCAACGTGTTTCAATTGTAAAATTTCATTGATATCGGACAATAAAGAAACTACAATTACGTTCGTTGTTAATCATCTGAAAACTTCCAACAAGGGTACTCCACTCAGTTCTTGGAGTAAACTCTGTGGGATCCATTTTAAACTACCACCAAAAATAGATATAAAACGCTTGTTTGTGTAACAAAAGTTGTTTTATTGAATAACACAAGAGAACCGTTTTCCCAAATTTTGCCACGATCAGGAGGGAAAAGGGGCAAATTTACACCTTGAAATATTTTCCAAAGTCAAAATAAGCCTTACTGATGCAAATTTTACAATGTAATCTACCAAGCAAAAGAAAGTATACAATTCTCTTTATCATATGTGTGATTTTCAATTGCAAATATCGAATTATAAATTCTTCAATGTCATACTCTAAAACTGAATAATGTAGGCGTTTAGTCAGCAGTGAAAAAGGAATACTTTTTAAAAAAAAATTAAAATATGAAATGTCAAATATAAAAATTCTTCAAAAATTATGTCGGTAAAACACAATTGTTCATCAACATATATTAAAGATATATTACATGTGAAAATTAATAAATGTGCCTGATTCATTTGCAACATTTTAACATTATAGGGGTCATGTTGGTGTGAATTTTAATTCTTACCCCTGTCTTCATTAAACAAAGATATTTTAACTAAAATTTAACCACAGTCACGAAATAGTCATTCAAACAACTGCAGATAAGTATCGTTGTATCGTTATAGTCAAATGCATCTGATTTCTTTTAAAATATTGAATTAATCAAAACCAACTGAGGTGTGTACTTTCTTTTGCCTGACAATTGCATATGAACATAAACAAAACATATAAATAAAAATATACTGTACACATGGCCATTAATTATGCGATATTTTGTACAATATTGTAATAAGTTTATACTTCTAAAATTGTGATGTTTTACTGGTGTACAGATTTTAAAAGAGTTTCCGTTAACGAATTTTAAATTTCGTGGTTTAGCACAACAGGAATTACATCTTAAGGCCTGTTTATACGGCGAACTTTGCACATATGCAATAATGCTTATGGTAGTTATATACACACGTGAGTATAAGTAAATTTACTATGCGTTCATACGTGTTTAATTTCTGCCTAAGCAAATGGGCTTCCAACTCTTTTAATATATGAATAGATAATTCTTAAAACAAGCCAATTAATATTCATTAGATGTAAACTAATTAAAAGACATTAATTTATATCTGTCAACATTGGTTTGACTACATCGCCCTAATTATAATGAAAATCGAGTAATCGGAGGGATATATCGAAGGTCATCGCGTGCAAGAAGGAGATTATCCAAAAAAAGAGAATATGAAAAAAAATATCAAGAGTTTCTAAAGTTCTCTCTCGATAAGCGAATGTTGGGGGTGTACCTGAGGTCATTGATGCGTACAAGGCCGCTGACCTGCCTCCTCCTTCGCGTTCCAACCCGCATGAGATCCGTGCAGTGTCAGCCACGATGGCTTACCACTGTAACATCGCGGTCTCGGGCTAGCTCAGTCGGTAGAGCGCGAGACTCTTAGTCTCGCGGTCGTGGGTTCGAGCCATCAATCAACACCAACATGTCTGCTATCCTGTCTGTCCTCAGGAAGAGATCGCCAAGGACCTCATTAAAACCTTCCGTTTGGTTGACGGCAGGTCCAGGCTTCGTCCACCTGAGTGGGATTTAGCCATTGTGCTCAACCACCTTCGCTCCGATACGTGAACCGCTCTCCGACGTGTCCCTTCTCCCTCTCACAAGCAAGGTCTTTTTTCTGGGGGCTATGGCCTCCGCAGCGCGGATTTCGGAAATCCATGCGTTGCAGGCGGACCTTCTACGTTATGAGGTCAGGGATCGACCTCTTTTGAGTTGGCTCCCGACTTGGTCTGTAAGGACCAGGCAGCTTATGAAGCTGGCCGTACGTTCTCTATCACGGTTCTGGGTTCTGACTCAGGAGATCTCTCTCTGTGTCCGGTGAGAGCCTTGAGGGTGTACACGCAGCGTACCCGCAGGCTGAGGGATGGCAGGCGTCGTCTGTTTCTTGCCTCACTCACCGAGGAGCACCAAGTATAGCTTGATAAGCGAGCGTTGGGGGTGTATCTAAGGTCGGCGGTCATTGATGCGTATAAGGCCGCTGACCTGCCTCCGCCTTCGCGTTCCATCCCTCATGAGATCCGAGCAGTTTCAGCCACGATGGCTTATCACTGCAACATCGCGTTTTCGGATGTCATGGCAGGGTGTTTTTGGTGTTCATCAGAGGTTTTCGCCTACCATTACCTACGAGATGTCTCCACAGCAGATCTTGAAGGCATCTCTAGGCTTGGTCCACAAGTCTTCGCTCAGACGAAGGTGGTCCCCCCAACCAGACCAAGAAGGGGTCAACCCTCTTAGAAGCCTTGAGACTTATGGTTAATAACCTTGTTCTCTTTACTAGCTCTGTTGTCTGTGTTGTTTTTTTCTTTTAAGTTCGATTCAAACCCCCCCCCCCCCCCCCCCCCCCCCCCCCCCCCCCCCCCCCCCCCCCTCCCTGGGGGGATTGGGGGGCGATGTTTTGGTCGGAAGTTGAGTGGCAGGGTTGTCTCTTCGATCCGCTCAGCGGTAGAGATCGTATCTCCCGGGCTGTACCTTGTCCTCACCACAAGGTGGAGGACTTGTAGGTTAGCTTACACTCAAGGTTCGTCGCTGGTCTCGTCACTACCACGTATATACAGACACCCGCCTCCACGCGGTGGGATTCTAGGCATAGTAGGTCTAGTCAACAGATAGGTATTTAAATAATAGTACGTTTTTGAGTAAACGTAATTATTTATACTTACCTGTTGACTAGACCTACGCTCTAGGCCCTCCCGTCCCCCCCTCTTGGTCTGTCTTGCCTTTTTGGGACTTCGGAGAGTGAACTAGACAGGTAGTGACGTCACGAGACCACCTGGACTTACCGCCCTTGGATAAGGGATTTTACGCACCCCTTCTCCACTGTTCAAGGTCGGCTGTGTTAAGGTTGAAATAGCATACCTATTAGGAGGTAGGCATAGTAGGTCTAGTCAACAGGTAAGTATAAATAATTACGTTTACTCAAAAACGTACTATTATATGGAAGGAAGTCTAATATTCTATTTATTACTTGTCCAAACGAATCAAGCGAAATTGATCAATGGCAAAATAAAGTTATTATTCAGATATGAAATTATCAATCGAACTGCTCTCGAGAGCACATCGTCGGAGCGCCAATGTGGGTATGTCATCCCAATGAATTTGAGCAACTAAATCGTTTTAACAATTTGTCTAAAAAGAGGGTATACAATAGATATAGAACATCACACATGTGCATTTGTATTATTTGTTGAACTGGAATCTGTCATGGAAGTGGAGGAACAATTTTTTCTTCGAGTAGGATGTTCTTTATATTCACTGTGTAAGTATGACGTCAAAGAAAATATTGAAATTTCATCTAAATTTATTGAGATTGGTAGAAATCCAATGTAGTACCATGTAATGTAATACAATGTATCGAAATGCTCTGTATTGAAGGCCATGTTTATTTCATCTAATGAGGAAAAAGTAATTCTTTGTTTATGTCACATTGTTCTTGTGATGACGGACATTTCCTTGAGCCCAAAGGACATAAAAATGACCACACTTTGGAGAAACTATCTGACTAGAAAGTTTATCGGAAAGTTTATCTAATCTAGTAAGGTAGAAAAGTTACATATCCGACTATAGACGTTTCTATTTCCAAAGTCATGGGCACTTCGCTATTTCGCCCTAGCTTAGAATAACAGGAAGTAGCGAAGACGCGAATGGCAGAAATCAGCCATCATATGTTGCAGAGGTTTGGACGTCTTGGACCAGGCAACAGACGATTTGTCCCGAATTGTGTTGTGCTGGCAATCCGGGATCGATTCCTTGATCCCGAAGTATGGTGGCAGATTTCTGCCATTCACACTAGCTTAGGAGTATGTATGAAGCCAAGTTGAGAAAAAGACAAAATATGATTTTAGGTCGTGAACCCTGTGATCCTTATTTGGATCACAAAATCTATAGATAATAATACCCATTGGCAAAATCTTTTTAGCCCCATAAAATGTGTCTTCTTCATCTGAAATAAAAGCCTTAACACTAAAACATAGTGTGCAGACACCTTGGATATTGTGTAATATAACTTACACTGAGGTTTGTAACATTGTCTCAATTTTGTGAACTAAAAAAGATAAAGAACTAAGAACACCTGAGCCATGTTCAAGATAGGTTTATAAGTAATCGCTAAATGAGCGAATGTAGAATTACTTACATGCGCACAAATTAAAGCACAATATTTTCTATGTTATATCTTATCATGACGAAAATATTAACCGTTTTGTCTTAATCATGAGAAATATTATATAGAGGTCCGTTAATATGTTCATTTTCAGAGGGGTATTTTCTTTGTTCGAAAACTACTGACGATAGAGACTGTTCGATAGCTCATTTTAAAGAAGAAAAGCTGATTAATCAAAGGTTCAATCAGTGAGAGATTACTTTTAAACCTCTCTTGAACGCGATTACTCAATGTAGCAAAGCTAGGAATCGCACCGTGTCGTTCAGGAGAGAATGCGCTACAATGAGCGATCAATGAGCGATTATAAGCGCTCGCTGTTATGAGCTCAGGGTTCCGTTCCATAACAACGAGCGCTAATAATCGCTCATTGATTGCTCAATGTAGCGCTTAAGAAGCGCTCATTCTCTCCTGAACGACACGATGCAAAACCTCAAAGTTCGCTCGCTTTGCTACGTAGCGCTACATTGAGCAATCGCGTTCAAGAGAGGTTTAAAGTAATCGCTAATTGAGCGATTACTTTGAAACCTCTCTTGAACACGGCCCAGGTAATGTTTAGGCGAAACCAGATATAGGATCGGTTTTATATGCATACAATAATAATACACATCTTCAACATTTTATTTCTTTCATAAATAACTGACATGCATCCTCATAAAACATATTCATGTATAGAAACTCCAATCTAAATGAATTTAGATCAACGGGTATATTAAGTTATACTGTATATCCGTGATATAGGACAGTCGAGCTAAATTTATTTAGATTGTAGAAACTCACACTTGGTGTAAGTTTTCGTGTGAAAGAATTTGTATTGGAAATCAATCAGTTTAATATATTTTGTGCTTCCATATTTAGTTAATACCTTGCCAGTTCATATCTTCAGGAAATTAGGTGTTCTATTCAGTACACACATTGGGTAAATCGTGTTTCTTTGTTATTTTATTGTAATTGGAGTAAAGTGTCATTCAATTCATACTTTTTGTAATTGTATGAAAGGCAACATACCTGTAGAACAGCTTGATCAGGTCAAACTTTGTTCCAAGTATATCATTTCACTTAACGACCTGAAGAGATATACTCATCAGAATGTCTGCGGATCTATACTGACGACAGCCTTATGTCACTATTTAGGACAACATCGACGTTCATATAAAATAACACAGTAAAGTGATTAACACGTTTCATCAAACTATCTCTTCTTTATTCGGTAAAGATGTACAGTGATATATTCAGTTTTGTTTTGCACAAAGTAGCCTTAAATATGTGGAAACCTTCGTGTCATCGTTCGATATTACACTTGGGTTACCACAGCAGTTAAAGGGACAGTGAGACCGGGACATTTTGTAGAAAGAAAATTCGAGAAGTATGCCATTTTGTAAATGTATGCCATCATCACTTATCAAAATAACACCAAACATAGATGATGGACACATGAACATATTTGCAAACACCTAGTTGCGAATGCATAAAGCGTTCAGTATACTTGTACAAACTATTGAGACTATGTTATCCTACTCAACCCAGCTATGAGTTGGTACATGTTTAGGATGAGCAGTATGGTGTAACTTTGTGGTTGTAAAAGTGCATACTCTAAAGGAAGTTAACATTTAAAGACTGACTTTAACATTGACATCCAATGATGGAAGGAAAACAAAATGCCATTGAGCAGCGGTGCTGGATATTGGCACCTTGCAAATGTCTCTATGTATGTATGAATTTAAGTAAATCACTATGTTGGACCATGCATCAATAACCTAATACAGTAGATGGGATATCCCCTTTAAATATGTTTCTAAAAAATAACTCCATCTTTCTGTCCCTTCAGCTTCATGTAAAGGCTTTGTTCAACTGGACCCTGTTCTATTTACCACTCAGGAAGATTCCACCAAAGGTAGATTCAGATTTAATCTTTGTGCTATAAAACGTGTTTGATGGACCGAGGGTCAGATACACTTGGTCCCCTTTAACGAGGGACACAGCCAGTATGCTGCTCATCAGCTGCTGCCTGGCCACGTCTGAACTGTATATGGTTGCACCTGCACCGACTATAACCTGAACATTGAAGAAAACACAACGAATACACTAGTTTGATACATCTTATAATTTATTTCATCATGTTCAGTTTAAGTATGAAGTCAAAATTCAATTAGCTAAATGTCAGATTGGTAGGTACACTGAACTGAACTGTTTGAGAGGCATTCTAGAAGTTGGTGTAATAGAAAGACAAGGATATATTTATGTATGTTCAACATCTTTTTTTAACAATGGCGACGTTTCGGTATAGATCCTTATGCCGTTATCAAGCACATGGAAGAGATGGTGAAACAGCAGGTTATATACAGGATACATGTTGGTATGATAAAGAGATAACAAATACATCAAGATGAGATAACAAGGACATAAATGGGTGAACACGTGAAGTTGTGATAACAAGGAAACCAGAGAAGAGTACGTTAATTAGCCAAGGGGCGGATAAGAGGACAAAGGCAGGGTAAGGGTACCAATTAGTGGGTGGAGGTGGAAGCCAGAGTGAGTAGATTGAATTAAACATTTGTGGATTAAGCGGTTGTAAGCTGATGGGATAAAATAGCCTTGATCCCTATTCATAGAGGGCTTATGTCTAACAATATGCACGGCTTCAGCTAAACGCCGGTGAGTGTAGTCATGTTTGTTATTTGTGAGTGTTTTGGCAGTGTCCCAATGGATGTTGTGTTGTAGAAATTTGGTGATGTGTTCCGAAATGGCTGATTTGTCTCCCTTGGTTGTTGATGTTTTGTGTTCTTTGATGCGTATGTTGAGTGGCCTGGATGTTTCCCCAATGAAGTTGCTGCCGCAGTCGCATTTAATGTTGTTAACAACTCCTTTAGGTTGTTGTTGTTTTTTGGGCGTGTTTCCTACCATTAGCCTTGATGATGGTTTTGAGTGGGGTGGCCGAGGAAAAAATAAGTGTCTATATGCCTACTTGTTGCTTGAGTAGACGACTAATGTGATGTGGTGTTTTGCCAATGTAGGGTAGTTGGATGCAAATGGGGGGCAGGGGTAGCCTTGCTAGTAGTGGGTTGGGGTGGTGGGATTAGGGTGCAGTTGATGACACGATCAACAAGTTTAGTTGGATAATTAAGTTGGGTGAAGACATGCCGGGGATGTTTAAGTTCGGAATCAGGGGTGGCAGAGGATAGGTTGATGGCACGGCGGGTTAGGGTGGAGATGATGCCGGTTTTAGTTGTGATTGGGTGGTTGAAGTTAAGTTGGATTTACTGGTCAGAGTGCGTGGGTTAGCGGTAAACAGAGGTTTGGATGGCATTGTCAGAGGTGCGGTTACATCATACAATAAACATAATATCTAGCGGATCTTGACAAATACAAAGCTTATCTAATCACGTGAGGCAGAAAAATATTGTATTATAGATAATGCTGTGTGTTTGAAGTGATACATATACGTTATGGGGAATACAGTGTAAATTCCCAATGCATGATATTGACTATGTAAAACTCACCCTCATGATGACCCCTAGGTTGCCAATTCAAAATTCCCTTCAATGATGTTACCGAATGCAAATATTTAATGCTTAAGAAATACATGTCATACGAGGTGACCGTGACCGAAGCGTAAGCTGCTGACACAATCAGTGCTAGCTGTTAGTAACTGACTCTCCGGATGTGGGTTCGAATCCAGCAAAGGACCCATCCCGAAAAAAACCTACAATGGTGTGTACTATTACAGAAAGTGTGACCCAAATATAAGCATGTTAAACATAAACTGTATTGAAATGTTGATGTTTTCCATTGAAAGACTTCTTCAGAGTAATAAGAGAACATACCTTCAGCACAGGGCCTCGTCCACCCGAAATATCCTTGTCGAGGTTGACATTGAACCAGATCTGGTAGGTACCACTCCTTGGTGCTATGAACGCATCAACTGTGGATGAGTACGCTCCCCCGACGTTGATGCTGATCTGATCGAAGTGTATCCTGGTTCTCGCATTAACATCTTGAGATGTTCTGGCTTCAAACACAACCGGCTGAAGATCTAATTGTAACAATGTTATTCGTATTTTACAGCACCGGCAAACAAAGAATAATGCATTTTCAGTGTGGTTTTAATAGTACGCCCCAGTATGCATTATTATGTCAATTAAATATCTTCTTAAATTGTATTTAACAGCCAAAAAACTATAGCTACAACTCCTAAGGTTGCATCACCTAGTTACACCATACATCCATATGCCAATAAATTGTTTTATTTTTTAAACATAATCTTTGAAAGTCCGGCCTCTTAATAATTTAATTAATTTTATAATCTCCTTAACTGAGGTCGGATAGGGGAGCGATATATTTATGTTTTGTTTAATTCATTATGTCCTACAGCAATCACGTTATTACGTGCGTATTATGTTATGTAAAAACTGTGAAAGAGTGAAGAAAGCATCCTATGTCTGTTGAAACAACAAGAAAAATATCAGGAAATGATTGTATATATTTCGTTTCTTATTAGATATACCCTCATCATAATCATAATTGTCATTACCTTTCATGGAGGTACTTCAGTATATCCTATCAACTTAATTTCGTTATTTCCAAAAAATGGTATACATGCTGTCCACAGAGAATTAAGTATATGAAACGTATTAAAGCATATTGAACGGAAATAAGCATTATACTATGATATAGCCAATTACTTGTATAGAACATATCCTCATCATAATCAAAATCGATTGTATCCGGTAACGGAAAATCGGGTTTATTTTGGATGCTTGTTTTTACATGCATAAATAATGACATATTAAACATATAGCATATGTTTTAATCATACAAACCTGAGGATACTGAGGCAATTCTAGCAACGTTTTGTACTTCACTCTGTAAAACAGAATTACAAACATTGCTGAAATGTTAAGAACCGACTCAATATAAACGTTGTTGATACTATATGTATGCTATTATTATGAACAATTAAAACCTATAATAATGGTAAGTGGTATGGTCCATAGCCGTTTTTGTTTAATATTTTCATAATTTTAAAGGGGCAGTATCACGTTTTTATCAAATAGGTCGATGAAATGTATTTGGAAAATAATGTCACCAATAGTAAAACATCCTTTTCTCTTTGGAAAATCAAGTTAAAAAACGAGTGTACATGATTCCGTAAAGCCATGAGAAATAAAAAATAAAAAAATGAAATAAATAAATAAAATGTGTTCATAATAATATGGCCGCCACTACGGATAATTGGTTTGTGTAATAAGATGTTTTACCCTCTAAAGTAAATACAAATGACATAAACTATCATTAAAAATAGGAAATTTTAAACAAAATAAAATTTGCAAAAAACGTGCTACTGCCCCTTTAAGGGAGAACTACATGAAGGTAAATTTACAGAATGGATATGGTTTGGTCAAATACATTCTTACTCCTAAAACAAATATTTATCAAACATGTAAAAGAAATTAAATGTTTTAAATGATACATGATACATGCTTCACGTTTATTAAATGTCATTTAATCTACGATTAAAAGATTTCAGAAGAAATATAAATTATTGGTGATAATAAGACAACGCAATTCATCGACATTTATCTCACGATTTCCCATTCACACATATAAAACCACTTGGGAAATATGCCAAATAAATTATATTCCAAGGGACATAACGTGACAAATTATTGAAATATATTTACTTGAATCAACGGTATTAAGTATGAAACCATTTCTTAGCACTTACTCTTCATTGTAATACTCATAATATGTTTCACAATTACGAAAGCAAACATATCGAGGGATTTATCTTGCAAGCTATGTTTAAGTAAAAGTTTTTTTACTTTGGTGATATGACATCATAATTAAAAAAAGGACGTCAGGAATCTGACATGACGTTGCATTTTCAACTCGGTGATGATGTCTGTGTTAGGAAATACATTTGGCATATTTTCCAAAGTTACATGACCTAAGTAATAAGTAGAACATGATATATATTACGTGTGAGACGTTGATGCTTAGGTTTACTTTATTTCTAGAAATGGAAATGGCCAAACCTTTAGTTCCCGTGTCTTCTGTTCCTGTAACTGTATTTTCAGGTCCTGGGAATGCATTTTCTGTTCATAGGACTGTATCGTCTGGTTTTGAGACCATATTTTCTGGTCCTGGGACTGTATCTTCAGGTCTTGGGACTGTATCTTCAGGTCCTGGGACTGACTTTTCTGTTTTAGGGACTGTATCCCCTGTTCCTGGGATTGTATCATGGATAGAACACTGGATAGAACGGCGGCTTGCTTCTGTTCCGATGCCAAAGAGTGACTCTCGAGATGAGAGATTTTCAGCTCCAACTGATGGATGTAATCTGTTGTGTTGTCAGTACTCACCCTGTACAGGCAAAGTATGAAGGCAATAAATGAACTTGTAAAATACATATTGTCGATGTTCAAAAAGATGAAGAAATCTGTGTATATCCTTATCACGTCTGTTTTGGTTTGAAGATCGTATGTTACGTTTTATCAACGCATTGTAGGTTACTCAACTTCTTATCAGCATAGTCATGACAATTAAAGCGACGAACATATGCTTAGACGGGTCAGATATTAAAACATGCAAACAATTGTGAAAAGGTGGCAACAGCAGTTTACAATTTGTTTTGTTCCAACAAACATTTACAGAATCAGAGTCTGGATATGGTGCCATGGCGGAAAGCTTAACAAACGTTTAAGAAATATCACAAACATTTTTCACCCTCGAATGTGAATGAAGTTGATGTGCATGTCCATGAAGTTATATTTTAAAGGGGTACTTTGAGCAAACATCGTGCTGTATCTGTTAATCATTGTCTTTATTCTGTTTTGTTGATGAAATAAAAATATTTCTCGCAAAACATGTTGAAAATTCAAGAACTTTAGCAAAGCTTTTCAATCATTCAATGTACGAAACAATGATCTTTTATTTAGCATTTTATCAGAATTGTATCAAATGTGTAATATTTTAGCAGTGCAATGTTACACAACCCTTGTGATAGCCTTCTTCTGTGTATTATCGGAGGTGAGATATTTTTGGGTCACACTATCATAGTAGCCTTCACTATGAAATCATGGTGTAAAGTTTAAGACCTCATTCTGCCAAGACCTTAAAATCATAGGACGACTTAAAGATATGATTTCTAACATGGGTCATATTCCAAAACATCTTTAGTAAGTCATGTGCTTTAACCTTCATTTCGATTTTGTTATGGGAAATTTGGGTCTCAATAATGCCCGAATCATCCAAGAGGCTTAATAACAGCCTGAAATATTATAGAGTATAGGTTCGACCTGGATGACAGGTTATATATGACAGCATTATAATAGTTGGGGTTGAGTTTACTAGTGTCAAAAACTTTAATAAAAACCTTCTCATTTTTAGGACTTCAAGGCGAACGTCCTGAAGATCTATTGTCTTTATTTGTACCAAATTTGTCTTTCGCATCCAGAAGCAAAGGTTGGGCCGATTGTCATGAAAGCTGTGACCCAACTTACAAACATGTAGTGCTTCTCAAAGTCCGATTGTTAATTTTCGACTTCTTTCGTGAGTTATCTGTCCTTGAACTTGAAAATTTCAAACCTAAATATCTCAAATACTTATCAAGATATTCACAAAACACTTCCACCAAAATGTGGATAAAAACATTCCCCATCGAATAGTGCATAACAGTTTTCAGCTGTAATAATATAGATGTTTTGCTATTATTAAAATAAAACGAGAATTGTATTTAACTTTCTTGTTTTTTAGGGTATGTGTCTTCAAAAACCTTCTTCTCCAGATCTGCAATACATACAGATATATATGGTAGCTCATTTTGAAGCTGCGATTTATATTAACCCCTCAAATACAGCTCTTTTTCAAACCGTTTTCAGGTTACAGCATTTTCATGAGTGAACATTTAAAAAAGTTCCTTTCAGCCTTTGAATCTAAAGGGTCATAAATTGTCAGAAAACGTTTGACTTGTAATCTCCTTCTTGAAATCTGTACAGAAGCGTATTAGTGTCCAGAAGCGTATTAGTGTCACGATGAAAAAAAAAATCCGTCAAACTTTCTCCTACGTAGGACTTAGTATCTTCTACGTAGGAGATAGCATGGTAAAGCACTGATCGCTTCGTTTTCATACTTATCCACGAGTTGTGACGATATCTAAGCATCTTGCGTATGTCTTTCTCATAATAAACATATGCTAGTTTGATTAAATCATGTAATTTCGAAGTGCCGTCTTGATTTTCAAAATAAAATATTGTTCACTTGAAAGTGTCATGAAGAGAATATTGTCTTTTCGTTACTGCTCCCTCGTGATAGTTTGCGAATATACTGTTAGTTTCAAATAATTATAATTATGTGCACATTATTTTCTTTCTTAGATTTGTCATTTATTATACAAGTTTATACAATATTGTGTTGTGTTAGAGGGTAGAACACCCCTTTACACGACCCGACAAGCCACATCTATAGAAAACGGTTAACCGTATTGGTAGAAAATGAAGCGACGTATAAAGGGAACATTTTTTGGAACTCTTCAGTGTGAGAGATAATAATTTATTATATTTGTAGGTCTCGTGCGATTTTGAGAGTTCAGACAGATTTTTGACCATTCCGTCATAGTGTTATATTCAAAACTCTATTATTGGGTTTTAGTTTTCAGTTTTCAGTCAGAACACTTGTACTATATTCGAGCGGCCATTTTAATTTTAACACTTTAAAATGGCCGCTCGAAGGGAAATGGACTCGCGTGACTTAATCGAACCATGTACATTCGTTTTAGAACTCTCTTTTTTAATATTATTCACGAGTACGATTTAGCCATTGGTAACACTTATTAACCTGTTTGTGAGAGCACTTTATTTCAGTAGGAATAGCGTGCTACAGTGCCTTTAAATGGTTAGGGTTTGAAGACAACTGACAACCTAAAAATCTGTTAAGCATTGAAAGGGGTCCTGGCATAGGATTAAAAATATGACAAAAGTAATTTGTGCTTAAATGAGGCACATTCTTATCTATTTGGTGTGTTTATTTGTCTTGTGTACTTGGTCTCAGATTGTTTTACAAAACGTTTGCTTTGAAATCGAATAAACATATACTTCAGATCTGAAAAATGAGTAAGCACATACTACCAGTCGCCATTTCTGTTCACATTTACGAAGTTCTTATTTAGAAGTCTTACTTCATTTCATTTCATTAAAATGTGATTGGAATTATATATAATTAAATGAAAGTCAAATAAGAACAATCATTTATGGATGAACAACCCCATTTATTCAAAATTAATTGTTCTTATTTAATTTAAACCTCTAAAATACCAATCAAATAGGTTATATGTAATTAAATGTATATATCTCATATCTGCAGTAGTTCTGCTGTCGTTCTAATTACGTCATGCTATAAATGACAATAAGAACAATTGACAATAGAGGTAGATTTTAAAATTCGTCACTTCAGATGGTTAATTTACCCATATGGTAAATATACTTGTCAAAATAGGTTAGAAATATTGGAAGTTTTAAAGTTGATATTTCATCAGTGTGTAAATGTGCAAATAAATCAATATTAACAATTTAAAAATTAACATTTATCGCTAACTTAACGGTAATTAATTATGGAAGCTGAGATCCTTTATTGTTGAGGAATGTTTTGAGTGACGTCGTGTAACAAGACGTTAAATACACAAGTGTAATTACGTCGCTGGTGGTAGAATGGCCGTGGATTTTCATTTGACGGAAATATTAACCGTACTTGAATTATTGAAGGAGTTTAAAACTGATATTCCAAAACATAAATGGGGAAACCCCAATCATAGCGTGCTTTCTATGTTAAACCTTATAATGAATATATTAACGGTTTTGTCATAAGACCGAAGAACATAATATAGGGTCCATTAATATTTGCCTTTTCCATTTGCAGAGGGGGGTTTTCTTTGAAGAATGTTTGTTCGAAAACTATTGAAAATAGAGACATGATTGATAGCTCATTTTAAAGAGAAGCTGATTAATTAAAGGAGGTTGAAGTCAAACATGAAGTTCAATGTCAATCAGAAGTCTTGAAGACCTAGTTTATAAGTACTGCCGCATTCATTTTCACAAATATTCATGTATTATACTTATAGTCACTGATTGGAGTATGTTAAATAATATGAAATGTTATTACTTTTATACATCATATAACAGATTTCACACTCGAAGGGGCTCTTTGCAAATAGAGCGATGTCAGTGACGAAAGGGCATCTATGTTAATTGCAGGTTAATACATAAAGATAAGTTCAATCTTGTTTTAATATACATAATTTCACTTATAGACAATACGGACTATATCGTTCAGACATCTCCAGATCATAACTATACTTATTACACAACTGACGTAACTATTTTGGAGGACATTATTGACCTTCACATTTAATAACAAAACAGGTTGATGAACAAGTTTCTACAAACTAACTTACCTTATCGAGTAACGATGTACAGTGATTTATTCTGGTGATCAATGGACGAAACAGCTTGGATAATCATAGTGTCATCATTTTAAATTACACTTGGGTTAAAGAAAGCTGAAGAAAGTTTTAACTTTAAACTTAATGTTGTCAATCCATTTTGCGCCTTTTTTGGTCAAGGTTCACAATATACAACGTTTTTGTTCCTAATGCATGCACACTTACAAGATAACCTCCATCTATTTTGTGTAGATACACTCCAGAGTAAATGCTCTCTCCTTCATCAGATTCCAACCTGCGGATATGCTCACAAACACCGTATATAGGATTTGCTATCTAGAAAATGTATATGCATTCCGCTTCTAACTGCCCATAACATACTTGATGTTCATTTCATTTGCTGTGCCTAGTGGCTTGAAAATTGCATACTCCAAAGGGAATGAAGATTGAAAAACACTGACATCAAGAGTGTAATCTAATCATGGAGATAAATCAGAATGCCTTGAAAAATCAGAGCTGGATATTGTAGCAATGCAATTGTGTATATGTGTGTACATGTTTGTATCTATGTAAATCATTCCATGTCAAAAGAACAGTGTTTGGTCATGCATCAGTAGCGTAATATCCGAAATGGAATATCCTTTTTTTATTACTCGCCCGTGTAAGATACTGCAGTTTATTAATTAACTATCAATGGTATGGCATTTATACGGCATTTACGGCCTAGACCATATGATTCGACAACTGGACCAATACGGGGAATCTGGGCCAATACGGGAAAAAGTGGGCCAATACGAGACAAACTGGGCCAATATGAGTCTGAGCATGCGCAGTTGCACATTTGGTGAAAGCCCGAAGCTGTCGCTTCACAACTTTGACCCGTTTATAATTATTATTTCAATATTAATGAGATGTCTAGTGTTGTGCAAATAGAATGAAAAGAAGTTAATTAATAAAATTGTCATTAATATTATAGTAATATTTATACGTCAATATTAAACTAGTGCAATACCGCCATACGTATGACGTCACAATAGTTCGCGGTAATGACGTCACAATGAGAGTAACGTCGTCACATTGGTATCGGACTTGCGGGAATTATATTTTCAGAGCCATGTCGACTATTTCGCTGGATTATAGGTGGGCGAGTAATAAACAGAATACTAAACTTCCTTCTATTTAATACCATTTTTATTAAACTCGTGAATGATTTGGTATCAAATTCGCTTTCGCTCGTTTTATACACAATCATTAACTCATCATTTAATTAAAATGGTATCAATTAGAAGGTCGTTTAGTATCCTCTATAAATCCTATTCTACGAAATGCACCATACCTTCATGTCGCTTTGTTCTACAAGAACCGATCTCAATCAAATCAGATCGGACATAACATATTGCGGTGCCTTTATGATCTGAGTACTGCAATATATAAATATATCAGATAATCTTTCACTCAAACCAATCAGCGAGGCTAGAAAGTCATCTGATCGACTTGAGTTGATAAACGAAACATCACATTCTATGTCATATCTCAGAAGGCCTCTGATTGGCTGAATATAAATGTGAATTTCAAAACGTCATGTGTCCGTATTTCTGAAGGATACACGTTTTAAGAAATCCCCATTTTGGAGATAGGAAACCCAACATTTCGTTTGGAGTCTTTCTGACGTCCTACAATACTAATGCGTCAACACCTTTAAGTAGAAGCAGGTTATGTATTGATTTATACTTAGGTCTTCAGACTTCCGCTTTCACCTTCGACCCCATGTTTGATCGAAGAAAGTCAGTTTACTTAGTGTCACGGTACATAGTTCGTCTCTCTAATGGCGTTTAGTTCAAAGTGTTTTTATATTATTAGGTACCGAGAATGTGTGAAAATCAAAACGGCGGCTAAACGACGTGACCTACGAAGATATCGAAGTAGACTTTTGTGTCACCATGACAAGTTTCAAGTCTCTAGGTACATTTTGACTAAATTGTCCTATGTCAAAATCGAATTATTGTACAGAAAATCAAAATGGCGGCTAAACCATCTGACCTACTAATTCGTGATGATTTACTTTTTTGTCATAATAACACTGTCCATCGTTTACAACAAGTTGCAAGTCTCTAGTTCTATTTTGAACATTTTGCCCATGTTAAAAAATGAAATTTTGAATAACATCAATTTATCAACATTTCTACAGACCGGAAATGAATTTTATTATTGATTCCTCTACATGACATATGTATCTTCCTTCCCTGAAAAAATCACAAAGACATCGACCAAGGTTTTTTAGTTATCTGACCTTTAATCTTGCGATTTTTCTTATTTTCTCATTTTTAGACAACTTTGTATGCTCACTGTGAAAAATATACAATGAATTCACACTTCCCATGAGATATACTATAATGCATCGATCTGCTTCACCATTATGAAACCTCCAGCTGTCTACCACAAGTACTTTCAGAGGAGAAGATTTTTAAAGATGCATGGGGTCAAAACTTACGAAAAACCACTAAAATCAAACTGGCGTCTCAGAGCCCGCACCGGACAGAGGAGACGGTATAGCAGGGATGCTAAACGTCCTGCCGCGTTCGTCTGCAGCCTGGTTCTTGCAGATGAAGTCCGGCGCTAGGCCAGGCGTGGCCATAAGGCCGTCCCTTACCTCGAAACGGAGCAAGTCAGCTTGCAGTGTGTGCAGTTCCGATATCCTAGCAGCCGATGCCATGGCTACCAGGAAAGCCGTCTTCACTGAGAGACGCAGGATGGTCGACTCAGGGAGAGGCTCGTAGTAATCCGACTTGAGGTGGTTCAACAGTTACACCACCGCCATGTCCCATTCCGGGGGCCGAGATTTCTGTCGTCCGTCCACCTGGCGATAGGTCTTAATGATCTCGATCCTTAAGGACGGATATGTACCGGGGTCCCGCTTGCGGAGAACGGCAATGATCGCGGCCAAGTATGTGTTGATGGAGGAGGTCTTAAGCCCTCCCCGCGTCCTGATCGAGGTGAACCAAGTATACGGCTACTTGGGGGACTGAGACTGACAGGACGTCAAACCCTTTCTCCTCGCAAAAGGCTGCGAAGGAGTTCCACTGGAAGTCGTAGAGCTTCCTAGTTGATTCCCTTTGCGAGTTAGCAACGGTATGGGCCACCGCCTCCGAAAAGCCGGTGTGTCACAATCCCTTTTCGAGACAAGCCAAGCGTGAAGACACAGAACCTGAGGGTTTTCATGTACGCGTCCGCTTGGCCTGCTCTTCAGAAGATCCCACCTGAGCGGAAGAGGAACTGGTTCCCTGTCCACATAGTATCTCTGTTCACTTGATATATACTGAAAGGTCAATTATTCAGACAGTTTTTATTCTCGGGTGAAAAGTGTACATATATGCGTACACCAAAAATATTGAGCAGCATCATTTTATCATTCTATAAGGGGTACCAGTTCACGTTATCTCATGAGTAATGACTACACATTCGGTACTTCAGATAACATCCATTTATTACAAATGCAAAAAAAAAGGTGAAGGTCATTAGATTTAGTATGGTTTGATGCAGTCGAATAAAATAAATAGTTTTCTAGATAAAGTACAATCTCCGTGACTTTGAAAACAATTATCACAAAAACTGTCAGTTTCAGTACACAAGTCAAAGTCTTGACTCTAAGTATAAAAGAAAATCGATCACATGTTTGTCTAAATATCACAATTACTGCACTGATATTGAAGAACAAATTCTCGGAGTAATCGAATCCTATCGGATGCAACTGGTAAAGGCACATTCGAAAATCATGAGAAATTTTAAAGAAATGTATTATACTAAAACGTGTGTCTTCCATACACAAGTTAGAGAAGTAAATTCAGGGCGATTTAGCGATTACTTTTAAAACGCTCTTGAACGCGATTGCTCAATGCAGCGCTACGTAGCAAAGCGAGCAAACTTTGAGGTTTTGCACCGTGTCGTTCAGGAGAGAATGAGCGCTACATAGAGCGATCAATGAGCGATTATAAGCGCTCGCTGTTATGGAACGGAGGCCAGAAGTATACCCACCCAACTTTAACAAAGTAAACCACCACTCTCCTCTCCCTCCACCTAAATCCCCTGCCCCGCCCATATTTGATGTGTGATATGTCCAAATAAACTTCCCCTCAAATCAACAATGGTGTTATTCTGAAAATTTCGTGTGTAAAGTGGTTTCGGAGAAGAAGTCGTTTCACTAGTATCGCCTTTCACGTCCATATTATAAAGGGGGTGAGGGACTATTGAACATTGCTCAATGAATTTGCCCCCATGGGTGCAGGGTGCATCCCCACAAAATTTCTGTTTTGGGGCGTAGCGACGAAGTCGAAAATGCGAAATGTTCACGGACGACGCCCGACGGCCCATGCCATATATAGGCCCATCTGTCGTTCAGGTCTGGTGAGCTAATGGGTGTCCATTGAGAAACTGAAGTTGTGTATGCTTAGGTGGATTTGTCAGTGCGAATTGCAAGTAGTTTTCTATAATTAAATTAGTGATTAGGGTCCTTTTCACATTCTTGTTTAAAGCTAGATTTCTGTGTTTTACAGGTATAAGTAATTTTCAGCAAATATTGATGTCAAAGTGTATATGTTCTTACTCTACGCTCTACTGTTTATGATTAGTTATGCAAACTTATTACCCTAGTGTTAGTGCCATAAAATAAAATTATTGAAAAATATATTGACTTGAGTATTTTTTCTGAGTGAGAGAGAGAGTTTATTCAGTAAAGGGGCCACAGGCCCATTATACATCAGATTACAGCATAATATAATACATACGTAGAGCACCGTACAAAATTATGAAAATTACAGCATTATGTCTTTTGTGGTTACAAGAAATTTGTTTCTTTTTTTCATGGCTAGAAATATATATTTTGTCAGATTATTAATGACAAAAGTATTCTTTTAGGAAAACAATTGGGTTAGTTTTACTTCAGATGGATATGTGTGATAATAATTTGGAAGAATATCATTTCTTAATTTCTTATAGAAGGGACATACCAGGCAAAAGTGATATTCATTCTCTATATAAGGTATGATACAAAGTGGGCAAAGGCGATCCTCCCTTTTAAGACCTAAATATCTACCACATTCTATCATCAAATTATGATTTGAACAACGAAATCTACTTAGAAAAATACGAAACTGCCTCACACAGACACTATTGATATAAAATTCAAAATCTACATCTATTTTTATTGTACGATAGAAATCCAATTTTGAGACGAGTATAATACGAGATGACCACAACTGATTATCTATGTCAATACATCTTTGCTTAAATAATTCAATGAATAAAGAGACATTACCAACATTTTGTTTAGCCCACACATTGCCAAAACCGTAACTAAACAAAAGAGATTTCACCTTTAAGGCCCAACAATCTATACCCTTTTCAGCAAGAGAATACTGATAATTATAAACCTTTCTTAAGATAACATTCTCAAATTGAGACAAGAGGCGAACCCAATATTTAACAATTTTAACATACTGATTTACCTTTAGTGAATGACGACCAACTTCAGCACGAGCTGCAAGGTTTGGGGTGTTTCTAGAGAGACCCAAAATCTGTTTGCAAAACTTATCATGTACATTCAATACAGATGGTGACGAGTGAAAACCCCAGACCTCACTTCCATAAAGTAACACTGGCAAAACTTTGACATCATATGTGTGAAACAGAACATTTATATAGAAATTCTTAACCGATGATTTGAGAATATTTAACACCTTCCCAGCTTTATCAGCCAAAGTTTTCTGTGTGATATACCAAGATCCAGAAGATGAGAAGTGAACACCAAAATATGTATATGAAGGAACAATTTCCAGCGGCTGACAATTTAAAAGGAATTTTTCATAGCTTCTCAATCTACAAGCCTTCCTAAAAACGATTACTTTACTTTTATCAACATTAACTTTCAGTTTCCACTTATTACAATAAGATATTAACTTTGAGTATCCATGTCCAAGTTTCCGCTATGCATGTACATAAAAGTGAAAAAGCTTGATGACTCGACCGGTAAACCGAGGCTAATTAAAACCTCATAAAGACTCCCTCACAAATAACCATTATTTTGGAATGACTTAATGATTAACGATTAATGTATCAAAATGACAAATTTTAAATGAAAAGTATCAAGTCTATCGATGATAAAGCTTGAACTAGAATTCGTTGGTCTTCACAATATCATTTATCTCAACAAAGGGTGAAATTCCGTTTCCTGATACTCATGCACATGCCTGCCATAAAGTTTGCTGGATATCTAAAGGTTAATTGTTCTTTTACGACTCTTCGCTAAGCAAATCACATGCAATGAACGTTGACCAGTTCCGTCACAAGACACAGTATATAGTGGGTAGGCTTTTTTTACCTACGTTTTGCCTACATTTTACTTACGATATCGAGTTCCTGTGTATGGAACGGAGCCCTGTTTGACTTAATCAATACTTATGCCCTACTTGATGTCAAAGCAGATGCATATGGTGTCATCTTTTATTGAAATAATATATTCGTTGTTATCTTCAAAGCCTATTGGCTACACAACCAATGGCTCTGTTTTTAAAACGCTTAATATTGCCAACAGCCTCAGTCAGTGTGCCAAACTTCAGTTACGGAAGTATGATATTGATATATTAATTGGAAGCCAAAACGGGTCAAAATCATCTTTGCGATTAATGATTACGGACGTAATTAGATAACAAACAAAATAAGTTTCTGAATGTAAATTTTCCAGAACTTTTTATCAGAGATATAACAAGTAATTCATGAAGTACTTTACGTAACGGATAAGAAAATGAAAATAGGTGTATAAGTCGTGACCCCTATGACCCATTGATATTTGGGGTCACAGGGTCACCAAATCTGCAATTTTGAATCCCCATTTGCCAAGGAGTCTGCACACAACTTTTCAGCTCTCTAGAGCTTTTCATACTTGAGAAGAAGATGAAAATAGGTTTTTAGGTCATAACCCCTGTGAACCTATTTGGGGTCAGGGGGTCACGAAATCTACAATTTCGAATCCCCATTGGCTAGGGAGTCTGCACACAACTTTTCAGCTCTCTAGACCTTTTGGAACTGGAGAAGATAATGAAAATAGGTTTTTAAATTTGTGACCACTGTGACCCTATTTTGGGGTCACTCGGTCACCAATTTTACAATTCAGAATCCCCGTTGACCAATGTGTTTGTCAAAAGATTTTAGCTCCCTAGACCAAGTGGTTCTGGAGAAGAAGACGAAAATGCGAAATGTTTACAGACGGACGGGCAGATGGACGGGCGGACGGACGCCGAACACCATGCCATGCCATAAGCCCATCAGGCCTTTCAGGCCAGATGAGCTAAAATGACATATAATCCCACATTATGCTCGGCTCAAAGCACTTCTAAACAGAACTGCATGTTACATAATGATAGGGTGCAAGTGGTCAGTCACTCAGTCTCTGTGTGAGAGCTGGTAAGACATTGATGCATTGTAACACGTTCATTCTCCCTCTCCAGTCATGTTTTCTTTATGCGCGGACACTGAACAATTGCGTTGATCATGAAATATAGTTCAAGGTCATATGAAGGGATTGTACCTTTTCAAGATTACAATCTGTTCCACTCCTCAACAAGAAGACACATTATCTACAGAGCCAATGGCTCTATTTTCTATGACTTTGATTTTGAATAGTAGCCCTACATGTATATACACATGCCTATAGTTAACTGAGATATTTAAAAATAATACTGGTTCTTTAAAACAATGCTTTAGGCGTACACCCTTATAAAATGTTAATCCCTGTTTCGAAATAATTCATAAAATATACTGGTATGATATAAATGACATATTTATAGCTTAAGCTAGTTTGGCGTACGCCGGTCACGTGGTCGTCGGTGTATACGCCGATTAAACGAATCAAGCACACCCAAAGATAAAAATCCATAAGCGTCGTTCGGCAAATCAAACACAGCCGTCATCTCACAGGTGCCCCGAAGTCTCGTGAACGCGAGAATTCGTCTCCACGGATACGCAGATTATAACAATATGGCGTCTTGTCAAAATATACGACAATAACAGATTGATTCAGTTTCAAATCCAGCGGTTGAGCTGTGACAATGTCACACAGGTAATGTAAACTTACATATCCCATACTTCACCATATCTTTATGATTGATTTCGGTTACTTCATGACGCAGTGTTCCTTTCCGCCATGTTAAGTTTTACGAAGTTGGAGTCGGACAAAATAAAATAAAAAGAATGCCAAAAGTGTTATCGCAAGTGTATATTTCAACGTTGAGTGCAGCTAAAATGTGTTAGACATTGAGAAAATTAAATAAATGTCCTCAATCTGTAATTATTTTCGATTTTTATTCAGCAATGCACATGCTAAATTCAATGACAGTGAGATATATTCATGATATCGACTCAATCCTTTAGTCTTAATGAAATTTTATAAGTTTAAATATCTACATTCTATCCAAAAAAGATTAAACACCTTATAATTCCCACAGTACATATTTCCACATTTTGATGACTGCTGTCATATAATCACTATGTATGGTATTTTTAATTAATACCAAGTCTTTATGGGGAATATATAAGAAAACGCAATTTACAGATAAGAAATTTATAGTTTCACCTGTTTTAGGCGACATAAGAGCGATTCGCTGTAAAAGTTTAATCGTGTTAAAATTATAAAAATATTTTTCATTAATGGCAATTTAAGTAACTTTGGGAAAACTCACTAATATGATTTATGATTCTATCGGCATCATCGGCCGAGAAAGTCTGCCATAATACACTGATACCTTATCCCCTGTCTGTAGACATTATGAAATTGGAATCAAGGTCATCCCTCATGTTATTGAACCTAAATCAACCCGCACATGGCTGTATTTGTCTGAAAACTTACCAAAAATTGATGAAACGTTATTATTAATTCAATAAGCATGACCCAAAATTCCAGCCATATTTTTTAAATCGAGTGGCATCTCACATGATCGATCACCTGAGTTGATGATGCAAACATTGTCAGCTGGAAAACGATATACAATAAAATTGAAAGTCGACTCGGTAATTATTTGTAGGGTTTTATTGTGAAGTGAAAAAAAGTATTGAGAATATAAGGATATTTTTGTATGTCTAATATATCTCTTGGTACTCTCGCCTTCTTGGTTTTCATAGTTGAAAATTTTGTGTCCATGTCGAGTTGCCGTGACCCCATGTAAAAATATTTGCAATTTGACATGTGACCCTCCTCGTTCTCGTAAAATAATGCAAGATTATCAAATTGCCGAAAACAGGAGAACGCCGAATTCATGTTACGGTGGGATATATTTTAAAGATACACAACATTTTGACAGTTTCAGATTACCTCTTTATTCTTTCATTAAGGCCAATAAGCATACTCTGAAATGTTCTGTATCTTCACAATAAAACATGTGTTATTCAGAAAATCTTGTTTTCTTCTTTAATATATCATTCTTGATTTTTGTTTCTTACTGTTGTATTATTTAAATTGTGTCATTTATCCAGCTTTACAAATTAAATTTGAGTGGCATTCATACATACTTCATACATTCATACATGCAATACATAGACAAAAAATAATCTTCATGTATTTTATTTATTATTTTACTATTTTTGTTTCAGCTACTACAACAAGCAATGGTCGGAGGCTCAGGCCGCCCTGGTGGATATAGTCCAACAGGAGATGCCACCCGAGCCTCCAAAACCAGAGAGAGTGAGTAGCAAACTTGTGTACTATAATTATGTTACAATAAATCTATAAAATCAGTAAATATGTCAAATATATCAAACATCGTCTACACTATTTCACACAGAATTAACTCGAATTTCTAGGAATACACATATTAACTGAAATATAGAGAATCAGTTTTCAAACATTTATTGATCAAGTCTATTTGTGTGTGAAACAAAGTATTTAGTAAAGTTTTGTACTCGCTTGTACTCAATTGTTCAACTGGAAATTGCCAATAGGGTAAATAAGATATGCTAGTTTCGTTTATAAAACTCTCAATAATTAACACAGAATCATCTGAAATGTAATTATTTATAAATAGTTCCATTCGTCATCTATTATGAATGACAATTAGGAATGAATGTGTACAAAAATAATTTTAAGCAGTTGTTATTTTACAATAAATTTAGAAACGTGACGTTTTTCTTTTTTTTAAATTGACATTTTTCGTGCATTTGTGACATTCATATTTCATCATAGGATCGACTCGCAGCCTTCCAACTTTTGGCTACTCTGTACATCAAGTACATACAGATTTTCCGAAGACTGGAGCAGTCATATGATCAGATCGTTCATCCCCAGAAGAGACGAATCTTGCGTCATGTGCTGGATGGTGTGGTGGGACGCATCATCGAACTCAAACATGAAATGGTCAACCTTGAGTTTTCAGAATATCACTACTTTGATGATGTTCTGTCTGATCTCAAACTCACACCAGTAAGTAACACATTTTATAAATGTCTGAATGTAACATAAGAGGCATATTATTATTTTACTTTCCAAAATGTTTTTTTTGTCTTTATATTTACAGTGTGTTATTTATTTCCTTGGCTTGGCTTGGTTATTTAAATTTATTAGCAAAATCATTAATTTTCGCCTCTAAGATAATACATATTATTATTTTACTTTCTAAAATGCTTTTTTTGTCTGTATATTTTAACTGTGTTATTTATTTCCTTGTCTTGGCTTGGTTATTTAAATTTATTAGTTAAATCATTAATTTTTGCCTCTAAGATTTCTAAATACATGAACTAAGTTATGGTTTTCACCTGACAGAACGACGTGGAGATCCCTATTCCCAAGTACTTCATCATGGAAAGGCTGAAACCGCTGAAGGAGAGAGAGAAGATGCTGGGACAAATCCTAACCAAGATTGGTCCACAAGATCAGGAGAGGGTCCGTTTAATTTGTTTTATCTCTTGACACCATGCATCAGAACTACATCTATAAATATATGCAGATTTAGCAGTTTTCAAGGGGAGGGAAGGGGTTCACATATTGAAAAGGGGGATTCACCCAGGGTTCCATTAAATATACATGCAAAATTGTTCCAAAAAATTGGGCAATTTGTACGTCATGAACTATTCGATCCACCACTGATAAATTTTTTCATCACAACTCAATACAGATTGTTTGTCTTTACTCTTATGACTCTTCTTAGAACTTGATGTATTGTCTAACCTACTGATATATATGCTGATGTATGTTTTATGAGGTGTTTCATTGAGGAGGTCATAACTTCTTACTGCAGTACTAGTAGACATAGGTCTGAAGACAGTAGGCTTTATTGATGTATTACCTATAGCATTAAGGCAAAGGGAATTGTTACCTAGCGGAGAGAAATGTGTAAATAGATATATATTATTACTTCATCTTGAATGTAATGGTGTTGTTGGCAGGACAAGGAGGACATCAAGATGCCCCTGGAGCAAGCTATCCGACTTGTCCAGGTCCACGAGAGAGCTCGTCAAGGTCGTCTCCGCGCCAAGTTCATGAGAGAAATCCGTCAACAAGAGGAACGTGAGAAACAGAGGTCAAGCAAAGGAGCACCGACCCTTGACCCGGATGTTGCTGCCATGCGAATTCAGAAGGTACCTGAAATATTTCTTTCGTTACTCAATAAAAACTTTATATATCAAAACACGCTAATTACAATCTAATTTGAGGAATGCTGTCATAACTTATGTCTTGTCAACTTCCAAACGCAAGGCATAACTCTTGCCAGTCTGCATTACTGGCTGATTTAACCCTTGCGGTATTTCCCTCGCTTTCTTGTGTCGAGGCAGTGAATCGCTGCACTGGAAATGCATAGCGGGCCTGGATTTCTAAACACAGATTTCTTAAGGAAATACTGCAAGGCCTAAATCAGCCAGTAATGGAGACTGGCAAGAGTTATGCCTTGCATTGGGAAGTTGATGTCTTGTATGATTGACAATTTATGACAATAGAAGTCTTTGGTGCATTTTCAGGTATGGAAAGGATTTGCTCAGCGTCGCAGAACTAAAGCTGAGAGAGATAAGGAGATGATCTTCATTGGAATGGTGAGTATTTGCTGCTGTGTTGATTGGTTAACATTCCCATCACCAGAAGACTTCAAAGTGAAAGCTGTATCGTCGCTCTCTGTGACACCGTATCAAAAACAGTGTTCACTTGCTTCCCATGCAGTCCACATACAGAGATTTGTATACAATCACATTCTCTTTTGAAATAGGTTTACCCATGGCTTTTTTCCTGGCAACATTTAATTTACTGTCATTATGCAACATCTTCGACCTTCCTCACACAGAGAGTGATTTTTTACTCTTTGTCTACTCAATAAGTACCAAACTAGTAGGTAACTTATCACAGGTTAACAAGAGTCTGAGGTCTAGGTAGATCAATGAACCTGAAGTTCTACTGCATTTACAGGTAAATAATTAACATTTTCTTTTTCTGCCTGTAGGCCCCTCCCACGACTCACATCCTGACTAAGAACACGCCTCAAGCCCAGGCGGTGAAGACGGAGGACAGTCGACGACGAGTCCAGGACCAGAACGAGCAGGAGTACCAGCAGGCTCTCATCACTATCAAGGACAAGATCCGCGAGACCGAGGGACCGGATATCAAGGAGACAATGATGGACCAGATCAGGCAATGGTTCATCGAGTGCAGGTATGTTCACTGAGTAGATTTATATCAATTACCATTTCTCAGATTATACAGATTGATGGATCCTTCTTTGAAGAATCTTTTGAGTAACTTTAAATCATTGTGACAAATTATTGCTACTTTGATAAAAGCCCTCCCAAATAAAAATGTTGTCCAATGTTCCTCCCAATTGAAAATGTTGTCACATTTTCCGACAAACATAAACAAATTCTTCATTTTGTTTGCCTGTTGCCATTTGACATTATGCCAAAAATGATCTGTTACTAAGTAATTTTGGCTGGACAAAGAGCATTTTATTGTGATCTCATGGGAAGAAATTTAATCTAGAATAATTAAAATGTTCAAATAATGACATTTATAAATCAAACTTGCTTATGATCACATACTGTGTGCAGAGATTCATCTGGCAAGTTCCCTGAATACCCTGACGAGGATGATGGTGGTTCTGCTCTCATCTTCAAACAGAAGTCTCCTGAAGAACTGGAGAAGGAACTCAAGGAGAAGGTGATTAATCTCCTCTCAGTAACATTCTAACATCTAACACTTAACATACACTAATTGGATTAGAGACATTCTTTCCTCATGGAATTATTCCTTGAGGCAGAATTAGATTACCACCCACTTCATACATTGAGACTCTATTTAGTTGTTTGTTAGTGATACTGTAATGTGATGTAGTAAGGTTTGGGTGCAGTTTCAGCGCAGTACCACCATGGTTCGCTAGTTCCTGCCAATGCTTGCAGGTTTCACTGCAGAGCATAGCTACATGGTGCAGCCGTGATATAAGTGAAATACTCTTGAAAGCGGCGTTAAACCCCAACTCACCTCACTTGACCTTGCTAGTGATACCTAACATATTGAACTGCAGCTTTATGGTCAATTGATCTTGCACTCTAGGGGCAGTCACTCAGATAACAAGTATAAAATAACATAGCATGGTAATTTCAGCTAGTTGTGGATCCACAGGGAGATTTTAGGGGGTTCGACCACAACCCCTCTCACCCAACCCACCCCTCTTTTGTAAATTGGATACCCTCCACCCCAATCTGTCTGCTCTTATTTTTCTTTCTGAAAACACTTAATGAATTAAAGAAAGAAGTAGTATAAGTAATCCTGTATATTTTGATTGTAAATATTTTTAACTGAAATGTGGTTGGGGCAGATACATAGGTCATCATGATTTGACTTAATGAAGGCCTGATACACATCTACATATAACTACAACGTATTATAGACATTCATGAATGAGAGCCAACTTTGCCATTATATTTATAGAGAAATTGTAGTAATGTTGATTATTCGTTATATGTTTCTTTGCTGCCTGAGATTACTGTTTTATGAGAAATAACTTACATACTGTAGTGAAATTAATCTTTATTTCAATCAATTTAAATTTCTTTTCCAGTTTATTTGTTATTTCAAGTTAGTACAATGTGTTGGTTGCATTTTGCATCATGTGTTTTTGTAGAAAAATAAGGGAGACAATTAAAAAAATATTAAATATCCTTCATACAATAAATGTAAAATTTACCCTCATTTATTGTTATGAAGACGTTACAATAGTCTCCCTTGGTTAGGAAATAAGTTCTAGAAACCTTGGATTTAGATAGAAATTAACCTGTTTGTTGCTAGAATATTTCAATAGTATCTCTGACATTTTCAAAGTTGTGATATTTGTACAACTATAATATCATTGTATTGAACATAAATATGTATAAAGTAAACTTTATGGTTGTACTAATCAATAACAACTTTGAGGAGATTGAGTAGTTATTGTGTATATTTATGTATGTTAGTCAAGCAAATTGAATGTGTTTGCTTGCGTGTTTGTTCTAGTAGTAGAAGTATCTTTGATTGACATTTGCTTATAGTTGATGTATGAGAGGGGGCCTCCTAGTCAGGTTTGTTTACATTACCAAACGTATATCCTCACAACCACACACATCTTTAGCATGTGTTCATATGACTATATCACAGACATATATATATTTTAGCACTAGATTTGAATAATTATTTTCTCTATGTTCATGTCATTATTTTAACGTAATAAATCTTAAATTAAAAAAAATTGGAATTTACAAATCATGCCTTTAAAATAAATTGAATTTTCTGTCATAGTTTTTATTTACTTTATATTCAGATGTTTGCAATTTTTGGATTGAATATGTATGCCTTATGTCACATTAGTCTTTGAGTCATTGTCAATATTTTCAATAGCATTTTCACAGCTGTTGCCACCAACATGAGTGATATTTCAATTTATGATATATTTTAGTTGGTTTTTAAATATATTACCTATAGTCACCTTGGTATACATGATGTAAAATATTTGCCGATTATACAATCTAAATTCTATGTCATGTCATGTGTTCTTAAAATGAAAATATTAATCATGTAATACTAATATATATATAATTTTTAAGTTTATTGTCAAGGTATGAATTAACCTGAAAAGCATTGTTGTTAGCAACCCGAAAGCATTAATTTGTCAATTTTACCGGGTAATGGCAAAATTAAACAAAGAGTTGGCCCCCGGGGCC
This sequence comes from Gibbula magus, assembly GCA_936450465.1. Taxonomy (NCBI): domain Eukaryota; kingdom Metazoa; phylum Mollusca; class Gastropoda; order Trochida; family Trochidae; genus Gibbula; species Gibbula magus. The sequence continues at coordinate 54,941,962 of OW388296.1, read as the reverse complement.
AGGTAACGTGCTGTCAGACATTTCATATACTATTATTGCATAGTTTATTAAGGAATTGTTTAACTACTTTCAGGATGATGATAAAGGGAAAGGCAAAAAGGGAAAGAAGGATAAAAAGGGAAAGAAAGACAAAAAGAAAGACAAGAAAGGAAAGAAAGGGAAGAAAGGAAAGGGAGATGATGAGGTAAGATCCTTGTGGAGTAAGTCTAGAAGAAGATTTATTTCATTTTGCGTTTTATATAACACTTTTGGACTTTTATTCATTACATAGGACATATATTTCATAGTTATAGAAAAAGCATTCTTTTAAAAATGTAAGTAAATGTTAAAAAATATTCGTCAAAATTCCATATTTCTTAATAATATTTACCATCATAAAGACAGTGCATAAATTTAAATTGATGTATTTCGTAAAAGAGTAATCATGATAAAAACAACACTATAAGTTGTAAATATGAATCATATCTATTAAAAATCATTATTGTATTTTTTATTTATTTGTTTTTATTAAAAAATGTATACTTCTATTCGGCAGGAGGAAGAAGAGGGTTGGAAGATGGCCCCATCTAACTTTGTGCCTGCTGTTCACGAAGGATCTGAAAACTACAGATGTAATTTGTTTCTTTCATAAATGAATATTTCTTACTGAAAATGAAACTGTTTGTATGCTTATAAATGATCATGGTAATGCCATTCCTCTGTGCTTTAGGCAAACTTTTAAAATTGTTTAGAATTTAAGTTAAAATAATCTTAAAATACTGCTTGTTAGGTGTACATCATGATTAGTGAACAATCGTGTTTGTGATGTGCGCACATATGCCTTATAATTAGACAATAGTCATTTGTGTTTTAACTAAAACTAAAGTTGTTTTTGTATTGGATGCAACTAAATATTGCAAAGTTCCCTTGCTAAGGTGTTATAGGGAAACCTGGAATCTGTGTTTTGTAACAGAGCTTATGTGGGAAATTATGCTTTATCTAGTTACAACTTTGGGAGAGAAAGTATATCTCCATTCATTACGATTAAAATGTATATTTGCAGCTGTATGGCAGCAGAGAGAGGAAGCAGACAACTTCTCTCAGAAACACGATGCTGAACTCATCAAGGAGGACAAACGTATTGAGGTTGAGGATGAGGTCAGAGTTCAAGTGGATGAACTCATGAGGGCTGAGCTCAAGAACCTCAAGATGGTTAGTTCACTTCAGACATGTGATTAAAGTGATGAAACTTACATGGAAATATTATTTTGAAATATCACTGCTTCTATCCCAAAATGCAACAGATCCTGTAATTTTTCACATAGAGTGAGGCTAAATTGTAACATTTAGATGCTGAATTAATTTGTGTGGGTGACTTCACCATTTTGAATTGCAAGAATCATGACTCTACTCGTAAATACAGCCACTAACTATTAAAAGGTGACTGTCTGATAATATAACTGAATAGGCAGGTAGAGTATTGATGTACTGCAATCATCAAATAAACTTTTACCAAATACATTTGGCATCTATCTTTTATAATATGTGTATGATTTTATATCATCTCTCTTCTTCTCCAGGCTGTTGACCGTGATAAGGGAAAGAAGAAGGGCAAGAAGTCTGGGAAGAAGAAGAAGAAAAAGAAGAAGAGTGGAAAGAAGGGCAAGAAGAAGAAGAAGGAAAAGGATCTGACACCAGACAGGTAACACTTAGTTTTTAAGAAAAAATAAACTTTGTCAATATAGAAGCATATGCCAATTTAAAAAAAAAAGTAAATGAGTCAAGATAAAATTAATATTCATATATTCATATATATATGGCTATATGGAGAGGTGATGTCATGAACGATGTTATGTCATTATGCTTTGTCTGTGGCATTGCATTCTAAATGGGGTAACGGCAGGTTGCCAGTCTATGATTGAAAGTAGATTTTAGCATAGATCGACTTTGTAGTGAATAGAACATTATCATCAGTAAATGGTTATCTTCCCAATAATTCTGAAACTGAATTCTGAATCCAGCAAATTTCAAAGGGGGGATTAGGGGGTTCATCCAATATTAAAGTACGAGTGTTGTACATTTATTGTGACAAAGACACTCATATTTTCAAGAAGAAAGATTATATTCAAACATGATTATTTCAGGACTATTGAGGACCTGTATGAGGAGCTTGTAACCCAGGGGATTATCATCCGCTGCCCTGAGACGAAACTAGCGGACTACGATGGAGAGTACAGTTATCTGGGCACCACGCTGAGACAAGCCAACATAGAACCTATGCCTTCTCTCAGTGATGTCCGGAGACTTGTCACAGAGTTTGGTATTCTCCCGCTTGGTAAGGGATAAACTTAGAACTTGATGTCTTGTAAATCTTTTTATGAAGAAGTGGTACCTGAATATTTGGAAAATGTAGTAGTCCATAAAAGACTTTGATTTTTTTAATGTAAATAATGAAATTCAATAGATTGTATTAAATCAATGACAATAAAATTTAGACACTTTGGCTCATATTAACGTTTTACAGGGTTTTTTTCATTTTTAATTTCACAGGTAGATAATTATTAGTGAAAAATACTCATACTACAAATGCAATCTGTGTATAAAAAATAAATATCACACGATTTTATGGGTGTAAATATTCACTACAAATTAAATTGGTTTCTTCAGATGAATTCATACTTTATCTGTTGGTTTTACCTATTCCATGTCTACAAACGTACCGGCTATATTTGGTTGTAAATCCCGACAGGATCTGCTGCTGTACATGAGAAGTCGCCTCTAACCAAGTCCATCCTTCTCGCTGGACCTCGAGGTACCGGCAAACGTATGTTGATCCACGCCATCTGTCAGGAGACCGGAGCTAATCTCTTTGATCTGAGCGCAGCTAACATTGCAGGCAAATATCCCGGCAAAGATGGACTCAAGATGCTCATGCATCTCGTATTCAAGGTACCTTTTACCAAAATATTTAAACTTTTGTTGAAAAAATTTCAGTCTAACTCAGTATGTTTTGTTGGCTGATGTTTTAGGTATTTATGTGGCATCAGTTTTTTGTGTTACCAGAAGTTGATTTGGCCAAGAATGACACTGAATTCAAGCAAGGTTTTATTCCTGTACAAAGCAAAATCAAGTTGTCAAGATCTATAGATGAATCTTTGCAAGTCCTGTCTTGCTTGAGTATATATAATTAACATCAAACCAACATTAGGTTGGTCTCTAGCCTTAATTAGCAGTTTCATGTGAAATCATTTTAAAACTATGAAGAAATGTATATATTTTGACACAATGTAAGTTTTTCTATTGTACAATTTTATTGTTTTAGGTTGGACGTATTATGCAGCCGTCTGTCATCTACATTGGAGAGTGTGAGAAGATGTTTAAGAAGAAAGTGCCAAAAACTGATCCAGTTAGTTTCCTTGTACATTCATACCATCATTAATAAATTTCCATATGGTACTATACAAAATGCTTTTATGAGGGTTAGATAGAAAACTCAAATCCATCTTATAATAAAATATATTTGGGAAAATGATATGATATAGAAATAATTTTTGTTTAAAAAAATTAGTATGGTCAGTCATTTCCATTCCATTAACCGTTAACCCTTCCCACATCGAGGAAACAAAATAGTCTGTCAATTTCTACCCGTATCAATAATCAAACAGGCATTAGCTTACATCATATTATTTCTTGACACTCAGACGGACCCAAAACGCCTGAAGAAGGAGCTCCCAAAGGCTCTGAAGACGATCAAGGGAGAAGATCGTCTGTTGTTGGTCGGTACGTCACGATGTCCGTTTGACGCAGAGATGAAGCCGCTGATGAGCTGCTACAACAGAATCATCCTCATCCCTCGTCCTGACTATGCATCCAGACACTGTGAGCATCACCTTTGTGTTTTGGGTCTGAGATAGTTTCTAATACGAGAGAACAGATATATTCCTTTACATAATCTATTGGTACTTATTCAAATCAACCAGCAAATATGTCTTAGCAATTTGGGCAAAAAAGTCAAAATCATGCATTAAAATATACTGGACAAAAATAGATTGGGATATATGCATATTTTGAAATTAAAAATAATGACATCAGTGACATACTGATAAAAAAGATCAATAAGATTATTAACATTTACAAATCTACCACAGTGCTCTGGCGTCGCCTCATCACCAAATATGGAGGTATCCTGAACAACGGACTGGACGTGAGCTCACTGTCTAAGGTGACCGATGGCTACACACCCGGACACATGGTGACAGCCGTCCAGCAGGTTCTCACTGACCGACGCATACAGACCCTGTCCAAGAAACCACTCCAGGCTGTGGAGTTTGTGGCCCCACTGGCTCGCATTGATCCTATATACAAAGAGGAAGAGGAGGCCTTCAAGGTAAAATATCCATCTTGTGATTTGTAATACTTTCATGTAGTGGAAGTGTGTTAAAACAACAGATTAGCTAGTCCTGCCCCATGACTGTAAAAAATAAGAGCATTTAATACAGTCTAGATCCTTATTCAGCAATTTCACAACTTGCCAGCCTTGAGACAGAGTAAAAATTTGCCTAAATTTACACAACTTATCTCTGCGATTAGACATTTATGTTTGAGAGTGTGGTCAATTTATTGGGGCAATGTGGCTTCTAAATATTAAGGTGCATTGTGAGCTATTCAATCCATTGCCTGGTAACTTAAATTGTCAACATCAGATATCAAAATCATGTAAACTTGTGAATTCTAGAGATACCTTGAGTCTGCTGATCCAGATAACCAATGGATGTTGTTGTTACAGGCGTGGTATGCGAAGACTCCGCTGGGGAAGAAGAGAGCTAAAGCAGCTCAAGGCGATGATGATGACGGGGGAGGGAAAGGTGGGAAAGGGAAGAAGGGCAAGAAAGGAAAGAAGGGAAAGAAAGGAAAGAAAAAGAAGAAATAAAAAGAATGAACATCTGATGTGGTGTATTGTGAACTTTGAAAGCATCGGTTTCCTTGAAATGTATGTATTTACGTCATAATTTCAGCTTGTCCCTGTGTACAATTGCAATTGTACCATTCATATATTCAATTCATTTTTAATCTAAAATGGCTTTGCATTAGTTTTTAATAAAATTTATAGTCATCATGAACCCTCTGTTGAATTAATTGTGTCCTGTGGAAATAAGACATGTAGGTTTACAAGGGATACAAGTTTTCTCAGTTCTCAATACACTGTGTCATGTTTTAAATTTTGTTTAGTCTTGCATGTTACGTGTGATGTAATCTCTATCTCTGTTCATATACAACAAATATTCCATGATGTGTGATAAACATGGAACAGACTAAAAGTATATGTGACTATTATTCATGAACATTTTATTGTGTGACTTGTTACAGTTATTTCCATATTAACAATGTTCTTTCCATGGTTATGATAAATCTTCCATTCCAATAATTTACATGGGGAGTGCTGCCATGTATTTCTGTTAATGTGACAGACAAATTACGTTGAATAAAATTTCTATTATGAATTTAGCTTGTTGATTCATTATTGTTAAGTACTGAATATCTAAGATACAAAATGTAAATACAATTTATAAATTAGATAAAAAAAATGACATATGTCTTTATAATCAAAATTTGGACCCCGCGTTTCGAATTCCTAGATCTGCCACTGTTCTGTAACAACACTGAAAGAATCTACACACAATAGTGACAAGATGATTTTACACCTGGTCATAGGTGGTACCTTCAGTTCGCTGGACTGCTAGATTTACACTCATTCAACAATCTTTTATACGCGGTGGTAAGCCTAATTTATTATTGAATGTTTATCATCAGACTGACCACTCCCTTATAATCAACATCTGATAATAAACTAGATGAGCGTTTGCGGGACACCTCAAAAGCAGAGCAGTTCCGAAACTTTGGGTCTCGCCTTTCCCTGTTCCGCCTTCTCGTCAGCATCAATAAAATGGGAATTCTTTTTAACAAAAACTTGTTCATTATTAGAGTTGTTACCAATCATCACTGGGGTCATTTTTCACAAGTTTGTTTTTAAAACCTACTTCTTATTTCAAAATTTGATCAAAGGATTAACATGGCCTTAACCAATATCTCATGACCTTGACCTTCAAGGTCACACCATCAAAGATCACTTTTCATTGTGTATAACAATCATGCAATGACTCAAAGTGTTCATAGTTAAAATACAGCATATTCACAAAAGCATTTTTTAGTTGTGACCTAGCTGTGACCTTGACCTTTGACATATTTTAGCGAAAACCATTTCAAATCTTGGTCTTACTCCATAGTTCATATATACCGAATAAGAGCCTGATAGCACAAAAAAAAGCTTGAAGTTATCATGTTTACAAGGATTGTTGTAGTGATTTCAGAACTCATGACCTTGACCTTTGACCTTGAATGTCAAAATCATTCACCAGGTTTATAAGAAAGAAACTATATGAGGTGTTAATATCTTCATGGAAAAAATAGAGCCATGGCCTCTGTAGCTCATCAGGAGATAATAAGTGGGGTATGTTATGGAGTGGACTTTATAGCAATGGTCAGATAATGGAATGTAGTAATAAGAATCTAGGTAGTGAAACAATTAAAGCAGTTTAAAAATATTTTGTTACCATAACTTTGCCAATCTGCTATATATATATGTGTTGAAAGAGCAACACAAAGCTTGGAAATAAATTCCTGGTATCAAACATATAATAATGTGGTGGAGAGATCATACTATTTTTTAAGATCGTACACACATTATATAATAATGAATATACCGGGTACAATTCTTTGCATACAATTCACCACTGTAAGCTATTGCAATAATGGCCTGGGGCTGTAGAAGAAAATGAAAAAAAACTTTTTAGGTCATGACCCCTGCTAATTATTATCAAAATTGGTTACACATAAATCAACATTCTTTATGAATATCATACACCTTTGCATTATATTGTTTTAATTCTTAATTGCATTATGGCAATACCAACATTTATTACATAATGAATAGGAGCCTCAGTTTTTGAAAATCCAATTTCTCATAGGCTCCATTTCAATACTTAATAAATTGGTGAATTTTTTTTAGTAAATTCTTTTTCACCATTTCTTATAGGCTCCTTTTCAATATTTGATAAAATGGTGATATTCTATGAATAAATTCTTTTTTAGAGTCAGTGGAAGACTAAAGCAGTCTCACGCACAGTCTATGATAACACAGTGCTGCACAGTAGTTTGAAGTAACCTGAAACCTCTGTGTAACTATCAGTTTTCATTCTTCTGCCAGGAAGAGGTCAACACAATGCAATTACATAACATGCAGACACTGGACTCACAGCCAGTAAAATTTATATGTTAGATGCAGTTTTTCCTACAATTAATTATTTTTCTGTACTGGAGAAGATGATGAAAATAGGTGTGATGTCACAATCTCATATAGCTACTTCTTTTATAGTCCTATGTTATCACCAGTCATCACTAGTCATATTCAATTCACATATCTCATGTAAAATGAAAAAATTTAATTCCTCTTCAAGTTATTCCTTCAAAGGGTATTCAATAGTTCTCATTTCAAATAGATTCACATTAAACATGTCCATGATGTAGACATCTATCTCATTTCTTGTTCCTATTGAATAAAATTAACTGCAAAGTTAATAGAAAACTAAATCAGTTATAAAGTATAAAATATGATATAAATAAGGTATACCAAATTGACTCGTACTGGAAATTCTCATTAATTAATTGATTAATTCTCCAAATAATTACACAATATCATGAGATATTAAAAAACTCCATTATTTACTCTTAAATTACAAAGAACATAATATTAAATTTAATAAAAGATTCTGTATTAAGTCTTTAGAATTCTTTTAGACTTGTGTACCTTTATCAGCAAATTCACTTGCAAAATACAAATAATTACTCAAATGTGAAATGTGAGACAAAGATAAAATATGACTTATAATATTTGTTAGACTTCCAATTCTAAGTTTTTAATTCTAAATATCTCTTTTTCATCAGACATATTATATTCTCAAAGCACATGTTAGAACTCTCACATCAGAAAGATGAAATGCCTTTAACTCAGCTGTTTTCTTTAAAATTACCTCCCTTACCTACTAACTGATTGAAGTGCACATATAATCTCAGAAAGATGCTGTAAACTGAAATAGGCTTTTAGGTTATGATCCCTGTGACCCATATTTGGGGTCACAGACTCACCAAATTTACAATTTAGAATCCCTTACAGCCAAAGAGTCTGTACATAAAATTTCAACTCGCTAGAGCCATTGGGACTGGAGATGAAGATGAAAATAGCATTTTAGGTCATTGCCTCTGTGACCCAATATTTGGGGTCTCACTGTCATCAAATTTACAATTTAGAATCCCCTTCAGTCAAGGAGTATGTACATACAATTTCAGCTCTCTACGTTCATTGGGACTGGAGAAGAAGATGAAAATAGTTTTTTTTAGGTAATGACCCCTGTGAGCCACACTTGGGGTCACAGGGTCACCAAATCTACAATTTAGAATCCCTTTCAGCCAAGGAGTCTGTACATAAAATTTCAGCTCTCTGGAGTCATTGGTTCTGGAGAAGAAGATGAAAATAGCTTTTAAGGTTATGACCCCTGTGACCCACATTTGGGGTCACAGGGTCACCAAATTTACAATTTAGTATCCCCTTCAGCCAAGGAGTCTGTACATTAAATTTCAGCTCTCTGGAGTCATTGGTTCTGGAGAAGAAGTCGAAAAAGCGAAAAGTTTACGGACGGACGGACGGACGGACGGATGGACGGACGCCATCCCATGCCATAAGCCCATCGGGCCTTTCAGGCCAGATGAGCTAAAAAGTTACTTAGTGATTTCAGAACTAGTTAGCATGACCATATCTCGTGACCTTGACCTTTGATCTTCAAGGTCACACAGTCAATGACAACTGATTCTAAGTGTTAATAGTTTAATAAGGCATGTTCCCAAATGCATGCTTAAGTTGTTATCTCGCTGTGACCTTGACCTTTGACGGATGTTAGCGAAAACCTTTTCAAATATTGGCCTTTCTCCAGAGTTGATATAAACCAGAGCCTGATAGTACAAATATTTTTCTAGTTATCATGTTTACAAGAATTTTTTTTAGCAATTTCAGAACTCATGACCTTTGACCTTGAATGTGAACATGTCAAAATCATTCACCAGGTGTATAAGAAAGAAGCTTTGTATATGAGGTGTTGATACCTTCTTGGGAAAAAAGTTATTTAGTGATTTCAGAACTGGTGACCTTGACCCTATCTTGTGACCATGACCTTTGATATTCAAGGTCACACAATCAATGATCACTTTTCATTGTATATAACAATCATGTAATGATTCAAAGACATTTTTGCAAAAGCATGCCTAAGTCGTGACCTCGTTGTGACCTTGACCTTTGACAGATGTTAGCGAAAACCTTTTCAAATCTTGGCCTTTCTCCATGGTTATTTTACACCAAAGATGAGCCTGATAGCACAAATATTTTTCAAGTTATCGTGTTTACAAGGATTATTTTAGGAATTTCAGAACTCGTGACCTTGACCTTTTACCTTAAAATATGAACATGTCAAAAATATTCCCCAGGGGTATAAGTAAGAAGTTATGTATATGACTTCTCAAAACCTTCTAGGAAAAAAGTTATAGCCAATACAAAACGCGCCGGCGACTGAAACTGCGCAAAAACTGATAGCAGCTCCGACTAAGTTCCATCACGTTTCAAGCTGTAGAATTAGCCTTACATCTTAGGTTATCAGATACAAGCAGGATGTGGCTATCATCAGTGTCTTGCCAGTCCTGGATTTCACGTTTATTTTGACACTTTTAGCAAGTATCTGCAGTATATTAATCTTGTTCAAATGCCGAGTGGTTCAGATATCATTGGGGCCGGGTAGTGCAGTGGATGGGATGTTCATGGTTCGAATCCCGCCAGGGGCTTGGCAAATTTGTTTGCTGTAGAGAACTGTTCTACACGCAGTAAGGTTTGAGTGCAATACCACACTGAATTTCAGTGCAGAACCACCCATGGTTTACATGTTCCAGCTGTGGTTTGAGGTTTTACCGCAATACATAGCCACAATGACGGTGCAGGCTTTCTCCCTGCAATAATACTAGCAACCATGGTATAAGTGGAATAGTCTTAAAAGAGGCGTTAAACCCCAACTCAACTCACCTCAGATATCATTGGTTTAAATTAAACAAAACAAGAGCAATTTGCATATTGTATTCAAATTTATGTTCAAGTTTAAAAATGTTTGACATATTTTCTCCATTATCTACAGTCAACATGACATATCTTATCAGTGTGCAAGATAAGCCTTAAATGATGCCAGTCTGAAACTCTGATTTTGTCAACTTGTCAAGGTGGCGTTATAGTTTTATATATCATATATATAGTCTGTAACAGTAAAGTACAAATAATGAAATTTGATTAACACAAACATTGTATTTACACTTACAAGTGTCAATTTGACAGATTCTCACACACAAAGATTCTTCTGAAATAAAAGGAACCTTTTGGTTGGTATATTTTGTATTTGCTTGTTATTTCCATTATTGGATACCTGCAATCATCATATACCCATATAACTCCTAAAGCAATTTGTTAATATTTTTCCTCAGGAGGAGACAAATCAATAAGAAGAACTATTCACCCTCAATTTCACTGTCAAACATATCTACAATCTTTAAAAGAACTTCAAATAATGTTGCTGTAAAAGTAAAACAGTCTATTGGCACTTGTATATTAAAGAAACTATTTTAAAAAACATATATATAATAAATTAAAAAGTATCTTCATCACTCCTAGTAATTTAGATTCGCAAATTAAGTATCAAAAGCTATGTAACATATATACTAAAAGTTCCATGCACAATAGTTAATGATATTGCATCAGTTGCTTGCCAGATAATATAACACTGCTGTATATACAATATTTATGACACCGGTTATCTTTGACCACATGGGTCAAAATTAATAATTTACAAATGGATTTTCTTGACACTACATCAGACACAAAGATACTTATGAACTAAACATCATCAATATTTCCAAAATGCTTTAACAAAGACTAGAAAAACAAGTAGTTGTCACTAAGGTGACATGATCCCCCGCCGCAAATTAATACTTCAAAATTTAAAAATAATGTCAAGATCAGCAAAATTGACCGTCAACCATGTTAAAAAAGTCAAAGTTCCACTGTGACCTTGAGAAAAATGGCAAGGTCATCAAAATCTAATCTACCCTTTGTGTAAGATATGATGAAATTCCAGTGAATGGTTCTTGAGATATCCCGCTGACAAGTATTACACACATGTACATCAACATGTCGAAAAATTTAAAATTCCACTGTGACCTTGAGAATAATGTCAAGGTCACCAAAATCTTATCAGTCCTTTTGCTTTTTGTAAGATATAATGAAATTTCGGTGAATGGTTCTTGAGTTATTCTGCTGACAACCTTAACATGTACATTAACATGTCGAAAAATTCAAAGTTCTGCTGTGACCTTGAAAATAATGTCAAGGTCACCAAAATCTATTCAGCCGGTCGTCTTCCCTAGAAGGTGCTTTGAGTAAGAAATGATGGAATTCCAGTGAATGGTTCTTGAGATATTCCGCTGACAAGCTTTACATGTACATTAACATGTTGAAAACTTCAAAGTGCTGCTGTGACCTTGAAAATAATGTCAATTTCACCAAAATCTAATCAGCCCATCATCATCCCTAGAAGGTGCTTTGTGCAAGAAATTGTTAAAATCTAAATATTTTAGATATTTAAAAATACTTACCCTACTTTTACTAGTGCATATTACCTATATGATCCGATGAAGGATTGAAAACGTGACTGAGACAGGATCCTAACGTAACTGTAGTGAAGTGTAGACAGACTGGCTCTAGGGCACGTCACTACCCGGAAGTGTAGTGCAATCCACACATAGCTGCGCGCGCAGTGATATGAAACCCTCACATTTCCTAGAGTCAGTCCGAGCGAGGTCCTAAATGCGGGGAGGTAGTTGATCCAACGATGGGTGGGTATAAACCCTAAAAGTAGGGTAAGTATTTTTAAATATCTAAAATATTTAGATTTTAACAAATTTTTAATACTTACCCTACTTTTACTAGTGCATGTTGATTCGACAGTCGGACGGAGGGAAAGGACCCACAGCGAGGACCTCCACAGCACTAGCAAGAGTAGGACGTGACAACTGAGCGGAAACCTACAAACAGGAAACCCAAATCAGTATATGAAACCACTAAAAGGATTGAAAGGAGAGATCTCGACGAACCGAGAAATAGTCCTAAAATCCACAAAAACCAGGTCTCACCTAAGACGAAGCGGGCAAGGTGAGTTGCTGAGCCACTACGAGAGGTCCAAAAGATTGGAGTCCTTGTACGTCTTCCACGGAGACATCTCTCAAATAGTGACTGGCAAACACAGTGTTGGATTTCCAGAAACAACCCTTCATGATGTCTGGCACCGAGCAGTTCCTGTGAAGAGCCATAGTAGAAGCCAAGGCCCGAATCTCATGAGGGTTATTTGCGGAGGGGTGAGGTATTCCTGCTGCATCATAAGCTGCCAAGATGGATGTTCGCAACCATAGAGCCAGCGTGTTCCGGTTTACCTCACCCTTAGCTGCAGAAGAAAAGGGAATGAACAATCTCTTTCGCCCAGCCCTCTTGTCCGTGGACCGGGAGATGTATTCCTTCAAGGCACGGACTGGGCACAAAGAGAGTTCTTCAGACTCCGATTCATCCACAATTAAAGACAACGGCGGAATAACAAAAGATCTGTCAGGTTGACCAGGCAGTTGATTTTTCGCTACAAAATCCCACAACAGACCCAGATGCACTGAACCATTGCGCCGTTGCTCGAACCGAACCCTCGTTACGTCGATAGCATGTAATTCACTTACTCTGGCAGCCGTTGCCAAAGAAAGTAAAAACGCCGTCTTCCTGGAGAGGTTCTCAAAAGAAGCCTCCGACAGAGGTTCATATGGAGCTCCACGAATGTGCTTCAAAACCAGGTTCAGATCCCAAGCTGGAGGACGAAACTTGACTTTTTGGTCTTCCAGCTTAAAAGACTTCAGCATGGCTATTAGTTCCGGGATTTTCGAGATCTTCCTGTCTGTTTTAACAGCGAGAACTGAATTGAGGGCCGAGAGATAGGTAGAAATTGTTCCACCCTTAAGGTGCCTCTTCGAGCGGAGATGGAACAAGAAATCTGCCAGGAACTGTGGTGAGGCTGACAACGGGTCTTGCTTGTGGGATCTACAAAAGTTCTCAAAAGACAACCATTTATCATCATAAAGGGCTCTAGTCGAAGGCCGGTGTGCTCCAGTAATGGCGCTGGCCACCGATGCTGAATATCCCTTATCTCTTAAAGTCTTCTGCAAATGGTCCAAACGCACAGATGAAACCGCTGTGGATCTGGATGCACCTGCCGACTGTGAGGATGTAGAAGGAGGTTTGACCACGGGGGCAATGGGTTTGGTTCTCCTTCCGCTAGAAGACGCAGTTCTGGAAACCAAGTTCTGGCCGGCCAAAAGGGCGCGACCAAAAGCAGATTCATCAACTTGGTCTCCCTGATCTTGGCCAGAACCTTTGGTAACAGAACTGGAGGAGGGAACGCGAACGCATCTAGACCGTCCCAAGACAGGGACAAGGCGTCCACTGCCCACGCCATCGGGTCTGGAAGGGGAGAGACGTAAGTTGGCAACTGGTTGTTGAACCTTGTGGCGAACAGGTCCAGCAGAGGCCGATGGTGTAACTGACAAATCAGGGAGAAAGCTTCCGGGTTGAGCATCCACTCTGTTGGCGATGGCTTGTCTGGTCTGGACAGAGCGTCTGCCAATATATTCCTGCAACCCGGAATGTGACGAGCCCTGATCAGAATGTTGTTGGTGTCTGACAACTCGAACAGTTGGAATGTCTGTTTCAATAACTGGCGCGACCGAGTCGTCCCCTGGAAATTGATCAAGTAAACCACTGTCGAGTTGTCTGACGCTATTCGAACCCGAGAGCCTCTGAGGATTTCGACCCAGTGCTCGATGGCCAAGATGACTGCCTGTAACTCGAGGTTGTTGCTGTGCCAACCGGTCTGATGTTCTGCCCACAACCCTGCTGCCGTGCGTTGTCCCAGGTGGGCTCCCCATCCTTGATGTGAAGCGTCCACGAACAACTCGTGGTGATGACTGAACTCTGTCAAAGAGACTCCTTCGCAAACGTTCAATGGGATCGTCCACCACCTGAGGTACCGGTGCAAATGCAGTGGAAGCCGCACGCTTTCCCTGGGATCGTCCTCCTGACAAAACGGAATGAGGAAGACTTGAAGAGGGCGTGCCATGCGTAATATCCTGGGTAGAAGTGGGGGTCTGTAACCACTTCTATTGCTTTCTTCTCCAGCAGTGTCATGATGTTGGTAGACAACTGATCGATCTGGGTTAGCGAGTACACGCATGGCCGGGGCAGGCTGGTCAGAGGCGGAGGGTTGGAGATTGGCAGTTTGTATCCAACCCTGAGAATTTCGGTGACGAAGGGATCTTCTAGGATTGTCCAATTCGGCCAGAAGATCCCAAGTCTCCCGCCTACGGGTGTAAGCTGGTAAGGGACGACTGGAGGCGGGAGGCGCCAGTCGTGCAAATCCAACGCTTCAGCGGCGTTTCTTGTAGGCTGGAGTCTTTGGTGCCTTGGACTGGTCAAACTCTGGGCGAGGTTTCTGGGAGGTGTAGCCTCCTCTGCTGAACTTGCCACGACCTCCACCACGTCCTCCACGAGTAGCGTTCTTGACCACGTTGCGTCGTGCCTCGTACACCTGGGTAACTCTCGAGTTCCTGGGACCGAGAGATGACGACAGTGACTTGATGGCTCGAAATGTAAAGTCCGATTGAGCCATAGCGGCATGCTCCTTGTACACTGTCGGGATCTTGTCCGCAAACAACATCGGAGTAGAGAGAGGAGCTCTGATGAGGGTCTTCTTGAACTCCTCCTCCCAGGCGCACGGGGCAAGGAGACCATTCCTGCGGATGAGGACAGTAGTGGCCCAAGCTGAGCGGATATGGTCCATGATGACAGAGAGCGTGTTGTACTGCCACCTGTACATCGTGGATAAGTGCTCTAGTCTGGAGGGATTGTCTTCCAACAGATCCTGTGCCAAAGCATCCGTGGCAGAGGCCAACACTGACAACGGCCTCAAAGTGCGTTTGAGCTCCCTCTCAATCGCCAACATCCTGGTGTCCTGGACTTTATACACTCCTTGCGGCGCATCCGAGAGTCTTGAACATGAGTCATCTTGTGGGGACCCCTGATCATACGTCTGCAAAGAGTGGACCTTGAAAGACGAAGTGGAGTTCTTGGCTGGACGAAAAGTGGGATTAATTGACAACTTTTGGAACTCCTCGTCCAGAGACTCGATGGTGTCGAGAACCAACGGATGTGGGGGAATGAGCAGCTCAGGCTCACTCCAAACAGCCAGTGCAGTATCCTGCTCCGAACCCGGAGAGGGGCAGTCCACCAGTCTGTCAGCGATCCACGTATACACCTCTCCCATCGGTAGATGTGTCTTCTGGGGATCCTTAGAGTCCACTGACTTCGAAGGTGAGAGAGGGGCGAGAGACCTGTCGTCGACAATAGAGAGCGAGTGTCGTGGTGAACCTTCCACAGAGGGACCCTCCCTCTCTCGTGAAAGGTACCTGTCGTTGGAGTGGGACCTCACAGAGGATCTGTCCCGGCGTGGAGAGTCACTAACATCCTGGTCCCGCTCTCTGTGTGCTCTATCCCTCGAGAGCTGACGCACCTTGGCTGGGCGCTCGTCATGAGAGGGTTCCTCAGAATCTCTAAGAGATCGGCGCTGCTCTTCCTGGTGCCGGCGCTCATCCTCCTGGCGCTGGCGCTCCCAGTTCCTGAAGCGCTTCTCTTCTAGATTCTTGAGGCGCAGGCGCTCCTCCTCCCGAAAACGGCGCTCCTCATCCAACTGAACACGCTGGCGCTCCTCCTCCTGGCGCTGGCGTTCAACTTCCCGGCGCTGGGAATCTACTGAGCGCCGAATGTTATCCTGGCGCTCAATCTCCTTTCGGTGCTCTTCCTGTCGCTTCAGGTCGAGCCGGCGCTCCTCCTGGCGCCTCCTAGTCTCCCTGAGTTCTGACAGGCGCCTGTCATCCTCCAGACGCTCGAGGTCCCTTAAAGATCGTTGATATCTTTCTTCTTCTCTTTGAACCTCGAGCTCCAGGCGCTGACGCTCGCCAAGGCGCTGTTGGTCTTCCAGGCGCCGGGACTCGGCCGAGTCAAGATCGAGGTCAGAGGACTGAGGCGCGATGGGCGGAGCACCCGGGTTGATAGCGTTGTCCAGGTGTTCCTTGGGTACACGCTTGGCCTTAGGTTTCGACGAACCCGACTCTCCAGTAGAGGGAAACGCATCCCGTGGGTGATCCCTCGCTGGTGATAGGCCGTCGACTGGTTCAGAGATGACCAACGTGTCCTGGTCCAAGTCCGAAGAGGCCATTCTACACCGTCTCTGAGTGAACCTTTTCCTCCTAGCGACTGCGTACGCCTTGAAGTCAGATGCCGAAAGATGACAGCAATGCTGACAACGAGATGTCCACTCGCAAGGTGAGTCCACCAGGCAGTCCGGGCAAAGGGGGTGTGGGTCCTTAGCCGATTTGGACGATTTGCAGGCCACACAGAAGACACGCGGCATGCAAGAGAAAGTTCACTGTCAACAAAAAGAAGAAACAGTGAACATAACAATCAAGCAAACAAAACCACCAACACATGTTAAAATACATACTTTAACATCAGAATGGTTGAGTAAAGAATGCTTAAATCAAGCATGAAAATTACAAAGATTGGTAAAGAAAAATTTACAAAGAAATTTTAATACCAAAAATTTTAAATTCCCATGAAGAAAGAAACAATTGAAGTAAACACAAAAAAAGATAGAATACGAACTACACAGACCCAAGGTTAAAAGGGAGATAACCGCTGTGGTCAAAGTTCATACACATGGAATGTAAACACAAATGAAACTTTCAACAAGAAAAAGTTTACAATGTAAAATTAGCGAATATAAATAGCCAAATTTTACACTAAAGGTACACAATGTAAACAACAAGCAATATTATCCAAGAATATGGATAAAAAAAAACAAACCAAAACGGTAAACAACAAGTCGTGACGTCATCACAACAAATCGAGCAAGACGAAGGAGGCCGCCATTTTGAATGGCGAACGAAAACGTGCTCCGAAGAAAAAACAACGAAAATAGCTACCAAAACGCGTAAAAGTGTTAGAAAACACGATAAAACGGTACAGTAAGCTGCGTAGCATGAAAATAGAAGTCAAATTGCTCACGAAAACCAATGCAAATGGCGACATGAGCGAAGAAAAACATCGTTCTCGAAGGATGAAGAAAAAATTTCTACGACGAGGTAGGTGAAACTACGCATGTTACACTTCACAATACAAGAATAGGGAAAAGACATACCAATAGCTAAACCACACGGTTTAGGAAGCAAAATAAGCAGTCAAAATAAATTTCTGTCTCAGAAAACACGTCCGTCGTATCGAGCGATATAGGAAATGTGAGGGTTTCATATCACTGCGCGCGCAGCTATGTGTGGATTGCACTACACTTCCGGGTAGTGACGTGCCCTAGAGCCAGTCTGTCTACACTTCACTACAGTTACGTTAGGATCCTGTCTCAGTCACGTTTTCAATCCTTCATCGGATCATATAGGTAATATGCACTAGTAAAAGTAGGGTAAGTATTAAAAATTGATGGAATTCCGGTGAATGGTTCTTGAGATATCCCGCTGACAAGCTTTACATGTACATTAACATGTTGAAAACTTCAAAGTTCCGCTGTGACCTTGAAAATAATGTCAAGGTCACCGAAATCTAATCAACCCGTCGTCTTGCCTTGGAGAAGCTATGTATAAAATATGAAGAGAATCCAGCGAATGGTTATTGAGATATCCCGCTGACAAGGGTAAAATGACAAAGTCTCGTTGTGACCTTGAAATGAAGGTCAAGGTCTCAAACTACTGTAGGAACATTACTCTTCCTATGATGATCCCATATGCAAAATATGAAAAGAATCCAGTGAATGGTATTTGAGTTATTCCATTTCGTACGGACGTACGGACGGACGTACGGACGTACGCAGCCGAATACTATATCCCCCGCTTCGCGCTAAACGCGCGGCGGGGGATAATAACAAAGAGTAAACAACTTGAAATTCAACAAGTAAAGGATAAGACATGTATTGACACACAAAAGTTAATCTTCACTTTACACAAGCAAATTAATAATTAACTACAAGTGAAACTTGTACAAAGTCCAATAAACTGCTGAAATAAAGGATCGACAATTTGTACACAATTTTATCGATGTTGACTTCAATAAAATACTTACAAATAGGTAGGACCTTTGTATAAAATTTATATAGGTTTGTACACAGTGTCACTTTCTAGTCAGCAGTATTGTAGAGATCACCAGATTCATGATGATTTCTAGAAACACCAGTTTTTAAAGCCATTTTTTCACGAGGTAAGTATTCTTAAGCCCCATTATAAATGTAACAAAAACCATTTATGGCAGAAAATGAATATATGCATGTACTGACATGATGTAAATAATGTGTTGCAGATGTAATGCGTATTTTAATCCAATGAATTGTCCGTAACAACTGTGAACAAAACCTGAGTCATTTCAATAATATCTCAAGACTAACATGAGATACACTTCTAATATATTTAAAGGAGGGTTCTATCGGGGTATTTTTGTGGAGACGAAATTCGAGAGGATATTCCTGTTAACACACATATGCTATCAATACATGATTAAAACACAGTCAAATTGAAAGATAGTAATGAAGGTAATATTTAGATGACTTTATATTTCACAACTCGATAAACACAAACGCACATTTGTTGAAAATAAAAACAATGAGAAGTGAAGCCATTCATCGGCGCTGCTTTTGGGGAAAACTTTGCTCCAGCATAACAGCCAAGTGTTTCTTAGTTTTATGACATGTTATGTGTTACTATGTAAATACTCTATCAGTGTATGTCTTTAGTTATTAAAAAGTTGCAAAATAATTGACAATAGAGCATGTTTTCATTTCATGTCATGCCAAAAAAATCCAAGATGGCGATAGAACTCTCTCTTTAAAGGTGTCATAAATTCACCAAAGCTATTCAGTATTCTGATCATAGACATGTTAAACTTAGAATGTTCAGTTAAAATCAAAGATGAGAATGATTGAGCAGAGATTGGGAAAGGTAGGAGCCATGGGCCATTTTGCACATTGGATGAAACAATGGTCAATTAAAATTGGAAATTTTACCATTGCTACTAAGGGGTAGTGCCCATATTCCGAAAATGACTAAAAGCCCTAAAAATGGCCCATTGTCAAAGGTGTCTTTCCCAATCCCTGATAAAGCACTAATTCTAGGAGTCGAGTTCATTGATGAGGTCTCGGAAATCTGTCACAAACCAGGAAGCTCTGCTTTTCACACTCTCTCGGACGACGTTCCCACCATAACCGATAAAAGCATCCTGAAATAAACAAAAGTATATTAATGAATTGACAACAAACAGAAACTACACAGCTCATTTGGGTTGGATTGATGCTGTGTTAACACTCCTTCCAACTATACTTCACTCGTACTCTTGTCAGAAGAAAGGTTGCAAAACTGTCATGGCTATACATTGCAGTGAACCCTTTGAAGATAGTCTGAACCTATTGGAAACATTGAACCAAACTCTTTCTGTTTTATCTCTACTTTCAAAAAGGTTATTAGTGACAGGAAGATATTTACAGGCTCTAGATTTATCAATTTTCCCTCAACCTAATTGGTTAGTCCCACCGTTAAATAAGCTTTGGAATGTGGGACCTTGAAACATGGCGTACTTCACTGAGCGAAGTGGCATCATATAGATATTGAAGAAAGATTGCCTTAGTGAGTTGAGAGGCCTTTGGGTGTCCTTTCACAAACCACTTTGCTGGTCACTTAGGTAATCTTAGAGTAATATTAAAGAAAGGGAGTTATGGTTAACCTAAGTAAAGGTGAAAGAGTTAGGAAAAGGATGTAAACTCACTGCAGGTGGCACTGCTTCAAGGTCTGTGGCTCCATCTCCTATCATGACAAGCTTGCTGTGTTGATACCGATCTTTTATCTCCTGAATAACCTTTGGTTTACCTCCTGAGTCAGAGGTCGGCTGATTCTCGTCAAACCCTGCATATTCACCTGGCAAAATATATCAATATATCACAAATAAGAAAAGAAAAAAGAAATAAACAAATTCCACTTTTCATAAGAACAGGTGAGGTTAGATCATAATAGAAATACTTGCCATTTAGATAGCCAGCAAAATTTTTTTTTAAAAACTATCGCCATCATTGACTGTACCAATGTCAAGGCGAAATAGTCATGTGACGTGTGGCAAGCTGTTTTGATACAGTCAATGCTGGCCATAGTTGCCTTACTCTGAGGGCGTGGGTTCGAATCCTGCATGGGACTTGGCTCGAAAAAGCACAATAATTTGTACTATTGAAGGTAGTGTTATCCCAAATAAAACCATATTACTAGATTATAATAGTTTACGTTGGTTATTTTATCTGAAAACATGGCAGCCATTATCGAAGCAGAAAGAGTGAGTGAGTTATTCATATTGTTTAAAGATAATAGAACCTCTCAGTTTTGTTCGATCTTAATTCGTTTATTCATATAGACAATACATTCAAGTAAACATAACACTAACTGTTATTTCGAAGCGTCACCTACTAAGCCAGATATCGCGGTTCAAAGTGAGTAAATTTGGCCTGCTCATTATCTCATTCTTCAAACAGTTTTCCGCGGCCCCTCAGTGTAGCATAACCTTCGTTAGCGATGTGACGTCATATACAGGAGTTGCTACAATGAAATCCTTAGGCGATTTGTCGATTTTCGTCGCTGATTCGTTTAAAACACAAAAACAACTTTTGACATTGTAAGTTTCCGATAGAATGGGTATTTGTGCGTCTGTAGGAAGTAAGTTCGGAGTTTTTGAAGGATTTTTCGATATTCAGTTGCTGGTTTTAGTTGGGTTCTTTTACCAATCGAGCGGAGCGTTGAGTTATTTCGTAGGCTACAATATGCTTTGAAATGAATAATTTCTATTGTAAACGTCACTATTATTTATTTTTTATGTGCCTGATTTTAAGTTTCAAGAGGCCTGTATAGTTTGAGGTCTACTGAGTCAATATTTCTCATGGTGAATTTTTATTCATAATAGAATAAATTGCATTATAATTTAGAAATTTTCATCATTGTTACTGGTTAACAGTTTAAAGAGGAACAAAATCGAGCTATCGTTAAATTTATAATATTGTACATTTACAATTACTTTCATTGAGGCAGTTATTTTATTCAGTGTAATGCAAATGAAGAGAAATGTGGCGGGTGAAAATGTCAAAAGATTTTAAAGCTACAATGATGTATCAATGATAAGGAATCATGAATAATTTCAAATCGAAATGAAAATGGCGTTTTCTTTTTCGGTACACATTTTCTTTCAGATTCTGTTCCATCAATATCATGTTATTTGGGTAAAATCGATGAAATGTTAATGTAGAATGCTGAAAATCTAGCTTTTCATTTCTATATTAATTCTATATTGTTCAGAAGTACTAGTTAGCCATGTTATCAACACTCACTAATTGCGCTTAATGCATTAACACCTTAGCTTTGATGTCAGATATCGGTCAGGGCGATGGTCACTGGATCGGTTCAATTATATAAGAGGTGGCGCGTCAAGATATTGCAAACGTCCTGTCATATGACGTAACTGGTGTCGTTAGTTTTAAAAAGATACACATATAGGCGACATTTAGTCTGGACATAGGAGCCAATCAAAATTAGGAATGTTATATTCAGCCAACGAAATTTAAGAATATTATGTTCTGTTGTTTCGTCTGTGATAGCAGCAAGTCATTCACTATTATGTATGATGCACACCGATGTACATGGATTAGCAATCATATGGTGACAACAGGTTAGTTATTTAAATCAATAAGGACATCGTAAAGTGTTGTTTACATGAGAACTAGTTAGAAAATCATCACAATGAAGTGCAATAATTGATATGTATTTCTTTTCATTTTTTAAAATGATATAGATATATACGCCGCATAAGTCTCGTTTTTCATTGAGTAGGATTAACATGAATCCTCGTTTGTTTGCCGATACAATTTTGTATAATTGTGGAAACACATTGTTTAATGAATTGTTTTATTGAATCAAAATACTTTGAGATAGTATCATACATATGTGCTGTTATTTTATTTCAACTGTTAAATAATGAAATAGATAAACGTGAGAGTAACGAGATATGTATCCCGATCATTTGGTACATTCGCTTGTTCTTCATTCAAATCTTTGTTATCGCTTGACTTACGTTGTTCAAAGCGAGATCTCATTGCTAGAATAAGAGTCTGACATAACGGAAATGGTCAGTGATGGACATTCACGCAGTAACTCTATAGAACTGACAATTCAAAATGACACAAAGAAAAGACAATGGCGGTAGATTTACGCTGAAATATCCACTCGGCATTATCGGAGAATAAACAATCTAAACACATGTGTACAACAACCAAAGTTGATTAACGACTGAACAGAATATGCCGACATTGTGTCTAATAGCTTTGATCGCGTTTAGGCTGTTTTGACAAGTGAGATCAGTGAAAAATACGTGACGGCTATACGAGTGTATAATGTAAACAATAACATAAGCCAGCTACTCGTTGAGCAGGACTCCTGAGTAACACGTCACACCTCTGCTAGCAGCTGATTGGCTAATGAAATGTTTGGCGGCTGTAAGAATGAAGTATTTTTTAAAAACGTTTTTACTACTATTTAGGGTTGGATTTGTAATCCAATACTTTTGTATCGATATTCTTTACTGTTGTCAGAATCATTTCCGCGAAGTCTACCCCCTGAGGTTAGCATATCTTTAACGCTGCTTTGGCAATTTCGCAGCCATTTGCAGCGAGCTGAAGCAGAAAGAGATCTAGCAACACAATTGTGATGCTATTTTTGTATTAATTCTTGAATTACCTGTGTAAAAGAACTTGAGCTTGTTGGCAAAGATATGGTCTGTTGATATGGACAGGATCTTTGCAGCAGGTTCGATGATGGAGCGGAACCCTCCAGATACGAGATACACGGATTTACCTCGTTTTCTCAAAGCATTAACTAGATCACTGTAAGAGATTATTAACATTTCTTTACTATACATTCTTTATTTCATTGTAACACAATTGTGACGCATTCTCGATTTCTAATCAGATGATTTGAAAATTGTTTGTATGTTGATTGATAATGAAATCCAAAACATTTGATTGGGAAATTTGCGCAGAGAAATAACTTTTATCTACCACACTCCATTTCCAAACACAGAGATCTTAAGGAAATACTGCAAGACTTAAATCAGCCAGTAATGGAGACTGGCAAGAGAAGGTTGCCCACACTGAAGATTTGAGTTTTCGGTTTCTTCAAATATATGCATCTTGAGTAAATCTCAAAGGTGTCAATACCAATTTCTAAACAGTGTATACGTACTGAAACACAACTCTTTCACTTATAAATGATATTAAAATCAACTAATGTTACTGGTGCCATTCAGAAATTAGAAACACTCAACCAAATGTTACCATGATACTCTTTTAACATTTCTACCTGCATGAAAATTACCGTAACAACTGATCTGACAAATCACAAAACTGGTAAGGAAGAAAGCTTGTTATCACTATCGTACCAGATTCCCTCACTGAACTGTGGGCCATGTGTGGAAATGAAATCGCTGAGTTGCTGTCTTGATGGTTTGATGATATTCAGTCTTTCCCTCAGCGCAACACGGAATGATATACCTCCTCCCATTGCCTTCTGTGTCCTGGGGATGTAGATATAAATGGTGCATTCAAACAAACATTCGTCAGTAGTAGTCAGTGTGTCACTGTTTAGCTCTGCTTGGGCAGTATTTCAGTCAGAAGTTCTTATTAGAGGTCCTTGATTTTAAAAAAAGCATTAAATAATTGCAATCCGCATCTTGTTAATTAAACGATTAGAATTCATCATGATTTTATTTCTAAATAGCAAAAGCATCAAATTCCCAAATTGCTTGAAGTTATGAAAAGAAAACAAAGCATATATCCAGATATTTTTGTCTGTTGTAGTCACCATGTTAATTTCCAAATTATTTTTAACTATCTGACAACCGCCAACCATGGTACATTGTCTGGCTTTCAATCAGAAATTACCTGTTTCACATTATCTCGTCACCATATTACCGGTCAGTACCATTAAACAGTCATTGTTGCTGTCAGTATTTATTGATAAAATATTAACATTTATAACATTTGGCATATATGTGACTCGCAACAACATGCTAGTTGCTCCTTAAGATTCACTTGAGGGACAAAGGAATATTTCCAAAAATTAAACATGTTTATACTGAAATACAGACATATCTAACTTGTTGATATATAAGAAATTGAAAGCAATCTTCAGGAGTGAGTGAGTGAGTTATTGTTTAACGCCGATTCGGCAGTATTGCAGCCATTAGCGGTGCAATCTTCAGGAATGTAAACAAAAGTATGGTTAAGTAAGCTAGGAATGGCAATGTGGGTCAGACAGATTCAAGCTGACATTGAAGCAATTTAATGACCTAATTGATCTGAAATGAATGTGTACCATTCTGCAACTTCTTTTCCGACGCCGCAAAACTTGGCAAGCTCATCTACTCCTTCATCTTTGAGCACTGTGGAGTCAACGTCAAAACACACAGCATCAGCTGACCGCCATATTGACTTTACTTTAGTCTGCGACATTGTTTCTTTCTGAGAAGTTCTGAAATAAGATGATGCTGATGATAAAGTTGATAAAGGTGATCAGAATTTTAGATTCATGTTAACTTTCTCGGTCGCAGATTGAAAAGCAATTGCGAATGTTGCAACAGTACTTTTAATCAAGTAATATACAGGGAATGGGAAAGGTAGGGACCATGGGCCATTTTGCACATTGGGTGAAAAATAGGACCATAAAAATTTTAAATTTTACTATTGTTACAAAGAGGAATGATCCATATAAAATTCTGAAAATGATTAAAAGCTCTTAAAATTGCTTCTTGTCAAAGGTGTATTTCCCAATCCCTAATATAAAACGGTACAACCTCAGAAAGCAAACTCGGCCTCATAAATAATGACAAAAATAATAAAATGGTTATAAAAAAAATTATAACATCAGTTGAATAACACTGTCCATACCTAGAAACATTTGAGTTCTGTTGCTGAGGATTTGAACACATTTGTTGATTAGAGACGCCACTGGTTCCCTGAAAGGATCTGTTTTGTTGGAATGAGTTCAACATAACCTGAAACATTTCCATCTGATGTTTACGATCTTCATCTCGTTGCTTATTCATCAATTCTTGTCTCTGGAGCTCAAATTGTAATTGATGTTGAAGCTGTTTCTCATGACTTGAAAGAAATCTTTCTTGCGTATCTCTCTGCCCTTGCATTACCTTGTTAAACATTGTGTCAAATGCTTGTTCCATTCTTGCCATCCTTCCACCTCTCTGCCATTTCCCGAAGCCCCTCCCACATGAGCCATAAGGTCCAAAATTAGCCACACCCCTTGCAAAGCCACACCCTCTTCCTACAAACTCTGCACGCCTTTTCATTGCAACTCTTGCTGCATTCAAAGGAGAATTAGCATGATGATTTATATTATCGTCTCTAAGGGAATGTTCACCCCTCGTTGATGTGACGACTCTACCGGAACCAGGTTGCATAAACATACAACCATAGCCAGGAAATCCATGAGGAGGACTGTTCATTACATGTGATGTACTTGATGCTGGTTGTGACTCACAATGGGTACTCTCCTTTGGCAAGAAATCTTCATCAGAAGCACAGTCTTTCATGTAAACATCGTATTCACTCCCAGAATCTGAATCACTCAGAATGATGCTGTTACTGTCATTGCTAGGCACATTAGGACTGTATCTCATTTGTTCATACTCCTGGTAATGGGAAGGGATGAAACTGCTACTGTTGTATTGAGTGTCGCCATGGTTTCCAGAACGAGATCGTCGACCAACAACTTCAGATTCCCCCTCTTCGAGTGAATCTTCCAGGACAGATCGTAACAATTCATAAAATTTGAAACTCCCTTTCTTATGTCCTTTTCTTTCTCGTATTCTGCGATATTTAAACTTCAGTTTCTTAACTTTATCACGACAGCTTATCGCCGACCTGTTTATGCCAGATACACTAAGTTCCGATGCAATTTTTTCATAAACAGGTAAATTTTGATGCATACTTTCCAACTCTTTCTGAACATCTTTCCTTGACCATATCTTCAAAAGACTTTCTATTTCATGATTCTGCCAATGAGAGCTTTCTGATTCGTTTGATGTCATTGTTAAAGTAATGTTATCACAACTTGAATCAAAAAGTTTATAAACCTCCCTTCGGTGGTTTCACTGTCGACTGTCCCTTCTACTTCCGTAACTAAAGTGCGCATGCGTGCAGGTGCCCGACCAACTCCGCACAGCGTTCAAACTCAATACAAACCGGTTTCGGATTGTTATCAAATGGAGCGTAACACGTGTCACAGGCATGCTCAGAGCTATTACTAAAAAAAAAATAATAGGATGGATTGTTTGAAATGTATTTGAACATAATATTGAAATGAATTGAACATAATTACGAAACATTTACTTTAAGAAATAATAAGAATACATGATTGTGCAATGAACTTACGAAGTTGACACCGGAGAAAATGAGATTCGTTGACTTGGCAATATAGAAAACCACGTGATTGGGCATGTGACGTAGCTAGTGGAGACATAGCGGTATATTTCCACTCGGTACCCTTGAAATCATTAGCTTACATAATGTATTTATTCTTATATACTAGTATATCTCTAACCATTCAGTCATGCAATGTTCCTTTGATAAATCATTAAATATGTTATAAACTTCTGTAGATAAGAAACCCATGTTATATAATATTAGGTTCCTGCTCATATATAAATACGTATTTTTAAATGTGTTCATGTTATGGCAGTAATTCATTTGAAGGAATGCACTAACTGTTCGAGTAGATCGATGACAGAAAGCTAGATATATGTGTTGAAAACCCATTAATCCAATCTGCACATGTGTATGAGAGCGTTTAAATGAATTAATTAGAATAGTACATATGCAATGCAATTTGGTTAATTACTACAAGTCAAAGTTTTTAATAGTCCTAATGACCAGACGATTCAAATGAAAGGAGTCAATTAAGAATCCACGTAGGAAATAGCAATCACAGAAATATATGGGTTTGTGATTCGTATTTATAAAATATGCTTACTCACTATGAGGACCGCCTCATTCAGGTCCATGCAGTAAAATATACAGGAGCTATAAACATGGGACATCTATGTACATGAATGTAAATACTGTTTAGCATAGACGCGTAGGCCTATTAAACATATGTATAGATTCCACATAACTACGAGATGGAGATCCTATGATATATTGTTTGGACAGTATATATGGCACAACGCGATGGCATCACCAAGTACATTCGATCACAATCATGACAATGCTCTGGTAGAATCTATCACTGACTCAGTATGTTCTCTTATCAAAAACCTAATGACAAACTTATGCCGTAAAAGACATGATGACGTCACAATGCTATGACCGCATTGCACTGCTAGTATAGAGTAGCCTACCTGTGCCAATCAGTGATGTACAACTTTCATTGCAAATTAAATAAGAATGACAGTCTGATTAAAATAGACAGTTATCCGAGGAATAAAGGTTTATATAGTACATATCTACCGGGATACGAACTCATATCGTTCGGAGGTCTATAGAACCAGTTCGTATATACATAAAGTATACTGTTCCAACGATACGTAATATTTAGCAGCCCCGACTATCAGTTTTTGCGCAGTTTCCGTCGCCGCCGGCGCGTTTTGTATTGGCTATAACTTTTTTCCAAGAAGGTTTTGAGAACTCATATACATAACTTCTTACTTATGCCCCTTAATTAGGAATTTTTTTGACATGTTCATATTCAAGGTCAAAGGTCAAGGTCACGATTTCTGAAATCTCTAAAAAAAATCCTTGTAAACACGATAACTTGAAAAATATTTGTGCTGTCAGGTTCTTATCTGGTGTATATCAACTATGGAGAAAGGCCAAGATTTGAAAAGGTTTTCGCTAACATCCGTCAAAAGCCAAGGTCAAAGCGAGGTCACAACTTATAAGCATGATTTTGAGAAAATGTCTTTATTCAACTATTAACACTTTGAATCATTTCATGATTGTGATACACAATGAAAAGTGATCACTGATTGTGTGACCTTGAATTTGAAAGGTCAAGGTCACAAGATAGGGTCAAGGTCACCAGTTCTGAAATCACTAAATAACTTTTTTCCCAAGAAGGTATCAACACCTGATAAATATAGCTTTTTTCTTATACACCTGGGGAATTATTTTTACATGCTCACATTCAAGGTCAAAGGTCAAGGTCATGAGTTCTGAAATCGCTAAAAAAAATCCTTGTAAACACGATAACTTGAAAAATATTTGTGCTGTCAGATTCTTATCTGGTGTATATCAACTATGGAGAAATTAAGGCCA